>JAOWBP010004700.1:22488944-22530671 GCA_028571105.1 Tragopan temminckii | reverse complement strand
GGTCAGGTTGTGTTTGGACTCAATGATCTTGAAGGTCTTTTCTAACCTGAGCAATTCTATGATTCTAAGATTTGGAATAACGTGGGAGCTGGTCCGTGCAGGTTGAGTTGTGTTTAACACAAATGGGCTCCCAAGCAGTGACAGCCTCATATAGCCATGTGAAGCAGGAGTTGGTGAATCAGGAAACAGGTAACACTCAAGAAAGTACTACATCTTATAACCAGGAACTACACCTCTTCATGAAGGTGTACACGCAGCCATGACCAGGGGCTCTCTCTGAAGGGTCACAAACAAGGATAGTGCTTACAGCAGTACCTCAAGTACTGCACTTTCTGGGTCTCTTTTGTTTTGGCTTTGCAACCTTTACATTATTTTCCATTTCATGTGGAATTAGTTAAACAGAAAAACAGAATGACAGATGATAGGAGTGGCTTCCATTAAAGGAAGGCTGGGCCAGGTTGATCCGCACATAGGTCCCAAAACATCTACACATGGAGAGAAAATTAGAATTTTCTAATGTAGAATCTATTACTGAAAAGGTATTTTTCAGGCTACTGGCGTAGCACTGGGGAAGGGAGAGAGATAAAAAGATATGAAACACCAGAACACTGCCATAAGCACTACTTGCAGTGTGAGGAAGGGACAGGCATTCTGACCTACCAAGCTAACTCCACAAAGCCTTCCCAAACTACTTTTAATGTTTGGTAAAAAGTCACTTTCATTGTACCTGATGGTGTCTGCTAACTGTGTCTGATAGAGAGATTAAAGATTTCTTTTTTACACACTGGTATCAAGTGATGAAATCCCTGCTGTTGTCTTTAAACTGACAAATCTGTAGCTGATGGTAAATTAGCAGTAAACTCAATAACAATGAAGTAATTAATAGAAGTCAGAAATAACCACATTTCCTAGAAGATGACATTTACTAATTGTTCTGCATTAAAAATAAGTTTTTATAAGATAAGCCTTGGAAACATAAGTCTGAACTACTCACCTAGAAATAACCATTCACATAATAAATACTAAAAATGCTACCAACATTCATGTTAGGCTGGGGCACGAATTAAAAATCAAGTGTTCCTATGCACAGTTTTAAGAGCTTTCTCTCTCCAAATGGTGCATAGCTACTATACATATAATCCTCAATTGGTAAAAGCTATTGAACAGAAAAAAAGCATATTTGCGTACTGCAAAAATGCATACCATCTTACAGAGGTTGAATTACATCTGTTTTCCCATAAAATGCTGAGCTACCACTTCGTAAAACACAGAATTCAACAGGATGTAAGACTGTTTACAGCTCTTATAAAGCGTATGCTTAATACTAATTCACCTACTGAACAAAGAATCCTCATTCTAATAAGCACAGAAAAAGCCAAACTGTTCAACAGCACCTGTGCACTTGATTTTTGTTACATTATGAGAGATACTACCAACATTTGGTATGCTAATGGCCTCCTGAGGAGAAATGGGGATAGGGTAAGAAGAGAGAGAAGTTCATTGGAATGGTGTGAGTAGGCCATTAAACTGGACTTTTGGCCACAAAAAAGCCAAACAGCACCAACATCGGAGTGAGTGGTTGGTTATGAATGACTGGAGGGCAGTACCCAACAGCACCAGGCCTTACTGCTCTCTGGCACATGGAGTGCAATCCAGCACCAGCCTTCCTTCAGACAGATGCTCAGCAGAGACCAGAGCAGCTCTGTGACAACTGCTGCTGTACAGGAGTATAGACGTTGGGTTGTTCTTTTCTTAACTTTTTTTTTTGTAATCACTAATAAATGAAAGGAATATAAAGCTTAGAAAAAAAGCCACCCACCTAAAGAAAGTATGTAGCAGTCTGGAAAAAAAATCTGCTATAAAAATATAATTTACATAAGAGGATAATAGTGAAAACAAAATTAGCAATTTCTGAATCATAAAATATTTAATAAGGTATATTTGGGGGGGATATATTGTATATAAAATTTCAGATCACAATATGAAGCGATTTGAACCCTCTCTGAGCTAGCACTGCCTTCAATGCTGTGTAGATGTATTGCCACTGATACAAGACCTACTAAAAGCATTCAGTTTAACTAATACAGAAGTGGCAGTTCTTTATATGAAATATTTTTTACACAACTAGAGTGTCTTGAATACCCTCTTTAAGTGCAAAAAACACAGATCACTTTACACTAATGTAGCAACAATGCATTCATATTGTTCTCATTAGTCATTAGTAGTCAACTTGCATAAGATACAAGAAAAGCACAATGAAGCTCACAAAAATAGACTAAAAATCAGCCTGTTCTTGCAAAAAAATACAGCATAATGGAAGAAAAAGACAAAAAAGGATTATGCACACCACATAATTTGCTGTTCTTTAATCCAGCTGGCTTAAGTGCTGTTTCTGTTTTTTGCTGTTTTTGCGGGGTTTTGTTTTGGTTTTTTTTTTTCTTTCCTTCTTTTTTTTTTTTTTGTAAATCAAACCACACGGACCAGGCACAACTATTATTCAGGAGGCAGTGTGTAGCTAAAAATTCGCTAACTTTTTGTCATCCCCATAATTTATTTTCCTCTGTCCTGAGGTAGTTACAAAAAAAACAAATCATAAATCAAGCATCAGCTAGGCCAGTGGGAGCTGAAGCTTTTCATTTTTTTCTTTAAAAACTATTCATTAGCTGGCCCAAACTACCCTTGATGTTAAAAGACAGCCGAGAATTAAGAGATCTCACTACACCAAAAAGATGGCTATGAGGGGAAGAGGGTGAGCTGCTTCAAAATGCGACAACATATTGAGTCCCATCAAGCTGGCTGGTCCACTGTTGAATTTCCCACGTTTATTCTCCATAACTGTCTATAAAGTCACTGGGAGGAGTTCAGAAGGATCTGAGCACATCATCGTCCTTTACTGTAACCTGGGAAGAACTGGTCCAACAGGGTCTGCAGTATCTTGTTAGGAACCATAGTGTAGCCTTTCCCCAGGTCATAGCGGCAGGCAGGGCAGGTGAAGACCTCAGCTCTGAAGGAGCGCTGTAAACAGCTCTAGGACAGACAAAAGAGAGGAGTGAATTGTGGAAACTTTCTTTTATACTGACAGCTTCATCAGCCAAAACTAAGGAGTTACTACAAACTAAAGATACAATTTTTTGTGCTTCCAGAAAAAAGAGGAAGTAATTATTAAGCCCCTTGGGGCACAACTCTGCCTATGTGACTAAAGTGATCTAAGAAAAGAACTCTGAAACATGGAGCCCGGGGAGGATTAAAAGACAACACTGCTGACATTCCCATTAATGTCTTCCTGTGAATCAGAGCCACAACTGCAGCTGTTTTCTAGCATCACTGTTAAACAGCAACTGTACTCCAGACATTCCCATCAAGCTGAAGGTGAGTGTATACACAGGTTGCAGTGCTTAAGACAGCCTCCACCCACCTGGTCTGACAAGACTCAGTTACTCCTTAAAGACATATTCAGAGTGATACAGTAGTTTCTAATTAGCCCAAATAATTTCCTGGTATTTACTCTACATCCTTTAAACAACTCTTGGTTAAAGTGTTACACGATCTGTCTTTAATTCCTTAACTACAAAAAGTTCCTTAACTGTTACTCTATCAACACCTGACTCCTGGGCTAAAACAACTTCTAACATACCTCCTCTGATCACAGTGGAATGACAGCAATGCTAAACCCGACTCGTTGCGTCTGGGTTTATGCTAAGCTCACTTCCACTCTTTATTACATAAAATTAAAATTACACAGCAATCACTGAAGGCAAACATGCAGCAAGTTACTGCCCAGAATTCTAGGCAATAATTATCATCTTTCTAAAATACATTTTGGCTCCAGTGTCTGGAGTCTCAGAGCCAAGAAGACAGTCCAGAGTACAACCAAGCTTATTCTTACTTTACAGACGTTGTGGAGGCACTCTGTTGTCACTGGCTGGTAAACCAGCTCCTGGCAGCAGACACACATAAAGGATTGTTCCAGTTTCTTCAGAAAATTCTAATGTAGGGCAAAGGAATAAAAAAGACAAACTATTAAAAGGCATGCAAAAAAAAAAAAAAAAACACCACAAAAGTATTTTTTATTTTTATTATATATGTTATATATAAAACTATATTGCCCAGCTTTGGTAGTTACTATATACATTTAAAATATTTATAAATTTTCATGTGAAATTCAATTCTTAGATCTAAGCTGAGGAAATGATAAAATTGATTTGCCTCTGAAAATGTGTGAAATGTGTGGATTAACTCACAGGACTCTTGTGTAACCCTGCTGTTGTTCCCTTCTCAAACTCACTTACCAGTAAGTAAAAAGGTTACAGAATTATTGTAAGCTGCTAAGCTTAATTTATAAAATGGTTAGACATAGCTTCACTCTGCAAAGAGACTGCTTACACTGCAGCTCTTCTAGAGTAGTCTTCAAGACTCAGTCAACACTGAATTACCTTTCAGAGACAATCAGCATCAAATGTATATTGATAAGATACATAAAGGGTATTTTCACACCCTCTGGTGCTGTTATCTGCATTTGCTTTACTGCCCTCTACATACACCATGTTCCTTCTTCCCGTCAGAATAAAATTCTAGCTACATCTCTATTCAAATTTAATTAAAACAGTTGATGGTTTCCACCAAAAAGCTGTCACAGCAGCTACCCAATGTTTGCAGTGATTCCTATTGCTTTTAGTGGCAATCAAATGGAAATCTTACCAAAACAATGGGTATGAATTTGTAGAAAAGTGACTTTTCCGTAACTCAACTGCTCTTAATTTACCATTTTCTCCTTTTTAAAACCATGCATCTCTACTGCTTACGAACAATTTTCAGCTGAAATTCTTTTCAATCATTACAGACATTGAATAAAAAACAGACAAAAGGTTCTAACTTTATAATAAGAGGAAAAAAAGCACTTTTAATGTTTTTCGGAAAAGATGATCTCTACTATGGAGGTGCCAAGCTAGTCATCAACAGCAAACCCTACAAGGATTTGGTACTAGATTGCTGTATCTATAATACTTTCTTCAAATCAAAGCTTTACAAATAAAAACAATGCTAGAGGCAATCTGTATTCAGCAACCGTTCAACAAGCAAATTATGTTTTAAGAGAGACTAAAGATTTCTCCTAGCACTCTAAAGAAAAGTAAAAAATAAAACATTTAAGCATGCAGCAAACATACTGGTCCTTCCTTCAGAGAAGCAAGTACTTCATCCCACAGTTTCTGGTTCATACAATCTTCTCTAATCAGCCACTGCTGTTCTTGGGTCAGCTGAAAAGCTTCTCCTTTCCCTCCATCTCCCATTCTCATGGCTTTAGGTGTATTTGTAGGTTCCTCAGTACCTGCTCAAGATGATGACCATCAAACAAAGTAATATCTTCATGTTAGTCTAAATTAATAAAGGGGAAGGCAAAACTGATTCTAAAAGGAAATAAATGAACTACATCCATAAAATGTGTCAATCAAATGCCTACTCAAACTCACTTAAGCTCAGCACTGCTTTGAGCTGCAAAGTTCATTTTCCTACTGAGCTTAAAGAAAAAAAGCCTTACAAGTACGAAATAAAATCTTAGGATCCCTAGGCTGCTTCTTCATTACAGAATATGCACTACAATTTACATCAGTATTCCAAATAACTTCATGCTTCTGCGAAGCTTTCATGCTATTGGCTCAATAAGCACAACATGACAGACTTCACTGCTGAAAGCTAAAAAATATGAAATACCATCATCAATTGTCCTTTTCTGGTTTCCATTACTCTGGCTGGTTGGCTCCTGTTTCACAGTTTGCTTTTTAACCTTATCTTTCTTCTCCTTACTAGCCATGGCTTCCAAATAACCTTCTGGATACTAAAATAAAAAGCAGAGATTTAAAACAAAATCCACTGGCAAACACAAATACCCAAATATGAACGAGACTAATTTCCAAAAGACTCTAAAACCATATAACAACATATTGAAATAATTAAAAAATAATTTTTAAAATCCTACATGATGGAAAAAAGTTTTAAAGTAGTGTCGTTTTCCAGAAAATGTAGCCAAGCTAAAAGATCCAACCTAGACTGAACTGTATTAAAAGGAAACTGACATCTAAATCTATGCCCTTCTAATGGTGTACGTTAAAAAGTGTAGCCAGCAGACTGAAGTAGTTTATCCTCCCCCTCTGTTCCACCCTGGCAAGGCCAGGACAGAACTGTGTCCAGTCCCACGCTCTTTAGCTCAAGGCAGTCAGGGTACTTTAGAGAAAGTCCAGTTGAGGGCCACAGAGATGCTGAGGGGACTGAAGCTCCCTTGTGAGGAAAGGCTGAGCAACCTGGGACTTCAGCCTGGAGAAGAGAAGGTCGAGGGAGATATTTTAACCATGCTTATGAATGTCTGAAGGGCACGAGTCAAGTGGATGGAGCCAGGCTCTTTTCAGTGGTGACCAGCAACAGCACAAGGAGTATCAGGGATAAACTGGAAAACAGGAAGTTCCATACAAACATGAGGAAAAACTTATTTGAGGGTGACAAAGCACTGGAACAAACTCCCCAGAGAGGCAGTGGAGTCTCCCTCTTTGGAGATGTTCAAAACCTGCCCAGAAGATTTCCTGTACAACCTACACTACGGAACCTACTTCAGCATGGGGGCTGGACTCAATGACCTCCAGAGGTCCCTTCCAGCCCCTATGATTCTATGAACTACACAAAGCTTTCTCCAAAGGCAAAGTTGAATATGATGATACATAATATGATAAACCATTGCCTTGATAAGAAAATAAAGTGTAGTGATTTTTTCCATCTTTCAAGGTGGAAAAGACCCAAGTCCTTATGGGTTAGTTTATTTTTGCATCTGAAATACAATAGCTATACAAGTTCCTCAGCTATACAAAGAAAAAAACATACAAATGCACATATTTTTTGATTTCTCAAATGGACTCAATCGTAAGAACAATTACTTGAAAAAATTCTGTCCAGGAAAATTATCACTGGATTCAAACTCTTAATTTATATACATACATATATGTATATACATATATATATATACACATATATACATGTATATATATATATATATATATGTATATGTACATACATATGTATATATATGTATATATATACATATATGTATATATACGTGTATATATATACACACACATACACGCATATATATGCACAGTATTTCACTGCTACAACAGAAAACTTCCTTCTGCTTTGTTTGTTTAAAGGATTTTTCCAGTCTTTAGATAATTTTTTTTGGTTTTGTAGGTATCTGATTTTGTCACTGTGAAGTACAAGAAAAAATAGGGATTTAATGTAACATTTCTATTTCTGGAATTTGTTTACTTGAATTGAGGAAAAAAAACCAAAACAGTTCCTGAGCGATCCTGACTCGAACCTGTACACTCAGACCCAGTTTCTTTGTCCTCTCCATTCCTTCAGAAGTCCAAGGTGCAGGCTCAACATCATCTCTCCTGAGAAGATAGCGCCAAACTAAAAATCCACATTTTCCAATTTCTGGCCAATATTTCACCACCTACAGAAAAACACAGAATTTCTGCTATTACTTTACCATAAGCCAAATGTGTGCGTATACTCCCACTTGAATTATTCAAGAAAAAGAATCAGAAAACTAAGTCAAACATTATTATAAAGCAGCTCTTCCACTACCTGCAAAAGTTCTTTGATTTTGATAAACACAGTGGTATCTATTTCAGATGCTGAGAAGATTCTGAACGTACAAAAAGCTACAGCACAATTGAAAGGAGTGAGGAAGTTATCTGACTTCCATTGGCAAATATCACTTGGTATGCATGTACAGCTTACATACTCAAGTTCATATAACCTATTACGGATTACATTGTATTATCACTACACTCTGATTAATTTCACTTCTTTGCAGAGTGAACTATGGCTAAAATGCTGTCTTGGAGTTAAAAGAACTCTTTCTTTTACGTAATAACAAAGAATTTACAATGTAAGACATACAAGGCTTTCTAAAATAGCTCTAGAAAAATGTTGTGTTGTATCTTGTAGAAACCAAAATACCTTGTAAATGCCATCGTATCTGTTGCCTTCCTCTGGGGCATACTTGCTGATCCGTCGTCCTTTTGAACTACGCACCACTCTCACTGGTTTACCAGCTCTCCAGTTCTTAGACTCTGCCCCATTTTTATCATCCAGAGGAGCATCACAGTTAAGGGCCAGTGCCCTAAAAACAGATATATCAAATTGCTTCATAAAAAATATTTCTGGGAAATAATGTAATTATATCATATCTATTTCTGATATTTATTTATGCTTTATCAAGCAGCACAGAACTTTTAAGTATAATCTTCAACAACTGCAGAACTGATGGAAGCAATAAGTTACACGTACAATTAAAAAAAGAAAAAGGAACACAAAATATGTTGCTGCCAATGGTCAAGATGAAAATTCAGATTATATATGTAAATACAATAAAAAATCCTCCTTTCATATTTAATATCCTTCATTTTTAAAAATAACTCTTTCCTGGATAGTATTGAGAAAAGAGAAATCACAAATAAAGGAAAACGTTATCATTATTTCCCAGTAACAGCAGATTTTTAGACTTTTTAAGCACAAGTATAAAAATAATGAATATAATGAAAAATGCTATGTAGAAAAAAGCACCCAAACTATCCAATAATCTCTGTGTAACTGAAGTTCCTCACATAGCATATAAAATGGTTAGAGCAGGAGTTAAATAACAGCAGCTAACTCAAGGACGAGCATTTTACCCTTCATCACTTTAAGCATCATCTGTATTTCTGGATTGTTCAGCCTGGAAAAGAAAAGGATCAGGGAAGACCTCACTGTGGCCTTCCAGTACTTGGAAGGAGCCTATGAACAGGAGGTGGACTGACTTTTTACACAGTCTGATAGTGATAAGACAAGGACGAAGAGTTTAACTGCAAGAGGGAAAATTTAGGTTAGATGTTAGGAGGGAATTCTTTCCTCAGAGGGTAATGAGGTACTGGCACAGGCTGCCCAGAGAGGTTGTTGATGCCCAATCTCTGGAGCCGTTCAAGGTCAGATGGGGCCCTGGGCAGCCTGAGGTGGTTTGGGGCAGCCCTGCCCATGGCTGGGGGCTGGAGCTTGATGATCTTTAATGTCCCTTCCAGGTTTAGCCATTCTGTGATTCTATATGAAGACTCTTCTAGAAAACTGTAGCAGAACAATGAATACCTACCAGAACAAAGTGCTGCAGTATCTTTGCTGCCACAATCTAATTAAACCACGTATCTCAGAACAGAAGAAACAATAAGCAGCACTGGTATAAATCCAAAATCCATATTGTAAACAACAGCAAGACAGAGGTACACAATGCAGATTCTAAAAATATTTTTTATATAAAAACAAAGCTTAAAAAAAAGAAGGAAAAATATCTGGACAAGCAAAAAACAAATCTGATCTTACTACATGGAATCACAACAATCCTGTGCACCAAAGAACTTTCACTGAAATCAGTAATGGACAGCAGCACCTTGACATACTCCATATGTATAGCATGAAAAATAATGCTACAAAGCCTCAAAGCTTTATCAGTGTATATTTTATTTGCTGAAAGCAGATAATTCTATTTCTGAAAGGAATTTTGCTCTGTTCATTGAAAATGCTTGCGAACTCAATGCTTAAACCTTCCATCTTCCTTCCTTCCTTGCTGTGGTTCACAACACCTTCTCTCTCTCCCTTCTTTCCTTCCTTTCCCAGTATCCAATCTGGCTTTTCCTCTATCTCTCTCTCTCCTCTAAATGCCACCAAAAAGCCAGAACAAATTCCTTTCTGCTCTGCTTGACAGCAGCACATCACATCAAAAAGGAAGCCTAGCAAACAAATGTCTCAGTCTGTCCAGAGTTGTTATGTGGTCAGCTTCTTAATGGACACTATACACCTATACTCATGTAGGCTTTTTAAAGGACACAAAAATACTTAAAGAGAATGTCAAACTAATCACTCTGGATACAAATGCTCTTTTTCAAGCATTGTTTTTTATAACGCAGCACCTTAACTCCTTATTTTTTTCTGCAATACTGCAACGGAAGTACAGACTATTTAACTATGAAAGATTTTTTTTTTTTTTAACGAAGGGAAAATGAGCATTCTCTCTTCATACTTAATTTTCATAAATCAGTCTGATAGAAACATCTGGAATAATCTCAAAGTTCTACCCAAGAGTTCTGACAAACTTCTCTAACTTAAAACAAGGTCCCCTGAAGAAAACGTTGGGACAATTTCAACCATAGACATGGCTAATGGCTGTAACAACAGCCTACTTCATTCAGATGCAAATGTTTCTTGGAACCAACAGAATATAATGCTTGATAAAACACCTCTTAGCAGCAAAAGGCACCACCGTTTTCACCAAGTAGCATGTACAACAGAGAACAAAATAAATTTCACAGAAAGTCTATTCTAATTAAAGCACTACAGCAAAGGTTTTGCAATACTTCCTAATTTTATTTGCAAAACTTACCTATTCATGTGTGTTAATGTCTGATCAAATGAATGCTCTCCAATTCTTTTATTGCCAGAAAGATCTCTACCTCCACTCCCAGTGTAAGTGAATTCATCTCCTCGATCCTGTGCAAGAAGATTATCCTGGGTTTTAACACTCCAAATTGAAGCAAATAAATAAATTAAAAATATAAATAAAAATAAAAGTGACTTCATTTGCTCATTACTCTGACAGACAAAAAATATACTCCAAGATATGGAAACACGTTTTCTATTTCACTATCACTGTCCTACAATACTTGCAAAAATCTTCATTAGAAAAAATTGCCTGCCTTGAAAAAATCTACAGCTTTTTAAAAAATTACCTTTAAAAATGAAATATTTCTTTAATGACACATTCTAGTAAGTGGTGTAGCATGAAGTAGAGCCTTCTTTTAGTTTACAAGAACATAGTGTTTGCAAAATGCATCATAAATAGCTTGGAGAGATCACTTCAGCTTGTGCAAGGGACTGAATTCTAATAAGTCAGAGACATGTGTACTTAAATTCAAATTAGATGCTTTAGTATATGAATAGTTCCAGCTATTCCAAACTAGTAAGAGGTTGAAATCATTTAGATTCACATTTTAAGCTGAGGCAGTTATGTAGAAGAATTCCTACAGAGAATTTTCTTTAAATTCAAGAGAAATTGATCAACCTCTCCTCTGCCATCTTCTGCCATGTACAAAAAGAATGACCAAAATCAAATTATTAATTTCCTTAGAAACTATATCACAGAAGGTCAGATCACCCTGAGAAAAGTCAAGAATTTCTAGAAAGATAAATGATTTAAAATGATATTTCATGGAGACACAAATTTTGTGCAAAGCGTGAATCAATAGTATAAGGTAAATATTTCATAGGAAAGTAAAGTTTCTATGAATTTCTACAGTAACAACAGAACAACTCAGTCAATTTCTTAACACTATTAAAAGCCTGACATTATGGATCCATTGCTAGACTGTTACAGATATTTCACGGCTGACAATAGCAGAAAAAAAGGAAAATTGGGAATAGAAATGTTGGTTGTACAAGGTCATAAATTAATTACAGAAATTATCTCATCTGTGTAGGGAAAACCGAAAAGAAATTCAGTTGCAGTATTACAGCATTTCATACAGATGCAAAAGAAAAAAAGCATGTGCTATCACCAAGTTGGAAAAAAAACCCTCTAAACCTTACAAAGATACTGTAAAAACTCTAGTTTACCCCTTCCTAAAACAGTCTGCTTATCTGTGCTCAATAAATCTCCAAAAACAAACAAATACAACAAGCAAACAAAACACAACTAGAAGTAGAATTCAGTTGTACAAAGAAAATGTATGAAATAACTTCAAAAGAATGAAAGACTAAAAAGAAAGAGGCATTTACTAAGCAAGGACATGAAATAAATTGCATTAAGAGAGATATCACAGAATTGAGTTCTTTGGTCTTTTGTCAATGATTGCTAAATAAATAATGGCAAAAGAAATGTGCAGATTACACAAAGATTATTGTGGTGATGATAACAAGAACTGAGATGGATTTGTTTGATGAATATGCCCATTCTAAGAGCTGAATAAGAAGTTTTTGCAAAGTTGAGGAAACCAAATTGACGTATTTGGCCAGCGTGTATTTCTACATACAGAATTTGAATGCTATTTTCATTCTTACTTTATTTCCTGCATTTAAATAAATGATTAACATTATAAGAATTAACTTTATATTACTTCTCATGCAAAAATGAAGTCCTGCAAGAAACTCCTGGCTTGATAAAATGGAAAAACTAAGACCAGTACAGTTATACTGTATACTGTATACTTCAAAATTTTATGAAGGGAATAGACTGATGAAACTAATATAACTAACATTTCCTTGAAAATATATGAATAGAGCAAGAAAGAATCTCAGAATTAGTCATTCATAATTAGAACTCATATGACACAATGTAAAACTAGATTAAAAAATGGAAATTAACATTGCCAATGCTTAGTAAAACGGCATTTGGCCTTTTTTTTTTTTTAATATTTAATGCTGTCCAAGAAACATGCTGTCTGTAGGTCTGTTCTCATAGAATTCTTTGGAAAAAAGGTCTTTGTCCTTTACCTAAGGTATTCTTATAGAAAACACTAATTTCAAAATTGTTTTTCAGTGTTTTTAAACATTCTTCAGTGTTTTAGAATCAATCAAATGAACTTTGGAAAAGCATGAATAGGAGCAAAACTAACAAAGGTTCTACACCCAATCAGAAAAGAAGCAGTCAAATAGGTATGTAAGACTACACTGAAAGGCATAGTTCTAACAGTCAGAATTGATAGAAAGGATCTCAGCAACAAACTAAGGCTTATCAGAATGTGAAAATAATTCTGGATATAATGTAGGTACAGACAGGACAATGGAATTCGGAAAATGATACCAGAAGTGTATTTTTTAGCACTAGCACTTTGTATGGACTGGTAGCTAACAACATGGAATAACAGAAGAGGTGGACAGAAGACTGTCACAGAATATGAGCTTTGTGCAAATTTGAAATGCCAGTAATAAGTGAGTGGTGAAGCTACTGTCCAACAGATTATGTCAAGAACATCCTTAGCATCAGAGGCAGCAAGAGTGAGTAAATAATAATTAAGAGTGAGAAGAAATATATTTGGTGTCTATCGTATAATGAGATACTTGCATTATCTCACATTACGTCTGAGTTACAAGTTGGTACCAAACTAGTTGGGCCCTGAAACCTCGAAAACAAGACAGCAATTGAAAACAGCAGGTTTCATGGCATCAGACATGAGGTTATCAGCTCTTTATTCAATCCAGTTGACAGACAGACTCTCAGTGTAAAGGCTGTGATGAACTTATTATGTTGGATTCTCAGTGGTGTAAAATAGAGGAGAGAAAATCTGCAAGGAACTGTTTCCTTGGTAACATAGCATGGAAAGATAATACAAAAAAATTATTTAGGACACAACTTCTCTCTTTCAGGAGGGCTCACACTGGATTCAAGTGATCCAGGTAAGATTACAATAAGTAAATAATAAAGCTGTATACCACACATATTTCTAGGTTCTGTTAGTCATGATGGTCTTCGGATACAATAGTTAATTTAAAGCCACAAGAAGAGAATTAAGATGGCACATTAGCAGACTGTGTAAATAGTACATAAAAAAAAGGTTATAACTCTACAATAAAACAATTTTTCAAAGTGCATTCATTTCTCAATCTTGTGAAAATTACACACAAGTTAACTATGTCATACTGTTGCAATTCAAATAAGAGCTGCCACTCTTTCATTCTTCACATACAACAGAGTAGCTAGAAGTAAGCAGATTTTATCAAAATTTTCATTTAAAATTTTCAAAGGAGGAAAGAAGGTACTTATTGTATACAGTCTTATTTTTCTGTGGATATCTATGTAGGAGTTTAATTTCAACCTTTTTGCAAGAGACAGGTGAAATGGAAGTAAACTGAAAATTGAAATTTGGGATATGAAAAAAAAAACCTGAGGAAAAATGTACCTGGGAATAAAAATTATTTTCCTTGCACCTTAGTTCAGAAAACTGCAAAAAAAAAAACCCCACACCTGACATTCATATGTACTTCTACGTATTACTTGTAATATTTCTCCCCAACTATTCTCTTTGAAAAATATGTATATCACCAAGGCTAAGACAGTATCTAAATGACCATAAAACCCATATTATCACAATATCACTTTGTTGAAATGCAAAAGATCCAAACAAGTTTATTAAACAGTATTAACTGAATAATGATAGCTGCAGACATAAGGGAACATCAGTATCAACACCAAAACAAAGAAACAAACAAACACACGCAACTCAAAGCAAATAAATATCTTCAGCATACCAAGAATACAGCTACAGTTACTGAGCATATTCTTAGGATTCACCAGTTAAAGGTCCTAGAGCTTGGGTTGGGGTTGACTCAAAGGAAATATTAAAACACCCCAACACTAAATACCTCCTCTTGTGACTGGCTCAACAAAAAGCCATCTTCAGAGACAATATCTTGCAGCAGCATCAGATGGTAGGTGCTGTTGGCAAAAAATACATTACACTCTGATGCTACTTCAGATGCTTATTTCTTTCTCCAGTGCCTTTCTCCTGGTGACTACCAGTTACACATGTTGTCAAAACAACAGATTGCTTACTGCTTTATCCTTCCCCTGATGCATAATTCAAAATCCCACCTGTGGAAGAGATCTGCAGGAAGGGATGTACCTTTTATAAACATTATTTGGTTGCAGAGAACAGTAATCTATTCTTAAAGAAGTGTTTGTCAATGTAATGAGAAGAAAATTGAACACGGTTACTGTTTTGTTTAGCAACACTATTGCTTTTGTTGCTCTATTTAGATGGTAACATCAAAGTAGAAAATTTTTCAGCAACTTTAGGGATGATAATAAAAGTTACTGAGACTTTCCCAAGAAGTTCTGAAAGCATCTACCAGTAGGAGTTAAGAGCCCTCAAAACTTCACAGAATCTTTCACAGTTTTTATTCTTGTTTCATTAAAATAAAGATATTATGTAAACAAACCCAAAGAATGAGGCATCCATCTTACTTAAAAGCAATAAAAAAATGTAATACATGTATGTAAAATGTAAAACTTGAACTTAACATTTTTAAATAATACCGAATTCAGACCCTGAAAGCATACTGAAATGTAACTACCCCATGTGAGGTAAAATTTGGCTTAGTTTTTTTGCTTAAGCATACACGTACACATAAGCATTCCCTAATAAATATGTATATTTCTCCTCAAAACACTGAGAACTTTTGATTTGTTACCAGAGATCATTCTTCTCACAGTCATATTTGTATAAGCAGGAAGGCTCATAATCCTCTATCTTCGCAAACATTAATGTATTAGAACAGCAAAATCACTGCTTCAATAAATGACATACCACTTCATCTTCAAACCCTCCAGCTAATACAAGTGAATAAGCTCCATCATTACTGCGTCCATGAATTCCACCCACATGTGGTCTGTGAACACCTGCTTCGCTCACCTGGTAACAGAAAAACAACAGTTTCTAACATTTTTATCCAACTAATCAGTCATCTACAGTCACTTTTAACAATGATCTTTCAGCTTAAAAAATTGTATAGGGGTATCTGTGTAAATAGTTAATGTAAAACTGCCATTAAAGTTGAGAATTTCATTTGTTTTTAATGAAGAAAAGCCAAAAGTAAGGTCACCTAAAAAATGGAAGGACAATGTATAGCAGTAATGACATTGGAAGGTGAAAATATATACTTTCTTCTCTGGGAAAATCTTCCATTATTCTTTCCATAAGCAGTATTTAAGATTGGACTTACTGTTACAGCTCATTTGCACAGTCACTTAGAAAAATTCAACAAAGATGGAGATCTGCCAGTTTGGTAACATTATGTATCTGTTAATTATGGAAGGTCACAGTGATCTGTGTAAAGATCACTGTGTCAGGTACCACTGAAGTACTAATTTGTGACCAACTCAGAGGAATACTATCACACAGCCTAATGAAAGAGAAGTCACTGCAATAAAGTATAGCTCATAGCCAACCAGGATTACTCTCAGGTTATGAATATGCAACTGAGCTGCAACCACACCACCTGAGAGCTGCTGTCGTAACATAAACCTTCAACATCAGTAAAGCCTGCTGGGATACACTTCCCACAGAAATTTATGTATTAACCATATCTTTGCTATTTTCAAATTAAATTTTAAAAACTCTTTGTGAATTAAGGAGAGGATAGCATATTAAATTACATGTTTTCTCAGTACATGATGCAAATTTACAATTAATAGAGGTAAGACCCCCAGTAGAAAAGCAATTAGGATCCTCCTTCATATCTCCCCATATTCCTTCAAATCTAGGCTTCATCTGTTTCTGATTCCATCCCTCTCAATCCTATAACCTTTTTTCCATTCAATATACTTAAGCAACTTCTTTAAGAGTTTACATTCTTTTGGTGCAGTCTTGCACATTTATTATACAACACATCAGATAAAATGTCCAGATGGCAAAAAATGCTGTTTCTAACAACAGACAAGAGAAGGCAGCTGTGCACAGTATGAAAAATATGCACGGATACAATGATACTTCCTTGTACAGTTTCTCAGCATCTAGTTGCCTGTGGCTCTGGCTTCCTAAACTACTTAAAAATTCTCGAATCCATAGTACCTAAGAGAGAAGAGTACTGCTTGTCTTATGAACTTCAACTAGATTGTTCCATTTGAGTCAGGCACCCGATCTTCTTTGCTCTGATGAACCCTCTTCTGTATTATGGAAGTATGTATGTGTATTGTTCCATAATTATGCCTTTTATACTGCACTATTTCATTTTACAAACCTCATCTCCATAGCATCGTTTTAGCTAACTTCACATATGAAAAGTCTTTCAGTTGATTTTAAACCATTCCATTCCTTTGATAGTTCTGACTGCTGCTAATGATAGTATCTGCTATTTTCCTAGTCCTTCCTTTCATCATATTTTAACTCTTGATTTACTTTCTTTTTTTAAATCATCAACTACTGAGCATTAAGACGGCTTATTTTCAAAACTAGCTGCGATCTTTTTCCTAAATAATGATGAAAGTAGCTGACAGCCCAATATAATTCATATGAAGTTAAAACTGTTCCCCACTCCATGCTTACTATGCATGACAACTTAATACTCTCACCTAACTTTATCAGTTATTTGACAGTTTTTCCAGATTATTTATGTGCATGCTGATTAAAAAGGCCTCACTATCGCGCTCCTCTTTCCTGCTGCATCAAACATCCTTTCATTCACTCCTCCCTCCCTTCTTTCATTTCCAGGATTTATTAAATTAAATCTAGGTTTCTGGTAGGTGATTCACCCCAAAGATGAATTCTGGTAAGTAATTCATGCCAAAGATGTTCTTCAGATGCTCTCTCCAGAGGCAATACTTAGTCAAATTCCTTCTAGGGAAAAGAGAGTTTGTGTCATGAAAAACTAAGCAATAAAAAATAAAGAAGCTACAGACTCTAAATTCTCATAGATCTGCTGAGACAAACCTGTTTCTCACAAAGAATACTGGTCATATGAGAAATATACAAGTGCAATTTAAATGCCTATGTAGAAAACATTTCAATCCTTTATTTTTTAGATTAAATAAAATAGTTTGGTTTGTACAAAAATTAAATGGTTATGTGTAAGTGGTAATTGTTTTTTGCTCTCTACTACTCATCCACATATATACACAAAATCATATACTTTGCTCAAGTTTCTGACAAAAGCAGGTATCTAATTCTGTTCCTTTTTCCTAGTAGCACTGGAATGATCTGAAAACAATCAACTTTTGTGTCACCAGTGGAACTTCTAACAGAAATATGAACTCAAAACTTTAATTACTGCTCAAGCAGTGAAAAAACTTGGTTTTGAGATTTTCAGTTTGCATAGTGGACTTGAGAATCTTCTTGTTACCTGATTTTAGAAGCCTCTCTTATTTATGAAACCATGCTTAATCTGGAAACTAGTAAAAATATAATTTTATTTTACTTTAATTCCTTTCACACACAAAAAAATAAAAAAATTTTAAAAAGTCTTCAAACACAGAGAGGTCAACAAAATATCCCAAAGAATGAAAATGGCATTTACCTCTTAATCAATTACTTGTCTGTTAAAATCACTGGGATAATGAGCAGAATAATTTTACAGTATAAGATTAATTAATAATAGTCTTTGTATTGATGGTAGCATTCACATTAAGGTGAGAAAGAATCAATTAGTTTAGTTTTCAACTTCATCATTCTGGTTTCTATAAAGAAAAGAAACCAAAAACTGTTGTCATGTGGAAAATACATGCTGCAAACCTTATCAGCCTTAAAACTTGCACAACCTCCCAAATCCTGAATTCTTCGGGCAGTACGAAGACACCTCAACCGAAGAAAAACTCTGTTAAGTGTTTTCTTCTAACAGTTTAATAATAAAACATTATCTTCTTCTCATAAGAAAGCAGATGATGAAAGATTCGGAAAACAAATCAGGAGAAGCTTGTCATGCTCCTCCTTAAGTACAGAAAAAAACCACCTTCCTATTCTTCCAGATCATACGGAAAACACTCAGTTACCATCCACAACACATGCAAGAGACAAAAAATTAACTGATTTTGAAAATGAAGAACTATCCATTTCCTGACCAAATCAGCGAAAAATCAAAAATAAATCAAAAGACTGGAAATATCAGATAAGACCACGGTAAAGTTTGTAGTTTACTGGACATCTCAAAACCACAAAAACTAGCACTGGCAAAAAAAAAAGTTGTTGATTGTTCCAACTTTTTTTTATATAAAGAACCCTTCATACATATGTATGTATGTATTTATATTTATTTATATGTATACAAATAAAGTGCCTATCACCCTATTGATAAACATTCAGTTCCTCTGTGTATTGCCACAGTAGTTCTATAACCAGCATATGAAATGGACTGGGAAAATTAACTGCCCTTTCAGCCCAGGTGACATTATTTTTCAGCCAGATTTTTTACCCATCTAGTTTACCATAAACCCTAAAAAACATTTGCAACAAAAAACAAGTACGCAAGAAGTAGCAAATCCTGATTGATCCAATCATTATCTAGCAGTATGGACTTATTTTGGTTTAAGATGTTCATCTACTTAAATGAAGAGTTGAACATTCGTTACGTCTGAACAACAATAAAAAAAACCCCACAGAACAGAGTCTATTTACAGTTACATCATCTACTATTTTTGAAATCCACAGCCTAAATCTCCAAAGTGGGATGACAGTTCACTAAGTGTTCTACTTAGAGTTTTTATAGGTAAAATTTATCTATCCTAATTGAAAGGATTCAGATATTTTAAAAGACTACTTGTTAGCTGTATTGTAAAATCAGTACGCTTCTATTATACTACAATTGTCATCACTTCCAGTATTGTAATATATTTGCTTTATTTTGTCCTGGTTATCAATTTAAACTTCTGTTAAGGTCAAACTCATATATTATTATTCTTAATTCAGCTACAGATAACACTGAAACAACATACCTGAACTCTGAACTTCCAAGTTGTCCCAACAGGAACACCAGGTATGGGTCCATAATGATTTGAAGGAACAATAGTGCATTCCTTAGTGCGACCAACACAGGCCATGCCCTAAAAATACATCCAACAGAATGAATTAGCATTATAAAATTGAAGCTTAGTTGCAAAATGAGAGGTAGATGTCAGGAAATCTAATCATTGTAATAAAGACATACATTAAAATGCATTAAGAATTGTTAAAAGGAATGTTTTAAGTAATGTGTTCTTACAGTTTTGGGGGGGGATTGGGAGTTGTTGTTCTTTTTGCTTTTACCTCTAGTCAACTTAATAATCATTCCACCTCTTCAGCTGTCAATAGATAGTGGGCAGGATTCAACATTGTCTTATCGTCTGTGCAACCCAGTACTGAATTTTGTGTAGTGCATATATAATTACAGATGTAGCACATACATGAACAATTAGAGTAAAGCTATTTCTAAAATACACTCTACCTTGCCCCAGTCTCTCTGGCTTTCAGTACTGGCAGATGGCATCTTTGCTTTCTTTTTACTCTGTTTGAGCTTTTCTCCAGCCTTTACAACTTCATTAGAATCATTTTTGCAGGAAGGACAATACCTAAAAAAACGGTTTTAGTAAATTCTCAATTACTTCATAATAATGGCAATACATTTCCTGTAGCCAAAATAGTGTCAATCGGTTTATCTTGATTGAATATTTCAAGCTAGCAAATATATACCACTCTCAAGCAGCTAAAGCCTGCAGTGAAAAAGAGAACCCAACATGAACAAACACTGTCAAATTTAAAATAGGGCATTTCAATATTTTTTGAAGGTAGAGTGTTAAAGGCAATAATTTCTCTATTCTTTCTCACATGATGTGTGAGATGTCCCACATTTCCTGTATTCTCTCTTCATTCTGTCCTCTCTTGTTCAGACCACGTAAAGAAGATAGGCACAATTAGACTATGCTGTTGACCAGTGATTATGGTTTGTTTGCATGTCCTGCCCACTCTACCCTTATTTTCTGCTTCTACTGCCCTACATTTCATTACAGACAGCTAAATGTGAAAGAGAGCCAAGAAACCCTGAAATGTGTAGACAGACAGACACACACACACGGATACACACACACGCTCAATCCTACCCCACAATGCCTAAGGCACTTGAAATATAGCACTGGAACTCAATCCAACTAACAAAGCCAACCTGGTAGGAAAGAAGGAGATAGCAGTATGTAGTGACTTCAGTAGAGAGGGAAAAGCAGTACTCTGGTTCTGCTACTGTTTCTAATAACATTTTCATCCCATTCCAAGAATGCCAGTCCAAAGGCGACTTCCATGCTTCCAGTTGCTATAGGCTAAATTCGGCACATACGCCTTAGTGGAAGAAACCTGACCTTATCAGCATTGATAACCTAATTTAGATGACTACCACTACTACCATCATTGCATCTACTACTGCTACTGCTACCACTGTTTTGAATTTTTTTCACTGTTTTTGAATTTATTAATGAGCTTTTGTATTTGGTTACGAACGGAAGAGTTAATGACCAACATCCACAGAAGCAGCCTTCACTATTAAAAGTGTTGAACCATTTAGATAACAAAACTACATTGATAAAAAGAAAGAAAAATAATACAAGATGCTGAATTTCTCTATCACTAAAGCTCTGAATGATATTATAGTTGTTTGAAAAAAAGCATGCAGTTGTCACTTTCAAAGAAGGAACATCTCCCCTGCGAAGGCAGGCTGAGAGAGCTGGGGATTGTTCAGCCTGGAAAAGAGAAGGCTCTGTGGAAACCTGATAATGGCAGTTCAGTATCTAAAGGGGAGCTGTAAGAAAAAAGGGAAAGACTCTTTAGCAGAGTCTGTTGTGACAGGACAAATGGAAATTGTTTCAAACTAAAAGACAGAAGATTTAAACTGGACATAAGAGAATTTTTTTACGATAAGGGTAGTGAAGCAAGGTTGCTCAAGGAGGTGGTGGGTGCCCTGTTCATGGACACACTCAAGGTTAGGCTATTTGGGGCTCTGAACAACCTGATCTACTTGTAGGTGTCCATGTTCACTGCAGGGAGTTGGACTAGACGACCTTCAAGGGTCCCTTCCAACTCAAACAACTCTGTGTGTGATTAAATGTGATAATGTAAGTTCACAAGGTTAACAATGACATTCTCTGCTTTGTGATAAGGTAACCATACTACCTTCATATGTTTTAAACTGAGGTTTGCATGGAATATTAAATAGTGTACAGCACCAGTGCTAAACTGATAGCCTCCTCTCTGAAAAAGAACCTTATAATCATTTTCCAAAGCGCAGACCTAATAGCCGACTGGTAGTTTGCCAAATTTTTCCACTTCTAAAGTAAACTAGACTAAGCACAAAGTTAAGAATCACAAGCTATCAACCTTCGCTAATATGAAAGAATGCTAGACAATCTTTAAGGTCCCTTCCAATCCAAGCCATTCTATGATTCCAGGAAGTTGTGAGGACAGACATCCTCTTTGATAGGAGACATTGTTTTGTCAAGTGTAACTGCATAGCTTCTACTGAACCAATCATTAAGACTGAAGAGGCCTGGTATCACTAAGTATCTCAAAATTAACAGTAAAACAGACAACATCTTCATAACAGTGCCACTTCCACCCAATGATTCAATTCACAGATTCAGCAATTTAGTTACTTAAATAAATCTTAAGGTTCATATTGTTACAAAGCAAACAAAAAAACAGTTAAAATGTTTGATAGACTTTTTGCAAGATATTTTATATGAATACTACAAGTATATTTTACATTATATGAATTAACCTTGAACTACTTTGGAAATTTGCATAATCTATTGGCAAGAAATGTTAGCAAAAGGGTCTAAACTTTCATTTAATCCATGACCTGAGAGATTACAAAGGTCATATTATCTGTCAATTCAATTTCTCTATAGTCATCTATAGAAGAGATCATGTTCTGCATGGAATAAAACTATGCTATTCATGCTACTGGAAGACAGTAGGGAGATCTGAAAAGTAATTGCAACACTGAAAAAACGTGCATTCTTCAAGCTTTTTTTTGTAACACTCCAAAGTAGCTAGGGTAACTCCTAAGAACACCTCATAAGAAGCTTTTGAAAACGAATGGGTGCTAGTGAATGTCAGAGCAGTAATAATAATCAGAACAATCATTTGGCACTCAGCTGGCCAAGAGAATCTTAGCACTCTAGAAAGAGACACCAGTGGCTGGTGATATTTCAGCATTAGTAAACCAATTAGTAAATGCATTGTTCATTTGAAGATGCAGGAGAAACTGGTGAGAATAAATTGTTCTCAGAGTAGAACGAATGATTTGGGAATGATGAGAGGGGGGGTTATATACGTTTGCAGCATATATATATATATATATATTTTTTTTTTTAATCAGAAACTTTATCATGACTAAATATTGCTGTCATACTGGATAAGAGCAGAAGAATGCTGGACCAAACATTATGAATGAAATCAAATAGGAACTTCTCGGCTGGTATGTCCAAAAGTTGAGCACTATAAGGTAAGAACAGTGTTTAAGAACTGCAGTAAATAAATGATAAAAAAAACACTTGCATGTTGCGAACAGATTCCAGTACATGACATCAATTCATTCATTAATGCTGGCAATTAGTAGGAAGCAAGGATACGTCATGTACAGAAGAGCAACCTGCCCTGATCTTGGAAATGCCTAGCATTAATATGCTGCATAATAAACACTGCTGCATAAACACACATGAAAGTTGTGGAAAGTACACAGCAATACTGAAATAAATGCTATTTTTAGTTCCAAAAACCCAAACATATTTCCAGAAGGTATTGAAAATATTTTTACATTCTGTTTCAAGCCAGCAATTCTTCCAAGAAACAGTGAATACAATTCTTCTCGATGAAGCAATTCCATAGGAAAAAGATACAATAATATCTGTGAGGCCAAATGTATGCACTGATAAACACCTATCAGTGTTAGTGCTCTCAATTGCTTAATCACACATCAGCATAAACACTGAAGTAGCTCCTTAAAAATGCAGTGCCATAAAAAACAGGCACAGCATTAGACACCAATACACAAACCTACTTTGAATGTGGCACCCACTACAGCATAATAAACTGAGATATTTATTTCCAGAGAACGTTGAAACTTCCACACCACTTAATGGACTTTTTAGGTGAAGTGTACAGTTCCTCAAAGATTAATCACAAGGCCCGAAAACATTCCATAAAATGTTATCTGTTGACACCTTGGACATTTAATGATGTCTACATAATGGAAAACTTTATTAGAATGAAGTTCTATTTAATAGTCATTTATAAAGGATTAGCATCTCATTTAAACCACAGACAGGTTAAAAATATGAATAGTGTAAATTGTGGATAGCTAATAAAGACAAAAAATAGCACAGCCCAAGATAACTTATTGGGCTGCTACTGGCTCCATGCAGACTAACTTCAAAATAAAATATCTTGATTTGGCAATGTGAGTTAGCTTAGTTTTCCTGCTGACTGAGCCAGGGACAGTAGAAATGGAGAATGGCAAGCTGGTAGAACTCCTACAGCAGAAAGGAATGAGGTAGAGGCAATCAGAAGATAGAGGAACATCACAGCACAGGGTCAGAAACAGGATCAGAAGATGAAGGAAAAGAGAAAGGTGAGGAAACTGAGTTGTTCAAGAAGTAGTTTGAACAACATTAAAAGACAAGGGAACAACCATTGCAGATAAATACAGTCAGGTCAGGCAATATAATAATGATCAAAATGAACAAAATTAACATATCAGTTTTCTAAACCCAGTAATGACAATTAAAGCTTACTACTAATCCTTTATGAATGATTTAAAAAAAAAATCTTGACAGAAAACATAATGTATTTATATTAAGTAAATAGATGAAAAACAGAATTATAAATATTTTTCAGTTCTGTCCCTCATGAGGTGCAAATAACAAAGAGGTACCTTGTGCAGAATGGTAATATAGATAAGTAAATTATCCTTGTATATTTACCAGTCCTCATCTTCTGGTATCTTGCTTAAGGGAGGGTTCAGGCAGTATATATGATAAGCCATATTACATTCATCACACAGGAGTTGCATGTGAGCATCCTGTTTTCCACCACACAAATAACACGAACAAAACCGGCATTCCTTATCTGGATCAGCCCTACAGTGCTTGCACTCAGGACCACTTTTTCCTGTCAAAAACAAAGAACAAGTCAAATGCCATGTATCCTAGATAACAGTATTACTGTAGCAATAGGAAACAATTCTTTCTGCACTCGAAACCACCCTCTTGAAAACTGATTCTTTCCACAGTTATTTTTATTTGACTATCCAGGCTAAAGGGATGTCTTCTTTGTATAAACAAGCAGCACTGACAATGCCCAAAGAGATTCTCTTTTTTTCTCTCCCCACTAGCCCATCGTGCCTCAGCACCCCCAAGATGCCATCTGCATACTCTCCCTTCAGATAAAACCTTGCACAATCTTTAATTGGAGGATTCTTAAATATAGCCATGAGAGATCTGCACCTAGGTAATCGGTAACAACCAAATACAGAAAAAAGCTACAATCTACAACAGCTGTTCCCTCCTTAAAACTAAGTTTAGAATTGCACAGAAGAATCAACTCTCTAAGTTCATAAGCACCCCAAAATCATCAGTTGTTCACAATAATGGTTTAGTTTACACACAAAGAAGCACTAACTTTGTTTCACCTCGCTTGGAAATTTGGACTCAAGAGCTCACATAAAAAATCCCAAACATCACTGATTTTCCAAAAGATGGAAAAAATGCTTTTATAGAATAGAAAAGCATTTAGTAGCCTAAAACAGATGTGAAAGAGTACATAGAAGAAACACTGAATACATATAGGAGAACTTACAAGATTTACCAAAAAAAAATAATTTGAAACAAATGGAAAGTCCAGAGAAATGAGAGAAGACTCCAGGAGAGAACTTGATCACTGCTGAAGCAATCCTTCATTAAAAGAAAAAAAAAATAAAAAAAAAAATCATAGGATCACAGAATATCCTGAGTTGGAAGGGAACCACAAGGATAATCAAGTCCTTACATGCTCAAGCACATGTTCTGTGTGAAAATCATCTAGAAATGCCATGGAAGTGAATTTGAGCTTAAACTAGCCCAGTACAATGATTGAGTACATCCAAGTTGGCCTGGAAATATTTTCTTATCTGAAAGAAGTGCTTTTGAATCAGGAGGCAAGGAAGACTAGAAGAACTTGCAGTAGGAATCTAGACAACTGAAATAATTCAGAGATCATTTTCTGAAAGTTTAGAATATACAAAATTAAAAAGGGCTACTACCTAACTTTCTTCACCCATTTTGTGAAGTCTACAACTTGAACTTCTGGCCCTCTGGCCCTAATACAACTTCCTATAATTTTATCCTCTTGAACGGACAGACTGTTCATCTGAAGCTTTAAGGTAGCTGCAGACTGTCAGAAATACTGTAAAGTAGGAAGAACAGACTTCTCTTTCCAAAAAAGAAAGTGTTATTTTACATTTTAACTACTGATAATGGCCTTCAGTTTGCAAGCATACTTTAACATGTACTCTTTTACTGTAACCTAACTGGAAAATCTCAGTGCAAACTCAGAAACAGGAATAGGGAAGACTAGGCTAGCAAATATTTTTTCGTATACAATTCTGGAAGAAAAAATTAACCATGAATTACAGTAGTTCAGAAGCTGAAATAGCTGGAATACCAACACTTAAGATAAATTTTCTCAGGCAAACTATCTGAGAAACTTCTGAATTGTTTGATAACGTCTACTCAAAATGGCAACTTGCCAAGAAGAGCAGCATGATAAGGGCAGACAAAATTATCCACATCATAATCTTTGCCAAAAATAGCCCAAAGTCATTAGTCAACAAAAACTGCCACTTTCATTCTCTGGAACAAGCCTTAGTGAATATGGCCATGATGTCACAAGCAAATACATTCAGAAGAAATCTCACGAGAAGGTCTAAGAATATTACACAAATAGAGAGGGTACAAATGAAAAATTGTAATATTTAAGAAAGCATTGCTTTTCTCATAAAAGATTTAATCCTTAGCAAAACAGGATTTCTTTCATTCTAAAGGACTTCTACCTTCCTGACACACTTTTATAGGAGACTAGAATTTTCAAACTCCATGGGTATCTCCCCTGAGAGTTCTTTGACTCATACAGAACAACACTGTTCAAGCACAAGTTTTCATCTTTTCTTAGCTTTATTGCTTATTTTTCTTCACCATGAGCTACTGTTGAAGTTGATGCATTTAGAAGCTGGAAAGCTCATTAGTTCACTGTAAGTTAGCTTGCTTGTATAACATAAGCCATCAACATAAACACTTCTTTTAAGAGCTGATTTCTGAATAGAAAGAAAGATGGTTAAATTACCAGAAGAGTTCTGGATACTTTTACATTTTTCCTAAACATATGGAGAACAAAAGGAATAACTGAGGGTTCATGGAAATACCATTTGCATCTTACGTGGGAAAAATCTGATCTCACAACATAATAGACGTTACAGAAAATGTGATCAACATGAATAAGGTATCAACGTAAGAAATTCTGTGGAGAGAAGCTCTAGGCTGAAAGTCTTATCTGAAAGGGGGACTGGAATGCTAGATGTTGTTTTATATCAACAGTCCTTCTGGATAATCTTGAGCAATGCTTTTCACAAGTGGAAGGAGTCAGGTACCCGCAATTTTTAAGAGAAAAAACAGAAAAGTTGAGAAACTTAGAAGAATGACTGAAAATGAAAAATACCAGCTACAGATAGAACACCTAGTGAGATACCATGGAAACATTATGAGCAAATCTGTAAGGCCACCAGCACTGGCTCTTTGACTGAGGTCTCCCTACAGAAACACTCTGCCTCATCTGATAAATAGCAGACAAAAAAAACCCTTTTTTTTTATCCGTATCTTAGTATCATGGATTGTCTAGGCTTATGAAATTTATTCTGTTTTCCATTACAAAACTAGTTTCTTAGGTCAAAGATTAGCAACAATCTTAAAATAAAATAAATAAGCAAGCAGAGGTAGACGTATTTATTCAGTTCAATGATATCTGAAGTTTTTTTGACATTCATCAGTATACATATGAAATTCAAACCGTCATTTTCATTACCTGACTTTAATTTCTCATATTCCTGCCTTTAATCATGTTCATTACTGAAATATACTGAATATCCTAGGTCATATTGAGACAGGCCTGTTTGTCCCTACCACACAGTACACTTGGGTTGCACATATTATTTTGCATTCTTTTATTTTACAGGAATAGTTATCCCATGTTTATTTTACTCATATTGATTCTCATGGAAATAATGTAGGTTGATGTCCAGCTTTTAATTCCATTTTACATAGAAATATTTGATATTTATTAACCCACTCAGGACTCAAATGGTCCTACCTAGCCAATTTTGTATAATCAGCAATATAGTAATTATTCATTTCCTTAGCACATAAATACATTTCAAAATTAATTCATTAAGCAGAGTATGTGTGGGAAGAGCTAAAAAAAATTATGCCTTTTAAAAAGTTTCATAATTATACTTGCAAACTAAGTAAATACGTTAATGTAAAGCAGTATGTCTAAAATTTCTCATGATATAATTTATAAAAATAAATATGCATTTTTAGATGCTGCGAAATCCCTTTGATTTTACTAATAAGATAAACACATTGTTTGTGTTTTGTGAGCAACCTGAGGAAAGTAAATCACAAGTAATAAGAAAAGAGTTGTGAAACATTCACTCACAGAAATTAATATTTGTACTTTCATTGAAGTACTTTCAGTACTTCAAATGGAATGTGCTTTCTAAAATAAATTGTTTCTTCAGATGACTGCAAATTAGCAGTAAGCAGATTAGTTCCTGTGCATTCACAGCTACCCACAGAAGCTCTGAAAAACACCTGGAGTCTATATCTAAAATATTATGTATCTACTTCATTTTTTAATTCAGAAACACCTACTAGTAAAGGTGGAGATCAGTCCCTCAGTCTCACTATCGTGAATAGTGAAACTACAGTGTATTTTTAAACTTTGGACAAAATGTCACATTGCATTTTATATATGCCAGCAACTCCTTCCTTTGGTTGTGGGGAGGATGAAGAAATAAGGCACAGCTATTTTTAGAAGGTTTTGCTGGGCCAAATAACCATTCAAATATTAAACATCTGATTCTTTTCACACTACTAACAGCTTTGACGTACAGTCCTTTATTTATTTATTTTTATATAATTCTTATGTAATGACAGGGTTAAAGAGTAGAATCACAGACTAGTTCTGTCTTTGGCATTTACTGATTTACTAGAAGACTGAATGATATGTCAACTGTCATAGAAGTTCTGGTGATCTGAACAACTGTTTAGTAACTTGACTATCACTATGAACTCATTCTACACAGCTTGTTTGGAATGTCCCCATTTCCCTGCTCATGACTCATAGAACAAAGATTTTAAAAGACACCTTACAGTAAATACAATTTTAGAACAGAAATCTAAAAAGAACTACATTACTGCTTTTCTGCACATGGAAATATTTACTATTACTTCTGCATTACAGTTCTTATTTTTAAAGAAACATCATTCAAGTACTCAATTTTTAGGCCTGTTCAAATAATGAAAAAGAAAGGAAACACATACTTTTGAAATCTCCATCACCAAATGTCAATGGGTAAGCTCCTGGCTTTTCAATCTTGTACATTTCCTCTATAAAAAGGATTTTACAATCATTTATTGTGTCTTCTGGGCCTCTGAAAAATAAAAAGTACATTGAATTTACTTTCTCAGATCTAGATTCAGTAATTTATGAATCCTAAGCAACGCAAAAAATCTTACTGGTATTTTTTTTTTCAATGCTGATTCAATTCACACCAAAAATTCTATGTAATACTAACTTCTACCAAAGCCAAAATACATACTCATTGCACCCACATGAACAAAAGACTAGCTTACTCTCCTCAGATTACCTGGCCGCCACGTCACAGAATGTAATTGAGTACAACCTTATTGACAGCCATCCATAACACCGCAGTTCTATCTCTATAATCACAAACTGTTTTGTTGGCTGAATGCAGCAGACCAGTAAAAATCATATCCTCTTGAAAAAAGTGTAATAAACATTTTAATGAAAATATATTGTTAGAAATAAACCAGGACTGTGTCTCACAATACACAATAACGGATGCTACTTGGAACCTGTAGAGTAAGAAAAGCAATAAAAGAGATAACTGTAAACTAACAGAAAGCTTCAAAGGACTTCTAAAATTTTTTGGAAAACTAAAATCTAGTCCTGCAAACAATGTTGAATTTTATCTACCAAGAGTAATCATTAATGACACAATTCAGTGCAGAGTCCCCACAACAGGCAAATGATTTATGACTTCCCAGAGTAAAAGTGTTCACTTCTTCCCTTTGAACTTACAAAACTTCTAATTCAATTATAAACGCAGCAGGAAAGGTTATACAACTCCAACGCTTTTCAAACATTTCCTTTTCCTCCCCCCTCATGACACTGTGCATTCTTCAATGTACTAAATAATTTAGAGCCAATTACTAGTTTTTACTATAATCCAGACTGGAAGAATTTATTACCGAGCACATCCTCACTAACTTCACTGAATCATGTGTTATTATCAGTTTCATAAAATAGAAAGGAATTTGCCTGCTGGAGAGCTTCATTTCTTGCAGAGAGTGATACCCAGTTATTAAAACAAAGTCTGAAGGAGATTAAGGTTTGCTGAACTCCTCTTCAAAAATTAGTCTAACTTATACTGCTGTATTCCTACTCTTGGTTTCAGCAAATCTCTTCAAAATCTGAAATTACACAAGCAACTAAATACAGACACAAATGTCCTGGCTTGAATTACAAAGGTTATAAAGTTTAACATTTTTCCACGACTGTTATGTTTGTAGTTAAAATATCCATTCAGAATGCTACAACAGAAGGAACGTACTTTTTTCTTCTCTGCCATACAGAGACATTAGATATGCTAGGCATAATATAAAAGCAGTAGCACACAGTCAGCCTATTTTCAAATTAGACAGGAGTTAAGATTATACAGATTTTTAGAAAGCTTTGTTATGAATTAAAAAAAAACAAACAAACCACACAACAAATTATTGCACTGTTCACAGTTCATTATTTGAAACAGGTTATGCAAGATTCTGCTAACCAAAACTAAAGTGCACTGTGTCATTATGCAGAAATAACGAAAACAAATAATTAAAGATAATGATTAAATTTTGCCACACTGGTGACAATTCTCCAAGCACAGACAATCAGTTATGTTTCTTTCAAATAGTTAGACTACACAAGTCTCCGAAAATATGTCTGAAGGGTGTACAAATTTTCTAAGCCTTATTTGTAGAGTATTTGTAGGAAATACTCACAGAGATGATTTAAAAATCCTTCTGAAGACAGCCAAGTGGTGTATTCATACCAAAAGCTCTTAGCTGGAAAACTACATCAGACTACAGATAGGTAAGGAAACACTATTATGGTCCACAGTAAATAAGATTAACCACAATAACAGAACAACTCCAAGACTGCCAGATGGGTAGTCTGGTGTATGGAAGCAGTTAGAATGTGACCAGATTCACAGCTCTAAATGTGTGGGGGAGCATGTTTACTACTGCTAAAAGCAATGTGGGAAAGAAATTTACATACATATCTACCCACAAAAAACACGCATCTAGTTAAAGTAAATCCATCTAAATCTTACTACTCTTTCTGCCTGTTTATTACTGATGCATAAGAGTGGTTTTTACTATCAAAGTAGACTCAAAGCTTTCATGCCCTCCTAAGTTTGAAGTAGACAAATGAAACAGCCAATGGAAATGTAAATTAAGATGCTCTATTAAAAAGTTTCTATTTGTCTGTTAATAGTTTGTGGTAACTTGAATTTAGGACTTGACTTGCCCAAATATTTTGCTTGAGGGTGTGCCTCTGCTCCTTCAGTAAGACCACAGTTCTCAGAAAAGAGGCCATCTCTGGGAAGAAAGAAAGGCTTTGCTCTCTCCCTCATCTCATTGTCTGCTCCCACCACTTCCCTTGTGCTGACACCAGTTCTTGGACTCTGCCACATGCTGACTTAACTGAGGCAGAAGAAAACTAAGCCTGAGAAAAACCCACAAGCAACTAAACCCTTTGTGGTGGCCTTAAGCTCTGCAGTGGTTTAGATCTCCAAGGAACCAGAGCTTAAGAGGACTTTGATGGTGTCTTGATTCACTATAATTGCCTTTTACGTGTACCAATATTTTGACATCTGCATTTATTTCGACCCTTTCAACTCCTTTCAGTGTTTGGAGGGTAGCAATTCCCATTGTAAATCATATGCATAAACAGCAAATGCTAGCAAATTTCAGAGTTCGGGCATATTTCAGCAGAACATACAAATGCTACATCAATGCAAAGACATCAGTCTGATAGAGACCAGTTTGTTCTTGTGATTAAGAAAATAAAGTATTTAAGATAATTTTCTTTTGCACACTAGGTGGCATTGCTTAAAGCAGTTCTGTAGGAAATATCCCTCAGATTTATCTATATTTCTATACAGTGCAGTGAACACAGGAAAGCTAGTTTCCCGCACCTCAATCTGGACAAGACTGTATGGTCCAACTACTCACACTAGAAGGCTGGACTCCAGCTTCTGTTGGAACCTGAAGGCATTGCAAAGCATGCCGCGTTCTGTGAATGTCTATAGCACTTAAATTCCTTCAGCTGTCACCACATCTGCATATCTGCTTGAACAAAATCTCCAGTTTAAAATGAACTATTTATCTAGAAAATCTCCCTGTAGCAGATAAAAGAGTACTTCTGAGAATGACTACCCCTTTAAAAAGGCTGTGAGGATCAGTACAACACTTCAGAGAAAGGGAGAATGGAAACTTCTCCAGTAGCGTGCAAAATCCCTCTGGATTATCTAGGACACAACCACAAGTTCACAGTTGTAAAAAATTATGCATTTAGATACAAAGAGGAAAAACTGTACACGATCTTGGTCAGAAAACACAAATACAACAACAAACAAATACAGATGGAGCTTCTCAGAGCATCACAGTTTCCCTGTTTATTTTTTGTGCCCTGAGAAGTGTTTTCTTAACGACCCTATACTTTTTATTAGTCCTAGATTCTTTAAAACAAACAAACAAACCAGCACACCACTACAAAAATAAAATAAAATTAAAAAAATCCACAAAAAACAATACATATACACACAAAACAAAAAAATAAAAATAAAATAAACCAGCAGTTCTCCTGCTTCATTTCAGTGCTATTAACCTAATTATGCTAGTTCCTTATCTATACCACTGCTGGCTTTGTTTGTTTGCCTAGCTTTCCAGCTTGAATCCTCTAATTCCTAATTCTAATATAACATGTAAGCAGTGAATGCATTTTAAAACAAAAACACATAATTCTGTCTTATTTCTTCTAAATAACATGAAATGTTATGTTTAACAAACTGCGAGTATGGATTCAAATATCCTTAGAATGAAAAATAAGCATACCTTAAAATTTAACCATATCTGTGTGGTAAAGTAAAATGCATAATATATATAAAAGTAAAGTTGAGTAATATGTTGGATATTGATCAGTATGTAAGTACAGATGTATCTACTGAAAACTTGAAGCATAACGCATTAAATAAGTTACAATTTTGTTAAGAAATGTTACTCCCAGGCTCAACGTAAATCAAAGCATAGCTGCTACGAACATGACTGTCACATAGAGATACGTCTAGAAAAAAATCAACATTTTCAGAGCGTATTTTTCCTATTTTTAGATCTTGTTCATCTTTATTATTTGTTTGCCTTTAGTATTCTATCACTATTATAAGCAAAACAGATACTAGGAAAGACAAAAAACATTAATTTCCCCTGTCTCTACATTGTCTTATTGTTTACAACAGTTTTACTTTAGTTTACCTTCTTTCTTGCAGCATTTCCTCTAAAAATTTTAAAAGTTATGTTTAAAAAAAATTCATCATACATAATTCTCTGCATACAGCTTTTGGAAAAGAAAAAAGGTGGAAGAACACCATAAAGCTGTGGAAGTAATCTATGGAAGCTCATGCTATTGATATCTGTATCTGTGGGGAACAAGCCAAACCTGAGCTCCATAGAATATTTACCAGGAGTAAAATCCACAGACATCAATTAAAATATGAAAATTACTTTTAACTACACAGATTAATACACTGTTTTCTTCAAAAATGTCAGTAAAAGATTTATAAATTAGTTGAACGATGTGAGTACACCAAAAGGTACTACAATAAAAAGTTCTATTAAATGCAAAGAAAAGAGTTTAATCACCAACATCATTACTGAAAGTCTTGTCTATACTATGTTAACCTTGAAGTGTTGAAGCTCATCGTACTTTTCTCTGTAATTAGCAAAATACAGAACCGTATTTAACTTCTACCTCCAGAAAGGCACTTGCAAAATAGTGCAAAAAATGTTTAAGCTACCTAGTGGTTTGGCAGCACCATGCCATATATCCACGATTAAAAAAACTGGGATGTTAACAGACTGAAAAAATCTTAGAGGGCAAAAAATCTCTTCAGAAAACAGCTGTTAGACTAAGTTTTCACTAAAGCGTATCTAGTATTTGAACTAGAGAAAACATGGTATTTTCTGCTTTGAATAAGGTAAATATCAAGCAAAAACTATTGAAAGTTCTAGACAAAGCTAGCATGTTTGAATAAATACCACAGTTGCAGAACTAGGGAGAAAGTTCAGATATCACTGTGGCAAATGATAGCTTTCAGGTTTAGCCTTACCAAAGCTGAAAAGCTCAGTTCAGCTAGTTGCTCTTAAGTCTAATTCCTCTGCCAAACAACACGCACAATAACTTCACTGATCAGACTATGCATAACTTATCTTTAAAATATCTAGTAAAACTGTGATTACATTATTTTGTGAAGCATATACAAGAAATATTCTGACACCGTTCAAACAAGAAAGTTTTTAAGTTCTTCACCTTACCACAGTAAAAATGGGATGTAAAAAAATCTTATGTTATACATTAAGCACAGTAAATGAGATTGCATTTGTATTTCATGTAAGTACACTAAATCCTTTAAAGAAATTAAATCCCAAACCAGAGCCAAACAAACCCTGCAATACAGCAGAATTTGTAACATAAGATTTCCTTTTTGACGAATTAGCCATAGTCATAAAGAAATCTTCAACTGAACATTCTCATATCACCTCTTTCCCCCTCCATACTTCTTTTTGTTTACACTTTCAAGTTGCAATGCAACTTGTCATAGTTGACTAGAAGCATGTTATGTGGGCATTATCCTGGATATTTCAAAGGTCAGCTTTCAAGAAAGCAAATGCTGCTAGAAGACAGTTACCATACTGTGAATACTCAATCAGTTCTTATAGCTTGAGATATTTACTTAGAATTGCCAGATCTCTCTCTGGAATTTTCTGGCTTTATAACTTTAACATATTGAAATTAGAAAAAAAAGTCAAAAAAAAAATCAAGATGCACTAAAAAGTCAAAATACAAACTTGAATAAAAATAGTAAAAAAACTGAGTTTCTAAGCAGAGCACACGAACAATGCTTAACAGTCATTATTTTAAAAGCATTATAAGTACATTAAAATCATTAGGCTAAAGAACCTTGTATGTGCCATTGAAATAAACAGTCTCTATGGAAATACACTCTGACAATCGAAAACATCTTATAACATTCACTTCAACGTATTTAAACACTGCAAATATTGGAGCACAGGAACAGGCTGCCCAGGGAGGTTGTGGATTCTCCTTCTCTGGAGATATTCAAGACCCACTTGGATGCCTACTTGTGCAGCATGCTGTAGGGGGCATGCTTTGCAGAGGGGCTGGACTCGATGATCCCTAGAGGTCCCTTCCAACCCTTACAATTCTGTGATTAGAATGTAAAAATTACTACTGCTTGCTTTACATTAAAATATAACTAAAACTTTGGCTAGACCGCAAACACAATGTTTGCATAATTAAATAAAGGCTAAAACATACCCACATAATTACATTGCTCACCAGACATGAATAAAGATTTGATTTTAAACAGGCTTCTTTAAGATGACTTACTAGTATCTTTCCACATAAAGACTGCATATTGCAGTGATGATTTTACCAAATTCTGCAAAGGTGAACAAAATTACAAAGAAATTATTTTATTTTGCACTAAGTACAAAAATCAGACAGTATTATCAATATTATTTCAGAGCATTCCACCCTCGTTTGGCTTACCATGAAAATATAAGTGCACAGCTACAAAATGGAGAAGTATCAGCTATGCTTTTTGTTCAACTTTCTTTGTATTATATGAGCCACTATTATGGCTCATACATACATACATACAATTTTTCAGGATTAGTAGAAGACCTTACTGTTAGAAATGTTATGACCTAATAGGAATAAAGTAAAATAAAGTAAAGCAAAGCAAAACAGAACACACATTACCCCACTCCCTTCCTACTACTAAACTTTCATACTCACATTGTGAATACATATACATAAGCCAGCCAGGAAATTACTTTTTTAACATCAGAATTAAGCATAATGCTTCTTGCATTTATAAAATAATATATTATAGGTCATTACACGAAAAAGAAGCTTTGTTTGCAGGGACTATCCTTTTTCATTAGTTTGGGATCTGTAAAGTAGATGAATATTAGAAAAATAAACATAAACTTCATATCTGAAAGCATGAAAGCACTAGCCTTAAAGAATAGCAAGTCACATTTACAAGTCCTAATAATCTATTTACCAGAATAACTCAGGAGCATGACTGCTCTAAGCCATGAAACCTACCGAGAAGACAGAGGAAAAGGCAGTGAAGGAGGAAGGACAGGTCCCACCCTACGCGCCGGGACCTGCACGACGTGCACCCACACTGAGCACCTGTCCATGGTGATGTAGAAAGGCCCCCCGGCTTGGAAAAGGGGAGGGAAAAGAACTTGACATGAGTTACAACACTCCACTCTTGTTACCAGATAAATGGTCATCCCCAGATTCCATTGCCACGTGAAAACATGCAGCTGTCAGAACATCTATAAAGTACCAGGAAAAAAAAGAAGAGTTGGTTGAAGATACACAGGGATGGAATCCCAAAGGCTTCATGTTTGAAAGACAAAGATAAAGCAGTTGTGCTTTATTACAGGACATGATCTAAGCTCAGCCCGGTTCTCCATTTGCCTGTGGGCTGAATCACAAGACACAGGACATCACAAAGACAGCTCACAACATCATTTCAGGGTGTCTGGACCAATCAACAAGTTCTTTTACCTTAGAAAGAGACAGAGCCAAAATTAAAGTTGACAGTTACTAGAAGAAATTAAAAGACATTACAAAGATTTTGTTTTCCTTCATTTCTGATAGTAGACAAAACAGAGGCTTATAAAGAATTTAGACACAGTCATACCAGAAGACCAATTTTGTACACAGTTAGACTGAGAATCTCAGTTCAGAAAGACGAGAAGCACCTCCATTAATGCTAAAAACATCCCATCAGGATATAGACCTATCAGAAAGTAATTAACAACAAAGAAATAATCTTGAAAACACATGAACAATAACAAAAATACTACAAGTAAATAAATGAATAAAGTACTTGAAAAGAGAAACAAAGAGAGAGAGACAAAGAGAGAAAAAGAAACAGGAAGGAAGGGAGGGAGGAAGGAAGAAAGGGTGAAAGAGACGGTGGAGAACTGAAGGTACCCACCTTAAAACAGTAAGAAAAAAAAAATAATCAAATATTGATCTAAAAGCAAATGAGAACTGCTTGTGGACAAGGCCAAAAACACATTTCCAGCCTTCAAAAATCAATAACTAATGATTCTTGTGTTTTGATTGCACATGACAGCATTAGTATAAGGGAAAAAAAAATGACATCTAAGGACCTTTCCACTCAAAATAGGACAAATTTCTTATCACCAAGAACTCCTGAAAGTCAGAAAGTATGCAGACTGACAGAAGGTCATAATTAATTGCGCATTTAGAGGGTTCTTCATTATAGATAGTCCTCATTCTTCCCATTGCTCAACTTTCTTTACACAAATCAGGTAATTGTGCCATGATGGCAAATTCCATTACACACAATATTAAATCCACCATTTAAGTGCCTAATGGCTATTGCATAATGGAAGTATAGCATTTCTAGTTCTTCTGTGTATATTTGGAGTTGGTGATCACAGCATTGTAACTCATTTCTAGGTAAGCATGTAACTTCTGGGTAAAACTCTTAAAGAGATTCCTTCAACAAACAAGTGAGGAAGCTGTGAATGGGGTAGGCAAGCAAACAATATGGTATGATCAGCAGGAACACAGCAATTAACAAATCAAGGCTGAAGTGCAATCACTTCAAGGGTAGATATTGAAAGAAGGAAATGCCAGCAGACTAGTTTTATGGAGAAAGCTCTTCTGCCCTTCCTGAGGAGTCTGCACACTTGGGTGCTTCCTTGAAAATGACTGCATGCTAATGCAGGCAGCAAGGGGAACAAACAGGGAAAATTACAAAAGACTTTTAATTATCACATAGTTACAATCTTACTAGGAAGATGGTAGCATGGTGGAACAGCTCCTGTGACTGGAGTACTGTGGTGAACAGATACACACACCTCAGGAAGGGCAGGCTAGAAAGGGAGGGGGGGAAGCTGAACTTTATGTGGTAACAGGTAAGCAGGCAGTTCAAAGTCATGGGTCGTGATTAGCAGATAGAATATGGGCAATGCTGCAGTGAGTGTCTGCTATGTACACTGGAAGTGGGAGTAAACATTTGAGGCTTTTTTCAGGCAAACAGAAGTACCACGTCCACAGGGTCTGAACTTAAAGCACCCTGATAGGACAACACGGTGGAATACGCGCAACTAAGAAATATCTGGAGTGTACTGACAACTCTGACGCAGGTGATCGAAGAGATGTATCTAGGCCTGATAATAAACAGAAGAATTGGTCAACAGATGCAAAAGTCAAGGCCAGCTTTGGATACAGTGATGATGATTTGATAGAGAATCCTTAAAGCAGAGTAACAAAATTCAGCAATATTAGATTTTGGAGAGCACACTATGATCGCATCAGATATGCGCTTGGAAAAATCCTACAGCTAAGATACAGCTAAGAGATACAGCTCTTGATATTCAAGGATCATATTCTCCAAGCTCAAGAAATGTTCATCACTATATACTGGAAATTATAGGCATCAGGAGGCCTGCAATGATGATCAAGGAGATAAAGTCACACCTAAAAAGAAAGTAGATAAGAAGTGGAAGAAGGATAGCTAATGTAGAGAAGTAGAGACTTGCTGTCCAATTGCATAGGAGTAGAGCTGGGAAAATCTATTTCATGCTGAATCTCACAAGGAATACAAAGGGCAACAAGGAAAGATTCTACCAGGATAAAAATGGCAAACACTACAGAAAAAGTGTGCTCTGTGCTAAATGTGAAATTCATGGTGGCGGGGGAAAAAAAAGAAAGCAAGTGTACTCAGTGCCTTCTTTACCTCAGTGTTTACTAGGAGGAACAGTCTTCAGGAATCCCAGGTGCTTAGGATCAGAAGAAACGCCTAGAACAAAGATGACTTCATATCAGTGGAGGTTATGGAGCACTTAAACTGGACATAGTTTAGCCTATGGAATCTAATAGGTTGCACACACAAGCTCTGAGTTGTTTTTTGGTGTTGCAGCACCACTTTTGGTCATCTCTGAACCAGGATGTGTTCTTGCAAAACAGAAGAAAGTAAGCGTCACTCATCTTCAGGAAGGAAGATCTGCTGACAGGCTGGTGAACCTCATCTCCATCCCTAGGAAGTTAGAGGCGCAAATAACCCTGAAAATCATTTTCAGATTTAAGGACAAGAAGGTGACTGAGAATTGTCAGCATCCATTTTTAAAGGGGAAATCATATTTACCTAGCATGGTGACCTTCTACAATGCAGCGACACGCCTGGAGGGTGACACGTGAGCAGCCTGCTGGAAGCTAGTCATTACTGATCTACCCTTGTCATTGATACAGAGCCAGTAGTGCAGAATGATGCAAACAGTGCATTCTCAGCAAGCTCATATATATATATTACAAAACCAGGAATGGCTGGTACACCAAATAACTATGCTGCCTTTCAGAGTGATGTGGGCAAGGTAAGAAGCATAGAGAAATTTCATTATGTTCAACAAAGGGAAATGTGCAGGGCTTGCATCCAAGGAGTACCTCTTCTCACAGTACAGCTGGCTCTTCATCAAGTGGCTGAAGAGAAGCTTAGCAGAGGAGGACCCTGAAGTTTTGGTAGACAAGATGATCATAAGCCAGCAATGGGACTTAAGCTAAAAAAGTCAGTAGTCTTCTAGGCTGCCTAAGGAAGAGAACTGCCAACATAGAGAAGAAGGCAATTGCCCCTTTTTTTTTTTTTTTCTCCTCATACAGCACTAGGCTTCTCAATGTAAGTTAGTTATTGGCTTACTGGAGTGATTCCAGAAAAGAGTCTGTCACAGAGACGCTAAAGGGACTGGAGCATTTTATACATCAGAATGTTTAGCCTGCAGAAGAGAAAGCTTATTCATAGATGGCTCATAATCGTGTGTATAAATTTCTAAGAGGAGTGCATATAGAATGTAGAACCAGACTCTTCACACAAGTACCTACTGTCAGGACAAGAGCAATTGGCACGAATGAAAACACATGAAATTTATACAATATCAAGAGGCCTTTTTTGCCCTTATTATCTTAAGTATATGCATATATTCCAGTACAACCCCTTTTTCTATTATTTTTCATACTGTTTTTCCTGATATTGTGGTCACTTTTTTTTTTTTTTGCACTGACATTTATTCTTCCACTCTCTTCTGTTACTTTCCTCAGTGAGAAGACAGTTAAGTTGCGAAATGCTCCTAAGAATCACCTCCTAAGAAGTCAAAAGACTCTGTGGTTCCAAGACCACGTTTATTAGAAAAAGGACAACATTACAATTACTGAAGATGCTTTAATTTTATGGTAATGAAACAAAAAATATTCTAACTTTTAACACTTCCTACTTAAGAGTGTGATTTGGGTGTTTTTTTTTTGTTGTTTTTAAATTAATGTTTTAACCAGTTTACCTCACTTGTTGTGATTTTAGTCTATCATCTCTACTCTACCAAACATGTATTATTGGGCTTCCCAAACCATCTACCAAGATCCACAGATTTTTCTCAGCAATGTTGCTTCCCAGCCAGTCCAGTTTTAACCTGTATAGCAGCAAGAGGCTCTGCCTTCACAGGTCCAGCAGGACACTGCAATTTATCCTTGCTGAATTTTGTAAGGCTCTTCCTCATGCCTATTCAGGTCTCTCAGACTTGCAGTACAATCTTCAACTGCATCCAGCAGACTCCAACAATTTGGTGTCTCCTTCAATGTGAAGGAGAGTGCATAGTCTTGCCTTTGCTGAGCCACTGTTAAAGATGTTGTACGGTACATACATCTGCAGTTCTTCGTTTAACACTTAGCAGGTTGTGTACAGCTCATTAATCACTGTTCTCTGAGACCGATCTTTTTAAGAACCCAACTGTTTGTCCATCCGCCCTGATAGCATCACCCTAATTTGGACAAAATATCATGGAACACAGCTGAACGGCTTGCTAATGCTGAAGTCGATTACATCTGTTGCTTTCCACTCAGATTTCCACTTACTCATTTAATCATGGAGGCAGTGAGACTCACAAGGCATAATTTGCATGTGGGGAAAAAAAAGGTCCATCTTGGCTACTTAAAATATCAAGCGCTTCCAACAAGACCATCCCTTAGTTTTTCCTAGACTGAAATGAGGTTGATTGGCTTGTAACTCCATTTAGGCATTCTTTGAAGGTGGTCGTTCGTCCTCTTCCCACTGAAAAGGGCCCTACCTGATTTCCAGCAAGACTTTTCAAAGATACTGGAGAGCAACGTCACTAAAGCACCAGACAGTTCCTTTGGCATTGCCAAATGCAACCCATCTGGTTCCATTTGCACAGGTCATGTTCTAGCAAGTGATGCTTGATTCAGTCCTCGTCCATTGTTGGTAGTCATCTTCTTGAATAATTTTACTAGGCAGAGCAGTCAGAAACATCTTGTTGGTGAAGATTGAGACAACGAAGGCAGTGTCTGCTGTTATATATGTATTATGTTATATATATATATTATATATATTGCTGTTTAATATATATATAAATATATAAATATATAAATATATATATATATATAAAATCACTGTCATACT
>JAOWBP010004700.1:22458266-22488844 GCA_028571105.1 Tragopan temminckii | reverse complement strand
TAACAGCAGACACTGCCTTCGTTGTCTCAATATATATTGGTATATATATTATATATATATATAATCACTGTCATACTGAATGTCCTACTTACAAACACATCCATACTTCCTTACTCAGCCTTCTACTGTTAAGGCCGTGGTAAAACTTCTTTGTGCTGCCACTGATATCCCATACAAGTGTTAACTCTAGATAAGCTTTTGTTCATTTAACATCTTTATATGTTCAAAATTCCCAGTTACACCACTTTTTGAAAAGAAATTGATGTTTTCTCTATTAAAGTAGAGAGCCTGTACTCTGGTACTCCCTCACTTCCACCACAATCTTGATATATTTAATGATCAGTATAGCCAAGGTTACCTTTTATCATCTCATCTCCAGACAGCTTGATAATAAACAGCAGATCCAGCTATGTATCATCAGTTGACCTATCCACTATCTATAAGATGTAGTTCTCTGACATTACCCAGAAATTCTCTTGACTGCTTACATTCCACTGTGTTGTCCTGCCAACAGGTGTCAGGGAATTTTAAATCTCTCATCTGAAGTGGTACCTTGTCATTCAGAGAACTTTAAATGAGGCTTTGTTCACTTCCTCAGCCTGATCAGGTCAATTACTACAATACTGTCATCCTTTTTGACCTTTAATCCTAACTAACAGGCTCTCAGCCACTGTTATCCCACTGAACAGCTCCATGTATATACAATATTTGCATACATGCACTTGAATACAACTCTTTAGCACTACCAACATCACTCCTATTCCCACAAGAGTGCCCTCTGCTTTCCACGTACATACCAATACCCTTTTAAGATGGGGTCATAAACCCCCTTCACTACCTCAAACACTACTCACCACATTTATCAGCCTGTTGGCGTAGATGCATTCATTGCACTTGAGGATCAAAAGCTTTCAGCTAAAGATCCAAACACCGGATTCAAATATGGGTCCCATGGTATCAAAAGTCAAATTTCTGATTAGTTGCACTACTAGCGTTGAAAGATTTTGATTCACAGGATATGCCTACTCCTTTCATTTAAGGAGATCTGTCCTTCAAACATTTTTTTCCTTTACAAAGAGTACTGAGAAGTTTCTACAAACAACTGTGCTAACTCATAAAAGTCTCCTCTTTAGAAGACAACCAGTTGCACTGAAGTCATAAGTAGGAGAAGAAAGAGTGAGACTTTTGTTCACTCGTTCAAAGTTTCGTCATTCACAAGAAATATGCCATTTTTATGTTTGTGCAAGAAACCTGCCAGCAAGTTCTTCTTAGCAAGCATCTTATTACCAGGATACCTGTTGATACCTCATGAAAGCTATTCTGAAAAAACAGCTCTAAATAAATCTTGTCAATATTCCACACATAAGCAAAACAATGTATTCCAAGATCAACCAACATTAATCAAAGATATTAAATTAAACAAATAAAACAGCAAATTATTTTGGGTAGAAAATCATACCACAAAATGACAAACTATACAGAAAGAAATTGCAGCTCTAAAGAAACACTTGATATCAGTAACTACTCTACTGGGAATCAACCAGATATGACAACAACTGCGACATGCTGATTATCATAATACATAATAAGGATAGAAAAATAACAGTAATATACTTTGTGAATGTTAAAAAAAGAGGTGCAACTGCCAATAACCGTTTTTTATTTATGGACACAATTTTTTGATATCACCTAGGAGAGTATGCAAGGCTTGTTTCATTGTTAGTCCACTGTTCTGTAATGTATTTAAGTTCTGTACGTCAGTGAAGCCAGAAAAACAAGTACTATGACTTCAAAACCAGAAATTAAATATAAATGGGAAAAAATGTTTGAAAGTAGAATAAGGAGTTGAAACAGTGTGGTCTACATAAGTAGCATAAAATTTTCCAAGAACTGTGGTACATACTGCAAATTGAATTCAAATCAGTTTTGAAGTACCACGCACATGGAACATTCTGACCTGTAAGTGCACAGTCAAGGAAGACTCATGGTCCCAAGCCTACTTTTGGTACACAAAGAACCACAGTTTCCCATGTATTTCTATCTAAGATGCATTCAGTACAGTTTGGATAGGTCTCAAGCATCCTATAATTACAAATTCTAGTTGCAATGCAGATACAGTACAAATGAAAACTACTACGTGGTTAAATCTTTGGTAGTCCTTTCTTCAGTCTCACTTCTCTTAAATAATGTTCTCTAATACCCATCTGTTTCCCAAAACAAGAACTAATGATGACAAACTGTACAGGACATTTCCTTTAGGTTACGAACGAGACATGACTAAAAGTAATACCCAAGAAACATGCATATCAACAAATACAGTAAAAAGCAAGAATTCATAGTATGTTCTACCATCCCCAAAGTATTAACACAATCAGTACACATTCTTGTTATTTCCTGCCACTGTGCCAATAGCTTCATGAAATCTTTGTCATAAGCAATCAACATTAATGTATTCAATCTTAAACAATTTTGTACAAAATGGGTTACTTTATACAGAGCCCCTTTAACATAATATCAGAAAGAAGGGGGAAAAAAGGTCATGGCTGTGGAATATGTCTGAAGCATCTGTAAGATCACTGCCTCTTTTTACTATCTACAAAGGTTGTTCTTAAGTAGTGCACAAATAGTTAGCCACTAGCATATCATCAATTCCTGACTAACATACATTCAGAAAATATTTGTAGCAGATTAGACCTTCATTTAAAATAATTACTAATGTTAAGTATCAATGGCAACGTTATATTAACAATATCAAAAACAGACCTATTTTTGTTTCGCAAACCAACACACTCAAAATGTAAACTGAGTAAAGTTTATCAGTATAAATACTAGCACATTTATCTTGTACGTTTACTTTTAAATGAGAGGACCTACTGTTAACTGAGAGGAATTATTTAGGTAATGCTGGTGGATAAGGAATTATTCCTTGATGAATTACAGAGAAGATTCAGATTGCAAATACTTTCTGCAAAGTGCATTTGATTAGTTTCATATACAATCCATCAAAATTTAAATACATTCTTAATCAGGAAGAAGATTCACAAGACTAAGATTCTATTTAGAAAATGGACTTAAGTTCATCACTTTACAAATAAAGTATTTGTCAACTCTGATTCTTTTTCTTGGTTTGAGGGGATAGTGTAATGTCAGTACTATGGGGAATCCCACAGTACTTGATCTATAATGACCATCTTCAGATTTGAAGATAACTATCATCTTAGTTAGAATTTTAAAAGCCTATTTTGTCAAGGTCCAACCAACATGAGCAAATTTCTTTTCCTTAGGTATCCCCTGAAATTGGTATTTGCTTTAGTCAATATAAAGTATATTTTGATTATCCCATTCTACTAAGTGGGAAAAGCTTTGGAAGAACCCCTGCAGACAACAGTTTTAAATAACTTTATCAGTATACATTTGAACTTCATGTAAATTCATAGAGTTCTGATGTAGAGGACAAAGTTCATCTCTCCAATTCACTGTATGTCATACAACTATTAAATGCATTATAATGGAAACCTTCATCTTTCAAGTCTGGACTGAAGTTTTTAATCTCTTCTCTTTTGCCAAGTTAATGACTAATATCTATTCAATTTCTTGCTTTATATTTGTTTTTTTTTTTTTCTTCCCATTTTAGTCTCCAAAGCGTGTTCCTCATGCCAGCTCCACTTAACATAAGAAGACTGTAATAAACTGATTCCATGAAACTTCCATTGCTCTAAAATTAGAAAACATTCACAAAACAATTTTCATCTACTTCTATGATAAACCAAGTCAATATCCTTCTAATTTCCCAGTACTACTTATGGCTGTATTTAAAATGAAATACTGAACTGCACCTGATCACAGGTCTGTGTCTTTCTTCCAACTAAATATGTCCTACATTATTTTTTCCTACAGATAGAATAATTCTCCTTTTTCATAATGAAGAATATTTATAGATTAGTCTATTTCACTTAAATAATATACTCCCGGACTAACGACACTACTCACTATGTGGTACACGTCATCATTAAACCAATCATTGCTAAAGTAGAAAAAGATATCACTTCAGTTTGAGTTTAATTTTAAGAACAGTTTCAACCTTAGCACGTAAGCATCCCTTAAAATACACATATCCCTCTTCTGGAAGAATGGGGTCACAGACTGGATCCAATTGTCTTCAGTTCTTTTATGCCAAAAAGGAGAATGTTAGAAGAGTAAGAAAAGCTAGTGGGAGAGGAAGATTATAGTGAATTCTTCAAGGAGACAGTCGATAAAGACTGGCCATCTCTTCATCCTTAAGAAGGCAATCAAACAGCTTACTGAAAGTTACATTATACAAATTCCTGTAGAAAACACTGTTTTCACTGTAAACACTGTAGAAAACACCGAAGAACCATACACAAGTTTTTAAAATCAAATAGAAATACCAAACCAAAGCAAAAATATTCTGGGAAGTTCAGCTACACGAAAATTAGTGCAACTTGCAAATCCACAGTTCCATATTTTACCTGTCATAAGCAACTGTACCTGCATCAAGATTTTATTCTTTAAAATACTAACCAGCCAGTTCAGTGACTTAGTCAGATTGTCACAGATAATTAACTTTTAATGATACCTACAAGTTCTCAAACTTCTCAGAAATTTCTGAAAACTGATGCTTCAGCTTTGAATGGAATTATATAAATTAACATAGATTTAATTAACTAAATATAAACACATAAATACAAATAAAAACATATTTAGATCAGGTGAAATCTTGTATTACATAAAACCCTGTAATTACCTTCAGCAATTGCATGAAATGCAGAAATTACAACTTACAGTTTGCACAACTAAAAAACCGTGCACTGCAATTCCATGACTCAGACAGCTGTGGGATTGAAGTGTCACATTAATTTTAATCTGGTGATGACTAGTAAACAGAAAGATAATTTATATGGTATGTAAAGATCTTACGAGTTGGTCAATCAATCTTACCCCAGCAGAATTTTAGCATGAACCTCTTTGTTAGTCCTTGAGATTTCTCTCAAAGAGGTAATTTCTGCATCAAACCAAAATCCTCTTTCTTCTGGAGTCTCAACATTGTAGTTAACCATCACCACGTCACCCACTTTTAATTCACTCCACTTCAGAATTGTTCTTTCTCGGGGTCGAAGATTATTGATGTCCATTTCTACTATGCCACTCTCTGGGTACCTTCAAAAGTGAAACCAAGAACAGTAGTGATTACTCCTTCTGTAACAGTAAGTTACAAGTCACAGATAACACATCAGGAAAGTACGATTTTTAAAAACATCTTATGGACATATAAAAAACTTGATATAAAAATCTAATCTAATATCCTTTTCAAAATGCAAGTTTAATATCAATAGAATCTAGTTACTTGATTAATCTGAGATGGGGAAAAACAGTCTCAAAAGTTATTAAAAAAAACTATTAAAAATCGTTTATTGTTTTCATTTAGAACACAATCAGTTCCAAGCTTTAGCACAGACATAGCTCAAATTTGGTCTCAGTGTGGTCCATATTTTAAGTAAATCAGAGTGAAAAGGTAATAAAGATTAATTTTTTCAGCATGGAACATTTTTAATTTAACTCTGCCTTCACGTACTCATTACATTTCCACTACAGCACCATATTTACGACAGATCTTTTAAGAAGTCAAACCCTACCAACACAGCTTATCAAATTCATGTGATGGATATAGCTCAAGTATACATTCCATGAACATATGTTTAAAAAATAGTTATCTACAAAATCTATTAGAGAATAAAATAAAGCTAAAACCTCTAGAACAGAAAACATCTCTTAATTACAAAAGGAAAAATCTAGTAAAGTAAATGGGAGATCATTCCTTTTGACAACTTATCTCGAAAAGATGCAGTAAGGAATCCAATGCTTTAAGCAAAGAAAGTAAAGATAAATGGTTCACTAAATCATAGCTAAGAAATTTTGATTTGTTATTTTCCAGTTAAGATTTTTTTTTATAGGCAGATTTTTTACACAATATTATCTGCAAGTTATTAGATTTTATGAGTGATGTCACAGTAGTACAAGAAGACACAAGCAATCAGTACAAAAACAAAATCAAACAATTATGAATAACATCTGAAGAGCTCCAATTTCATCCCAAAGTGAAACTCATTTAGTAGAGTTAAAAGTGATAGGTAACTTTAGCAATACAGCTAAAATAAAAAAGAATACTAAGAAAAAAACCACAAACTTTCTAAGATCTGAGATGTTAACTTTTCAGTCTAACGATATAGCCTTCATAATTGTTTGGCAATTCATCAATGTTAGCAGTGCTTGTAGATTTTCACATATGCTATAAATACAGCACAATAAAGACTTTATGAAAATGCTGCTAGAAGAAAGATGGTCAGCTACAAAAAAAAAAGTGCTAGACTAAAAGGAAGTTTTTTAGTGATACCGCACGTAAGCTAAAAAATCCTCCATCATTAAATGAGTAACAGATGACATCACAGCAGACATTTCATACAATATGCTTATAGGCATTAAACCCACTTTTAAGCATCCTTTCTTTTCTAGCAAAAACTGCAAAGAACAATAGCTCTTAAATTTCCAACACGTAATTATAATTATTTTAGAAACAGCACCCCTGCTATACAGTTTGATATGACTTCATAAACTACCCTGCTAAATTACAATGACAAAATTTCACTGCTGCTAATTAAAGTACGGTACCTGTTACTTTCAGCATGCCTGTCTACAGTGAACCAGACCACCTCAAAGCCTTTGAAAAATTGCACACTATGACTTTATACATTTCTATATAAACTAAACAGATTTGTCATTAACAGCATAAGGCTCTAGCAAACTACAGTCTCAAGGCTGTCCTCTCATAACCAACTGGATGAAAGCCAGATGATGCAACCGGGTACATAACCATCACAGAATCATAAAACAGCCTGGGTTGGAAAAGACCACAGTAATTTCAACCCCCCTGCCATGGGCAGGGTTGCCAGCCACCAGACCAGGCTGCCCAGAGCCACATCCAGCCTGGCCTTGAATGCCTCCAGGGATGGGGCATCCACAACTTCCTTGAGCAACCTCCTTCAGTGCATCACCGCCCTCTGAGTGAAAAACTTCCTCCTAACATCTAACCCAGACCTCCCATCTTAGTTTAAAACCATTTCTCCTTGTCCTATCACTATCCACCCTTATAAATAATCAATCTCTCTCCTGTTTATACGCTCCTTTTAAATACTGGAAGGCCACAGTGAGGCCAATTGTATAAATTTATTTTTGTTTGTTCAACATTTTCTTCTAAATTTAATACACCGGTTTGCTACAACAAAGGTGAGCTAGAGAGAAAGCTTGGATGGGGAAGAAGCGCCAAAGACCACCTAGTACTTCATCTGCACACCCTTCTTTGTCCTTTATTATGCAGATAAATTAAGTCTGGGTTAAATTTGTTGAAAGATTTATCAGTTTTTTAAAGAAACAAACAATTTAACACTGGTTGTACCTTTAGATAAACGAATGGACAAAAAAAACCACAACTGTTCTTTACTACTTACAAAAGTTAAATCGTAAGAGTGCTTCCCAACACTTTCAGATCCTAATTATCTAAACCCACATAATAGAAATTATATCATGCAGAGACAGGTGCTTGAGATAGAGTCACTATCAAAGTAACAGTCTCACATGATCCAACTTTTCAAATTTGCAATACTTTGGCTTCAGTTTGAGGGTACTGCAAAACCACTGTTGGTATACATTTTTGTGCTGCAGCTCTCCCTTAGAAGAACTATTCTACAACTGTACAATGCTCATACTGCAGTACTGTAATATCTACCAAAAAAAGGTAAGAAACCCACCTACAGCAATACAAAAAGCAACGATGAGGTAATGTCTGTTTTATTGAAGGACCTACATAATAGCAAGGCATTATAGTACAACAAGCAACTGAAATCTTAGGACAGCTAAGCTTGAGCTACTGGTTCATTCCAATCATCTTGTAACAAACCCTCCCTAAAGCCTGAAGATGACTGTAAATACATGAAGAAATGATGTACTTGAACTGAGGTCTTAGACATCAGAAAAATAAAGAATTATGAATTAGACAATGTTTATGTACACAAAAAGAAAGAAGTATCCATGAGATTATAAAAATGTTATAAAAATAACGTTAACAAATTCCAATGTCATTACCCAAAAAATAATCAAAGAAATGTAACTCATAACACGCATTCACAGGAATTTTGATGTGAAAAAAAAAAAAATCTATTCTCCTCTAAAATTAAGACTTTTTGGTGTCTGTTCTTCCAGAAAGGTCTTTGGACAAATAACTATTATTTAATCGTCAAAAATTATTTGTTGCCAAACTCTGCTTTGTATCATCTTTGTACCCAAGAAAACTCCGAACAAAATGCTTCCTACTGTTTGCCTGAGAGCTTCAAAGATTTCCATGGTTAATGACTCCAACTCTTCTCTTGGAAGTATGTAAAGAGCCCAAATAAAGAAGACTGCTAACCATCATTAATAAAATAAGATACAGAAGATACAATCTAGCATCCCCATTTACAGACAGAAACCTACTGCTTTCCAAAGCAAGTAAAAGGTAGAATCCTCACTGAGGGAATTTTTACTCATTTTTTACTCACTAGCTGGACAGAACCTTAAGCTCACAAATCTTCCTTCTGAAGGACAGCTTATGAACAGGTAAGATTTTTCCTTGTTAGACTCCATACTCTTCTCCATCAGGTTCCATACACAGAATGTTTTGCTGCTGGGTCTCTGCACACCAAAAGGCTCTGACAAACCAGCCTTTGGTAAATCCTAACAGATATTTGACATTTGTCCATAATTCATATCCCAAACTAAACAGGTGAAACAGCATTTTGAGTTCAGCTCAAGTTCACACGTTCAAATATGTTAAGCACAGCAACACTACTTACTCCTCATTATATTGAGTAATAAACAATGAGTACTTCCACAATAATTTTGGAACCTCAATGTATCCAATGCCACAGTTTACTTCGGTAGGAAAAAAAAAAATCACACCCAACATTAGAAAGTGCCATTCACTCCATGCTCACCTTCTAGAAGTTGAGGATGTTATTTGCATAAGACACATTAAGTTAAAACTTCATCTTTTATATATGCAAGAGTAATATGTAACTACGTATGCCCACTTTCTGATATTGTCGGTGTATGTACATGAACCAAAAGACAATTAATATTTATTCAAGCCTTTAACAAGCTTCAAGAATGAAATGAAGAACTCATTCCAACAACTGCAATCAACAAGTGATAGACATGAATGTTTAGCAAAAGTATTTTCTCACTTACTGCATTACCTATAAAATCCTGTGATAACCCTCAATTAAAAACAGAAGCAGTTTCACAGCAATGTTCTAATTAGACTAGTTAAAGTTTGTTGAAGTTTTAATGATCATTTGACAAAATTCAACCTTTAAACATTATAGACATTTCTTGTCTTTCCATTTTTTCACTACACTCAGCACCCAGTATTTGAAAAAGCAAACACAGTAGCAGCAAGTATTATTCTAACACTGATGTTATAGTACTGCTAATTGGAAGTCTCATATTCACTGCCAAGCACATTCCCTCGTAATTTTATTTCCCTTTAATTTCGTTTTCCTGGTAATATTTCTAACTAGATAGTAATACCAGCATAACAAGGCTTACCTCTGATTTACTTCATTACCAGTGAAGTAAAAATTCAGGTATTTCTTGGTATCCACTCATTCCTAAGGCATTCAAATACTGAGAAACATGAGTTTCACATCAGAACATAAACAAGACTTTTCAATTCACTGAGAACTTTCAGTGTATCCTTCCAGTCTCTCCCCAAGTGTCACTAGAACAACTGAAACTGCAAAGAATAAAATTACTGAAACAAAACAAAAAATACCAAGACTTCCCTACCCTTTCTCCAAACTAGTATGATAAGCAATGTTAGTGGAAAAGTGAAATTTCCAAAAATTGCTATTTTCCAAAATATGAACACTAGGAGCATTTGAGAAATACACTGTATGCAAGGGGAGGTACTTTGACATTCCTTCACACAAAACAAAATAATCCTGTTTGCAGCATGAGCATTAACTCTGCTGAGTAGCTACCTCTCAAAGCAGTGCTACTCTACCTTACTCTGCCATCCTGTGCAGCCAGCAGCCAAACTCATTTGAAAGGATAAACAGTACTGAGGATTAGTCTTTTAAATATACCAGGAAGCAAGAACATTTTACAGTCATATATATTTAACAACACTGAACTATCAGACATTGCATACCTGGGAAATGAGGTAAGAGGAAAAAGTGGCCACCTCTTCTGAAAAAAACAAAACCCTTAGTGCTTGAAGAGTGTCTTTTTGTCTCCAAAATTCAATTTATTAACAAGTTGTAGTATATAACTGTCATCTATTAAATCCCAGACTATTACATTTTAAGGTGAAGCACACAAATAAATATTTTGAAAATAAAGCTACTATGTCTCAACTTCAAACCATTTGTTGAGAAAGCAAGTTTAGACTATTATTCTGCTGTCTCTACAGCTAAGAAGGCACTTTAAAGGAGAAAGTGTTGTAGTTTTTATTTCCCTGAAAAGGTTGTTCTTAAAACAAGAAATGATGTGCTCTTTACCTTCTAACTTTCTCAAAATATTCTGTGCTCTCCAACAACCTGAAGTTATAATTTTGAGAATTCAAGATTAAGCTGCCCATAACAAAGTTTACAAGAAGCTCAATCTGTCTGGGACACTACTTTCAAGGCATACAGAATGACTAAAATTCCTGACTTTTAATTACATCACAATAAATTTTGTTTTTCTTAATATACCTATGCATACACACACACTCTTGAAGAGAATGTAGAACTGTGCATAGATGCACAAAAAATCCTCAAAATCCTCAACAGCATACAGGCTCCAGGACAGATAAATAAACATGGATTTGGAAAACATATACCTCACAGTAACCAACAGATTAACTGCCTATGCAACTGTTTATATGCAATAGTCAGTACCTCTCCACATTCAGTTTACACGGAGTGGATTTCAAATTTTGTTACACGAGAATGACTGTAGGATCACATCCAAGGACAGTATAGTTTCTACACACATGTAATATCCACTACTCAGAAACATCCTACCCTACAGATTTTCTGAATGCAGGCATTCTTCAGCAACACCAGACTTCAAAGTATATTGCAGCTCTAACTCTGCCTCAGCAGTCTTGCAGCAGATTTTCAAATTGCCATCATCCAACCATGACAATTGGAAATTGCTGTACCCTTTGATTTTTCAGCTGGTAGCATAAATATCTACAGGTCCTAAAATATATCTTGCAAAATTAAAATTAAAAAAAAAAGCAGAAGCAAGCTGTAGTTCTCTGCAGAGAGTCTCTGATGGTTAACATCATCTAACAGCTTTCTACAGCGTTAATGATGAGGATCCCTCATACACTGCAGCATTCTCTCCAGATCCAAAAGAAATACTAAGTGCAGAGAGAGAAGTCTCGGAAACCCACTAAAAAATGGTGTACAGAAAGAGCAGCAAAGACTACTGTAACTAGTGGATCTATCTTCAAAATCCATCAGACAGTCAAAGCTATAAACAGAACAGCTTCTGTCTGAAGAACATAGTTGGATAACATCTGTTAACCAATAAAATCATCACCCATCACCAATAACCAAGACCAAAACATTAACTGGTGATATAAAAACCAGTTTTCACAAATCTATAGCTGGAAGTACGTTAAGTTCTGCCTGCATAGAACACGGAACTTGATAAAGCTTACAGGAATCCTTACCAGTTGTAACTGTTATCTGACTATCTAAATTATCTTAACAAAACTGGGCATGTAACTCACTGATTAGGCATCCTGCCTCATGGCGCTTATCTGACAGGCTCTTTACAACATCAAAGATAAGACATCCATGAAAATTTTACCAGGTCATAAACATCCAACACACATCCCAAACAGATGAGAAACAGACCTGACTTGCAGCGAGATAACTATCTCCCTAACATTAAGCTATAACCTGCATTACACAAGAAATAAGTACAAAATGAAGACATTAACAATAAATTGTAAGCTTTTACATTATAGCAAAATAAGATATCTTTGCTGTACAAACTACTGAGTGCCCTGCTCCTCATATAGTAATTCTTAAGCAGGTAAACAAACTCTGGTAACTGCCTACAGACCTGTTAATTTTAAGATCCAAACATACATAGGATTTGTTCCAAGTCCTTCCACAAAGAAAGCTGTTCATGTTAAAGACAGGTTCGTATTCTCTTTGCATTAGAAAACAGTTGCTTGAGGCAGAAGAAATGGATGATAGTAATGTATGAGAACTGACAGCACACCTCTAACCTTAATACCAAAAACAGCCATTAAAAACTTTAACCCATGCAAAGGTCAAACAGAAATACAGTGAATAAAGTGACAGAAAGGGAGAACGACAACAGTGGTAGAAACAGAAACACCTGTAAGAAATACTGCCTCCAGGCAAAAGGCTGTGTTAAACGCACTACAGAAGAAGGACTTAAGAGGTAAAAGCACTATTTCCACAACTGGATACCAAAGTTGGTACCAAAGACCAAATGAAGCTCAGAATTGATAAAACTTTCTACTTCAATGAAAATAGTGCTCTTAAACAAGTATCACTTGTGTTTTAAAACTTTTCAACATAAAGAAGGGATATCCCTCCTTTATTCACATCACTAGCAGTCACAGATGGGAGTAAATCTTGTTTCCCTTATGAAAGTTATTCTAATCCCTTATCCACAAAGGTTAATTTTTCTTCATTGCAGTTCCTCCTAGAAAAGCTTTGCCATTGCACGTTCCCTCTCATATTCACTTTAACTATGCTACTTAAACAGAAAATAGAACAAACAAAGGAATAAATGAAAACCGTGACCATCAAGAGGAAGTACACTTGTGAAACTGTTCAGTCCAAGAATTAGAAGTAGTCTTAGCAAGCATAACACTGTAAGGGCTTGGGCAAGACTAATATATAAATCAAGCAGCACCACTGCTAAAACCCCAAAAGAAAGGGACAAATCCCGCTTCAGCCTCTATGAAGAGTCATTCCAAGGAGTGACCCAAAAGTTAACTTATTAATAATTAGTTGGATTCTTCACTTGATAGCCTATCAAGTATTTTCAGCTAAGAAAACAAAGCCAGAATTTACCTGAAATCTGTTGATACTACACTAACTTTTTCAAGGATCAAATGTGGAATACACTGGCAGAAAAGACTGGACTATGATGCACAGCCACAGAATAAAGGACAATCAATAGCTGGGGCAAAATTAACCCTTACTGAAATTAATAAACACAATTTCTATAGACATTTTGGCTAAAAGAAATTTTAATTAGTTCTTTGCTCTGACAGATTGTTCTCGTCAACATGAAAAACTTGAAAGCAGAAGCATGCTTTGGTATAAATTACTAAGGTGACGTAGCTTAATAACACACTTCCCCTGAGAGGTATAAGAGAATGACTGAGGTGAAGCACCACTTTTGGATAAAATTCTCAGCAACGGACTTCTCAGACAGATGTGTCAAACAATGCACAAATCTGTCCCAAACCTGTGAACGCAGTGTGAATACTAATGAGTCCACTAAAAAAAAGGAAGCAGTAGTTTCAGTCCTTCATTTAAGTTAAGATATGTAGGATCTGTGTGTTTCAGAGACAGCAAGGCAGCTCAGGTCTGTACTTGAGGACTTCACTTACAATGACAGAAAGCTGTTCCTGAGATGGAGTTGCACAGTATCCTCTGTACTCCTTTGTAAGCACTGCTATAAGCACTATGGGTTCAAATGGGAAAAAAACAAGGAAAGGATGTTTGAGCATTTTTTTCTTACCAGATTAAGTCTACCACACACAAAAAAAGGCATAATAAAGTGTATTTGCTATTTATCAGCAAGCATCAGAGAGAGAGAAGTGGAATAGATCAATTTAATATACTACACATGCTGTGTCCTCCAGCTATAACCTTTTTGGTGAGATTTTCTTCCAAACAAGCAGAGGGAAAATATAAGCATCAGTGACAATTTAAGAAGCTGCGGATGTGTCCACCTCTGACATATCTTCAGTGTATTCAAGTAATTCTGATAACCTTACACATACCAGGCTTATGATTTCCATTCCACTAGCCATTTTTATTCTGTTTCAGAAAACTGCAAGTGTTTTCATGTCTTGCAAGAGTACACCTATTATGGACAAGGCAGAGTTGAAATTACCCTACCTAAGAGAATCATATCCTTCAGGAGCTGGAGGATAGCTCCCTCAAGACACAACACAGTAAGAAAAGACAAGACAACGGTAAATAAGCGAGGTAGTAAAATGCACAGGTTTAACCTAAAAAAAAAACCACCGGAACATCCAGAAACAAGTAACGGTGCAGAAGAGAAAAGAACAGAATATGAACCTCAAAGAAGTGAGAAGTTAAATTAGACATGACAAGCTCTGGAGCAGAGAGGAATTGCATTGGAAAGTACATCATGCTTTCCCTATTTATCCATAGGAAGCATACTGGCAGCATGCCACATATGTGGTCTACAAAGAGGTAAACACTAATGTATGCAAATCAAGTGCTACAAAAACACATAACCATTAACACTAAAAGAGAAAAGTGAAACATTTCCACTAAAGGTCAGCAATATTCTTCTAAAACAAAGTAACTGATAGAAGTTCAAAGTCTTCCTTTCCAAAATGCCTTCCCACGGTTTGTTTCTGAAAGTTCAAGCATTCAATACCTTACACTGAATTAGTGATTAAAGGCTATTATCTACTGTATGCAAAATTATGTTTCTATGTTTTATCTAATTTTGCTGGCAAGGAACACACAGCTGCTATCCATCATCTTACAGTAAGAAGATGATTGTCTCTAGCTGCTAGAGTACACGTAAGTAAAGGTCAATTCTATTTTTCAGTATGGGTACGCCAAATAAAATCATACGTTGTGCAACATTTTCTACTTCAGTACTCTCATGGAAGAAACTAAACCATTCACAAGAGCAGCATAATTGCTCTTACAGTTACATCTATTTCTAAAAATTTTTTGTCCATGGCTCAATTGTATATAGCTACACTGTTAGAAAAAATAGGTAACCTTTAAGCTAAAACTTTGAAATCAAACCACAATGCACACATGATTACAACAGAAAGTATTTTGATTATATTTCTTGATTAAATTCTTTCCATGTACTTCAGTATCTGATATTAGAAAATTAGAAAGTCTAAAATAAAAACTTGAATACATTAACTTATACACTTACAGACAATTTTATCACTGAATTTAAGAGTTTAAAAAGTCTATGAAGTTGTAACTGCCACTAACAAGAACAACAAAGTGTACTCTATTTAAGATGAAAATATTTTTATTTTTCCTTGCAAAAGCAGACTCAGTTACATATTAAAGTAACTAAAGTTAAAATAGCTGCTCTAAAAACATCTTTTGGAAATCTAGTTAACACCAAATATACTTTGCTTTCCTTTACATCAAGCTCAGACTGCACAAACTGCAGTGTTTCTACTATTCTCAGTAACAAAAATTTTAAATTCTCAACAATTTTACTCATTCAGATGTTTAACTTGATGTTTCAGCAAATGTTACCTAAAGAGTAAAATAAATAAATAAATAATCAAGGCCAATTTCTCCAGTGAATGAAATGGTGCGAAACTTGGTCAAAAGAAATCTCTTTAAACTTAGTAAGCAATATGAAGGCTTACTCCAATCCAAACATTCAGGTGCAATGTTTTTACTGGAAAAAAAGAAGAAAAACACAAGAAAAACACAGCTCTCCCTCAGTCCAATTCAGAATCAATTTCATGCACTCACATCATCAAGTGCTCTAAAAGAATCCTTTACTGGCAATGCTGACCTGCTATTTTGTGCATAACTATTTCATTTGTAATGAAGTTCGTCAAAATTGCATACCCAGATTTGCTCACGAGACTCCAATGTCAGCTCCAGTGAGAGGAACTGAATATGCACAGAGAATAGATAAATGATATTTTGCTTGGAAAAAAAACTAGTGAAAATTCATTTAAATAATTTCTTCTTCTCACATACAAAGGATGGATTTTAAGTTTTATAAAAACAAATTAGTACTTGATTATTTAGGCATGAATGTAACAGAGCTCCCAATATACTCACTATATCCAACTGAAAATTGATTAGTGAATATTTAATATTCTTTCTTGATATTGAACTTGCTTTCTTTGATTACAAGTTTCTTCAAAAAATTCTTGGTTTATACAAACCAAATAACAGTATGTGATGTCCTCAAAATAGTATCAGGAGCACTTACTCATCATACTTGATATGATAAATAGCTTCTTCAGTGTCCATACAATCTGAATAAGATGTAGATGGTGTACTGTCCAAATTATTTGCATTCTCTCTAGAATGATCTTGACTTAAGCTTCCATTAGTCCTTTTGTAAGTATTACTGCTCTTTCCTTGAGCTTTACCATTCTTATGTCCCTTTGTTGCTCGGGTAACGTTTTCTATATGAGCTTCAAACCAGGCTCCAATGCTGACATCACGTGCATCCACCAACTCATTTATCTGAAAAGAAAATTCAATAATGAATTATGCTTCTCTTCTACAATCTCAATTAACAATAAATAAGGCAACTTACCATAAAACTGCTTAACCTTATTAACCTTAATCTGTATAACATTCAACAACATTAACTCATTTAGCTTGAGCAAGTTGAAATTAACATGCAGTCATCATTAACACACTGAACATTGAACATTACATTCTTGCCTCATTAAAATCTGGTAGCAGGAAGAATCACAGAATCATCAGGCTAGAAAGGACCTCTGGAGATCATCTACTCTATCCTTCTGCTCAAGCCATGGTCAGCTAAACCAGGTAGCAGGAGTCCGTGTGCAGCTCACAACCTACAGCCTCTAGCAGCAGAGACACAATTATCATCCCCAAAGGCTAGCTTCTATGAATTGAACAACTATTATGTATTTTGAGAGGGGCAAGACAAAACAGAAATAAGCAAACACACATTCAATAACTTTTACTATTTGGAGTTAAGCATTCCTTACGAATCTGAACATGAAGTTGACAGCAGTTTGAGATAACAAATCTAACCCAAGGAAACAATATCTAGATTATACTTAATATTGTACTCTTCACTTTCTGGTCATCTTCTTAAAACTTAATCCTCTTCTTTCTCCCATGTAAAATTAAAAACACGTTTTTAATCATTTTATTCTTAAAAGCAACAATACCAAAAGTACAGCTTTTTGTCAGGACGAATACTTTAGTCACGTAAATCGAAGAATTTCAGAACTGTCTCAAATATATATATAAATATATAAATGACCACACTTCTGTAATGACGATTCTGTAAGGACGCCCCCTGAAAAGCATATCCATATGATCTTAAGTGTTCTAATTAGTTGTAGCACAAGCTGCTTCTTTACTTCCTTCTCTCAGAAACATAGTTGAGACACTACTAAAGACTCCTGCTGCTACTTTTTGAGACAAGTGCTAGAGAAGCTGCATCAGCCAAGCCAGCTTCAACACCACATTAAAAAAATAAAGTACAATGCAACCTCCCATATTCCCTTTCAAACTATAATTCCCATTCCTTTCAGACCATAATTTGATGTGCATACTCATAAACCTGACTTCCCATCCTTGCAAAGCACAAGGGCAAAAAGTATTTTACTACATACCACTGGAAACACCATGTAACAGTTTTACAAGCAGTTATCACTGTTCCCAAAAAAGAGATCCAGATTGAGTCAGAGAATTCAAAGAAAGGTGGTCAACTTCACTTTACGCAAAATTGTTTTGATAGACGTATTTTCTACTGATTATAAACAGGGATATGACTACTTGGAGTATTTTCTGAAGAACAGGAACTTGGAATCAAGTTGCACATGAGGAATATTTTCCATGAGAAACAAAACATACATGAAGAAAGTAAGCAACAATCCAAGCAAAGTTGAAATTCTAAGGTAAGGAAGAAGTTTAACATTGATGTAACAGCCTAAAACTCTATCGCCATTCTTTAACTGACTTACAACCTAAGTGCAATTATTTACACTGATAGACTGATTAAAGACAACCACCAACCTAAATCATATTTCACTCTAGTTCGTAGAACAGCATCCAGTGATACAATCACACCTATTAATACCAAGAAAGCACCAATTTTTATAGTAGTTAAATTAACCATTTTGAACTGTGACAAACAGAACAATTATTGTGATGACAAAAATGAGAAAGTTACCAATTATTTCAAATATTTTTAAAACTCTTTTAAAAGAATTACAAAAAAAAAAAAAGTTAAATTAAAAACAGGACAGACCAAGCCAGATCTTGAGATCTGTTTATAGATCTGTTATTCTTACAGAAAGCATCTTTGCCCTTCTTCCTGATATGAAATCCTCAGCAAGTTTGCAGACAACACCAGCTGAGTGATGCAGCTGACACACAAGAGGGAAGTGATGCTATTCAGAGAGACCTGGACAGGTTTGAAAGGAGGGCCCACGACAACCTCATTAAGTTCCACAAAGCCAAGTGCAAGGTCCTGCATTTGGGTCGGGGCAATCCCAAACACAAATACAGGTTGGGCAGAGAATGACATGAGTGCATCTCTGAGGAGAAGGATTTGGGAGTGTCAGTTGACAACAGTGCCAGCAATGTGCACTCACAGCCCAGAATGCCAATCGTAGCCTGGGTTACATCAAAAGAACTCTGACCAGCAGGTTCAAGGACATGATTCTGCTCCGCTGCTCTTGGGAGACCCCACCTGAAGTACTGTGTCCAGTTCTGGAGTCCTCAACACAAGAAGGACATTGAGATGTTGGAGCAGGTTCAGAGGAGAGCCACAAAGATGAGAGGGCTGGAGCACCTCACCCATGAGAACAGGCTGAAAGAGCTAAGGCTCTTCAGCCAGGAGAAGAGAAGACTCTAGGGGGCACCTTATACCAGCCTTCCAGTACCTGAACGGGGCCTGCTAGAAAGCTGGGGAGGGATGTTTTCTAAGGGCATGTAGTGACAAGACAAGGAGAAATGTCTTTAATCTGGCAGAGAATAGATAGACTAGAAATTCCTTACTGTGAGGGTGATAAGACACTGGAACAGGCTGCCCAGTGAGGCTGTGAATGACCTCTCTCTGGAAGCATTCAAGGCCAGGCTGGATGGGGCTTTGAGCAACGTGGTCTAGTAGGAGGTGTGCCTGCCTATAGCAGGGGGGTTGGAACTAGATGATCTTAAAGGTCCCTTCCAACTGATACCTTTCTATGATTCTACAGAACTCTATAACCTTATCAATCGTTGTGTGTTAATTCTTTACTCTGAAAACTTCATGTGAACTACAAAATTTGCAACAAAATATGAAGATTGACAGTGAGATAATTAATAATTCCTGTTGCAGTTCAAGTGTAGGCATACAACTCAGTAAGAGCAAATCTGCATTGTACAGTTCAGTAGGATGTTTCTGGTTCAAACTGATACTACAAAATAACTCACAGGAATGTAGAACAAAATATCAAATACAATCAACAAGCACTCCTTTAATAATTAAAGGAAAATACTGCATGCAAATAGAAATTGTACATTTTTGGAAGCAAAATCCTAAAAGACTCTATTTTATGCCTCTACATAAAAACCTTCAAATTAGAAGGCTCTGGAAGGACAAAGTGAAGGCAGCAAACAAATCTGGCTCTTAGGGCTAATATGAGAGCAGCAATACAACAGAACAACTACATAAATATCTGCAAGTTCTAAAGGATGTCAGAACAATGAAAAAATAAACCAAGCAAAATCAATAGAAGTGCCATGACAAAATGAAATGGTATCAAATCAGCGGAAGGCTCAACAGAAAGGTATGGTGCAAGTTGCGGAAGAAAAATGCATTCTGATTTTCGTGAATCACTGAGTTTTAAGGTACCTCAGGAGATCTATAGTCCAAATTCCTGCTCAAAACAAGATTAAAATTGAACACATAAATTTGTCCAGCACTTTATCTGGTTGCTATGTCTCTCAGACCTCTACAGATAGATATTCCATAGCCTAAGGCAATGTTTCAGCTCTTAATAATCCTTGTAGTTAAACAGAATCATAGAATCTTTGGAGTTGGAAGAGATCTCCAAAGTAAAAAATTTTTTTCCTTCTATTCAACCTAAATCTACCCTCTTTCAGTTTGAAACCATTTCCCTTTGTCTTTATCTCTTTTCAATGTCCATATACTGTCTTTCATTCTCCTATTCTGCATCTCAGTACGAAGACTTCGCATACTTCTGGAAGGTCCCTTCTATCCCAGAACCTTCTCTTTTACAGGTTAGGTAAGACCACCGTGGTATTCTCTTTAAGACAGAAATGCTACTACATTGGACACCTATGTGACCCCAGCTGAGCTTGCTAAGTTTATCAATACTTTTCTCATAATGATGCATCCCACATTTGATGCAGATGGTGATATAGCAAGTGGCAAGTTAAATTACCACTTCCTCCAACCAGCTTTGTTCCTCCTGACATAGCCAGTTCCTGTAGGCATACTGTTAGAGCATCCAGCACTGCCGTGGTGCACTGAAAACTGTTTAGTCAATATTACTATAGCTCCAGATGCCACTGCAGCAAAGCCACTTGCCAAGCTGGCTGTCACTGCTCCAGCCTGCTCCATGGGAAAAGGTCAGCTATACCCAAGTGCAAGACTTGAACTTCTCGAGGTTCAAAAGTAGCCCACTGCTCCAGTTTACATAGACCCTTCTGTATGGCAGACATGGCTTCACACCAGCTACACTACCCAGTACATCGGTGTTCACAGTCAAAGAATGCGCATTTCCTTTCCATCCTGGCCACTGGTGAAGACACTGAACAGGATAGCTCCTATAGGATAGCCATCAAACAGAATAAGAAACAACAATCCAGTTCTCAAGCCAGATATCACTGACAACTCTCAGTCTTCATGAAAAGGAACAGGAGTTGAAAATTGTTTCACACACCACTAATTCTTCTAAACCCCAATTTAGATAATATACAGTGACCGCACAAAGGAACTCTGTTTAAATCATTGTTTTAACCACCCAACAATAGTTATAACTTTTTTTTTTTTGCAAATTAACTTCTACTTTTTTTTTTTTTTTTTAATGACAGGTTCCATACTGGCTACATCTTTTCCTTGGTAGCTGAAACCACAAAGGAGGGCACAAAGACTGATGCTGTTCCAAACACTAAGTAAGTAATGTGCATCTTGAGTCTAGGTGCAGACAGATATCCAGGGATGCCCAAGACTTTGTTCAGCTATAAAAAAAAAAGTAAGATATTTCTTCCTATAACTAGACAACTCCTTATTGTCTGACAAAAAATGCAAAATAATAAAAATAATCCATGTATTTAGCCATCTGACATGCCTTAGATTATGGTCCTTTTTGTTGGCTTTTACTAAACAAATCTTCTACCCTTGAATTACATTACTTGTGAGAATTCTTAGAGTTTTCTGATTCTACAAGCAGAAATCCTCTAGGCGTACCTACTGCCGTCTGCAGAATAGCTAAGATCAGAATTTTCTCGCTAGATATACTAAAATTATAAAGCTGGCTCAAAAAGTTACAACTCCACTGATAACTAAGGAGAAAGTGCTAGGTCTCTGGTATTATAGATGGCAAAATTTCCAGGCAACTCGAGAGACCAGGTCTCCTTGACTACGTTTGCCAATATTACCATTCCATTTTGTTTTCCATTTTAATTTCAGGAAAAAAAAAAAAAAAAAGAAAAAAACACGAGAAACTGATTACCACTTAGCATTCTTCAAGATACGCTTTAATATTCCTTTCCTGTGATCAGCTTACCCTCTATGACCTTCCATCCCTCCAGTCGCCTCCCTATCCTATTACATATAATCCATAAGTATAAAGGGTAAAACATCACAACTGAAGAATTGGGTTTATTTTCATTTTAATGGATGGAGACTAAAAAGAAAGGAAGGAAGAACACAATCTTGTGTCCTAACATTTTAAGATGTCAATTTCACATCTCCCTCATTTTTTCCAACAATGAGCTATAAAACTCACTGCACAGAGTGCTGCTGGAATATATTGTAATTTAGCACTTAACATCTGAAATGTGGTGTAACAGTTTAAATCAAACTAGCAGTTTCCCATCTGGATGATGGGTCTGAATAAGAACATTCCTTCAAATAAGACAAAGATGTAGAAGTACGGCATTTGCAACCTTCTTTTCTCTTGCTGAAAAATGTCCACGATTACAAAAAGAGTAACAGATACTTCTCAGGAAAGCACAATACTACCATTGCCTGTATATACACATCCTTCTAAATACTGAGCTACCTAGTAAATCTGGAAACTGCCCATTTTCTGTTTAAATTAAGTTTCTGGTATCCTAATGCAATCCTACATAACAATATGAAAAAATTCTGAAAGGCACAAAAACTATCAATAAAAAACATGTGATTACTAAATAAAGTAATAAAATCACAACCATCGCATCACATATAAAGTTCTATAGTTTATCTCATACTGATAAATATTACTATTAAAACTAGTATTTGGTAAGAGTGAAAATAAATAAATAGGGGAAAAGTTACACTTTTTCCACATATTTCCCTTCCCATGGATTTTTCTCCTCAGTTTACAGAAAGCACTACTGCTTCCCAGGTACCTTAAACTTACTGGAGGACACAAAGCACTTACTGAAAAACATTTTTAGGAGAAAATATTATGTTACAGTTTGGGAACACACCCAAAGGCTACAACAGCCTGGTACAGGCACACAAGACCTTAAATGAAGTCATTTTAAAAAACCTAACTATAATACTACCCTCAAATAACTCCTGAAAATCAGATTACCTAATCAAGATGACTGAACTTTGAAAACACAACACTCTCAATGAGGCATGAAATAGTTAAAATTTTAAGTCAGTTCTTTAAATCAATTTAACACTAATAAATAAAATACACCCATCAGTGAAGCTTCACGAATGTGCAGAGATACCTATGCAAGTTCAGTCTAATTTACTTTCATCCAAGTGGGAAATTATTTCAGATCATGAAAGACAGTAATAAAGACACATATCTATTTATATAAATATACATGTAAATATATGTATACATATCTATATATGATTTAAAAAAGCCTTGAACAATAAAACTAAACCTGAAAGTAAAAGATAAGTTTTCAGCTTTTAAAGCCTTACATACCTTGTACAATCCTATGCCAGGATCAATGAGAAACGAGCGAGATGATGTAGATGGCTGGCTAGGTGATCCACTACTTGTTTTTTTTACTTTATTCTTACAGTTAGAAATAGCACAGGGATTGACTTCTCCATCTTGATTAGTCATAGAAGCAGTGGCAGGAGCTTCAGATTCAGAACGTATCAAAAGCTGAACAATGTCATTGAGTCCAACATTGTAGTCAAATAACGTGTGTCCATCTTCTAGCTGTCAAAAGAAAACTATAGTTGTAAAATTCCACCTTGAGATAAGTAACTAGTTTACAAATCTTTCTTTCATAGACAATTACACAGACCACAAATTTGTGTCAAAGTTATTTAGCAGACAAATTAACAACTTCAGGTAAATAAAAGCCTGTGTCTTGAGTAAATGCTGAGAGTGTAAAATTAAAAATAGACATTTTTACAGACTTTGGATCTTCTTTTTATAGAAGAAAAAAAGCAGGAAGGATGAAGAAGCAGAAAAGAGAACTAGGAAGGAATTCTCAATCTTCTCACTAGCAGTCTTCTATTACATTAAAATGATCTCACGATGAACAAAAGAGGAGTGAAGGTTTATTCCTTCATCCTCTCTGCCTCTTCAAGGCAAAAAACCACCCATACAGAAGGATGAAGTACAGTTAGAGACAAAGGCTGTACTCAAGAAATGAGTCAGTTTTCCTTCCACAGCAGTAAGATGTATAAAAAATAAAAAATATATAATAATCAATTACTCTCCTTACTCCTGTTAACTACTATACCCACAGTGCACGGTAGTTACCTACAGTTGATGAAGTGTGCATTCCCCTAAAGCAGAGTGCACTGAAGTCACAAATGAGACTCCAGATGTTTGGTTCATTGTTTGGTTACACAGTAGCCTAAAGCAAGCAGAACTAAATACAGTAAGGCTACTGATTATTCTCTGTTGTACCCTCAATAGAGCAACTGTTCCATGTCTGGCAACTACAGGAACTACCCATGTTCAACTGAAAGTTTCCAAACCAGTTAGACAAACAGCACACTGAAGATCTTGATGATATGCCCCATCAGCTTCAATTATCAAAATAAATTGAAATTGAAATCTACAGGTGACTGCCAACACTGACTTGGGTACCTAGAGCCCTAGAGTTTCACACCAAGTAGCAAACTACTTACACAAATTCAACCAACCTTTCTTCTCCCACCATGTTGCAGAACCCCACACTTCTGACAAGTCTTGAAAACATAGGATACAAGAGTTCTTGCAGCTCTATCTGCAAGCTCACAATCCATATTTGTGAGCTTTTCATACTACCAGAGGTCTGTATTATTACTGTTAAGGTTATTAAAGTCCACAAAAAAAGGGGATTCTTGCATTCAAAATATATATAAACCCAAAACAAATGTAAATAACTACCTTGCAATAATACATTTGATGAGGGAAAAATGATAGGTATTTCAATGAATTTCTGGAGCTGTTTCTTCACATTATTCAAGGCTCATTTTGAAGACTCAATCCCCCTTCCAGCAATTTGTTTTTGAAAAGTCTTATAAAATTTCACCCTACATTTTAAAGTAGAAAAAATTCAGCAGTAGTTCCAGAAACTAGACCACTACTGAAATAAGAAATCAGATATTACTGTAGACAACATAACTTTAGCTTCATCTTGTCTATTTGAGACAGACTGGACAATCTCTGTTAGATGTCCTAGAGCATAATTTCTAGAATCCTATAGAATAAGGAAAGCTTTGTTTTCACAGAATGGCCAGGGTTGGAAGGGACCACAAGGATCATGAATCTCCAACCCCCCTGCCACATGCAGGGCCACCAACCTCCCCATTTAATACTAGACCAGCTTCTGGCAACTAGTGTAGTACTTCGCTTCTAGTAGACTGGAAATACATAGGTAACACACAAGTGGGAACAAATAAACACCATTATTGATCCCTTTTTAGGACATAGCATGCATATGCTGACAGAAAATAAATAGTGCCCCAAAACATCTGAAGTCTAAAGCCAAGTCAGTGAAGAACTAAATCTGAACAGCTTGAATGTTCTACCATGATTAAGTAGTGTTAACAGTTGTCAAATGGTTTACGGGCTGCTTCAGCCCAGTTCCGTGACTAACGGGGCAGAGGGATCTGCAGATCCACACCTCCAGAAAGGGGAAACAGGGGACCCAGAATAATTAAAAACAGCAGCAATGATCTGAAGAGAAAAACTAATTTACTAAATATGGAATCAAAATGCAAGATAATATACTACAATACAATATAATACACCATCATTAGAATTGGAGCTAATAAATCAAATATAATGAGAGAGAGTGTTTGAAAGGTGGAAAGGCCTCACCATAACACTGAGGTGAGACACGCAGTCGAGTCAAGCAGCAGGGAAGAGAGCCAAAGGAAAAAAGGGCATCAGGTGACCCTGCCAGGGGTTATATCTCCTCTCTGAAGGCAAAGTGTTCTGGGGAATGTAGCTCTTCTCCTCCAGACAGGTGCCTGGAACTGGAGCATTAACTCTTTAACTCCCAGTGCACGACATGATGTTATGATGTGGAATACCGATAATCAAAAATCATAAAACCATGACAAGCACAAAATTCAATGTCTAGTTATAACAACCTGATCTAGCTGCCGATCTCCTGGTTCGCTGCTGGGGAGTTGGGACAGATGACCTTTAATGGTCCCTTCCAACTCAAATGATTCAATGATTCTATGAATTGTGATTTATTTATCAACTATGATTAATTTGTATATTCTGTCCACCAAATTAGTTATGTCTATTAGCACGAGAAAGCGTTAAAGAAAGGAGAATGCTTGAATTACAAGTAGTCAGTCTAGGAATATTCATTATGTTCTGAGGGCCACACAGACCTACGAGGAGCCTTTTCCAACAAGTCACACTCTAATTAGACTACTCATATTCCTTAAAAAGAATCATCAAAGTAAGACCTGATTAACATAAATTAAATGGTCAGACTAACCCAGTGATTTCCAAGTCATTTATAATAAATTAACATTCTGCTCTCAATTTGTGTTTTTTCTTCATTTTTTTTAAAATCAGTTTTCTTTCCAGGAGTAGTTTATGACTATAGACGAATCTATGACTAGTGATGCCATGTTTAAATCTGGAAGCAAAGCAACAAAGATAAGATTAGACTTCAAATGAGGCAGGATGTGGAGTTTGGTAAAGTGATAGTCAGGGAAAGAGCATCTGTTTCCACCACGAGCAAAAACATATTCCTAGAATATTAGCAAAGGTATAAATTTAGACCAAGTCAATGGCTTGTAACACTGCCTTATTCAGTGGACAAGGTTGCTCTGTTTTAACAAAACAAAAACTAATACAATCAAGCTCACGCAATTTGACTTACATTAATCTACCTAACGTGTGTATCTACAAGTATACCTATACCCAGCATTATTGCATCACTGACAATTGAAAGCTTAAGAGTCATGAAGCTGGAAAACAATCAGCATTTAAAGAGCTCCATGCAACAACTAAAAGAATGAAAAATTGCAAGACAGTGCTTCTTGAATTACTCTTGCAACTATTCTGATATTAATATAATAAAAATCTTGGCTAATAAGGTCATATCCTCAGACCACTATAGCAAGAAAACAATAACTGAAAATTTTAAAACCATCCCAGAATACAGTTTTTCTTACCAAAAAGAACCATCAGAAAAAAAAAAAAAAAGGACTAAAAAAGGCCCCTCACTCCTCATATCCCCTGCAAACAATGCCCTGTGTTATCAAAATTCATGGAAGCGTTACTGAATTGAATCATCTCAGAAATATAAGTAATAACCCTCAGAAAAGTTAAGTATCCAACATATGAAAGTGGAAAAATTTCTTCAAAAATATTATGTTTATTTGTTGGAATGGGTGTTGAGCCAGTAGTTCCACAGTCACCTTTGTAATATGCCCAGTTCTAAGAATACTTTTTGTATAAATATATAAACAAACTCATTCCATTGTGCTACATAAAGGTACTAACAGGAACCCCTGAGAATACATTTGCCTGGACAGCATATTAAATGAAAAGAAAGAAACATTGCTTGTTTTTTTGTTTTTGTTTTTTTCAATCACTGAGTGTTTAAGGACACTTCTTATTCTCAAGTTCATAAATACAAATCACAAGCAAAAGTAATCAGGCAAATACTAGACAGTCAAGCTATACCTTAATTTCTTAATGGGTCGTTAAAGCCCGTACAAAAGCAAAATTAACTAAACAGGCAATTTCATTTTTTGCTAGCTCTTCTGACAAAACAGCCACTAGAATATTACTTAGCAGCAGACGCCACTTTCAGTTTTCACTCTCTTTATGATTGGCATGCTTCAGAAGCATTTAAGGTCTCACTAAATTATTTAGAACAATATTGAAAGTGTCACCAAATAGCAGTTAGATTTATGGTACCTAGTAGCCCTCTTAAGATATTACAAATATCCGTAAGTACGGAAACAGATTATATCCTTCAAATCTCTTTTCCTAGTGTTAGAGACACTATCAATTTAAAATACTCTACTGTAGAAGGTTGTTATAAATACTTAAAAGTAAGCCAACACTGTGCTTATGCTACTACACAAGAGTGGCTGTTGCAATGCAATACTGGAACTGATACCTACCATCCCTGTTAGAACTATGTCCTGTAATATCAGGCCATAAATGACTTAAAAAGCATGTAGAAACTGCAGTTAAACTTGAAATGATCACGCAGAGTGCAGTATGCCATACTGCTTATAAAAGATCTCCAATAAGTAACTCGTATCATTAACATTCATATCAATTAATACCATTAATTTGTCTGTAAGTACCAGCAGAATCACAGCTTATTATGCGTTATACAGCACACAGAGAGAAATCCTAAGAAAGCACATAAACGTTCTGGAACACTGTTTTTATCTTAAAGTGTGATCCAAGCAGCTAAGCTCCTAGGCTGACTTAATCCAGTCACTCCACTTGGAAAACAAGGTCTTTCATCATTCATTAAGGTGTGCTTTTGAGCATCTTCTGATGTTTTATTTTCCAAGAATTAGATCTAGCAATAAACTTGAAAGGAATATGGAATGCAGTAGAGCTCTTTAATTAAAGTTGTAAGTTGAAAAGTTAGGTGACATCAATCTTTTACTCTATGCAGGTGTTACATGCTCCCTACAAATTTCTTTAACAAGAAAAGCAGAAGAGTAAACAGTTTAACTTCAGATTAATTAATAGGCATTACCTAGAAGCCAAGTTAGTTTGAATAAATTAGAAGAACCTAAAACTTCTTCCAAGGTACTCATTAAAGGCAATTAAAGTGGACAATCAGAAACTGATATGTTCAGCCTGAAGACTGCTGTATGTACTTTGCTCTTCTTTTATACAAGGCTGCTTAAATTGTGAATTCCACTCAGTGATTTTACAGAGCCCTTCAAACACATCGCCAACCAGTTTCTAACAACAAAAAGCCCAACTAAAAAAATACAATTTGGAACATTGAGTTCTGAACCAATGGGACCATCTCGGGTCAAGAAAATTTCAGTAATCTTCAGTACAGCACAAACACTTAGCTTGTAAACCTCTGCCATTTGGATTTGCTTGTACTTCCAAAACTAGAAAATAACCTGAACAATACTTTTAATCCAGGTGGTAAACTATACAAGATAATGCAGGTGTAGGGTATCCGAAGAAAATGATTTAAGATTCTGGGATATTTAAGTTCATGAAGTAACCACATTAAGGACTAAGACACTGTGACAGGCTTTTAAAATACGTGTATTGGCACTGTTTCTCCAAAAAAAAAAAAAAGAATAGCTGTCTTAACTGCAATGGACATAAAAGCTAAACAAAAAGGAATTTATAGTAATTCCATTTGGTTGGCTATGCTTTATATTAACCGGAATGTTCAATGCATACTGCTTTTAAGTTTTTTCAACTCCAGAAGATCCAGTTCTTCATCAAAAACTCTAGTTTCAATAGTCACTGCCTGAATTTTCAAAGATCCTACCAGAACTCAAGCACTAACAGCTATCAGTCTCATACAAAAATTAACTGTACTACAGGTTTACTTTCCAAAAAACATTAATCTTTCTTGGAAAGAATTACCAATAGAATTCCAAGTCATCTTTATCAGGGCTTTACGTCCAGCACTCTCTAACAAGCTCCTCAGCAAAAGCAAAGCCCATTTTGAGGTGGAGAATTTACCAGTCAATAAAAAGAAAAAAAATCATTGCTCTGCCATGTTTATAGTCTGTCAACATTCTTAAAAGTAACAAAATCATAACAGAGTACAAGTGGGTGAAATATTTGGACACGGAAGTTGCCTGACAGACTACAGATCCATACTCCTCTAGTACACAAGATGGGCAGGTTACATTTTTTCTAAACAGCAACTAAGCAAAATATTTATGTTTTAAGAATAGAGACCAAACCAGGCTCAGTTCTGTCACTCTTGTTGCCAAGAGAATCACACTTCAAAGCAGTCTACAGGAAGAGAGCCATTATTCCATGCACAAGTATAAATAAAAATCACACCAATACATTTACATGAATTAATTTCCTATCAGAGCATGCTCCTTTTTGACTGCTTGTGTGTTTTAATGGAACAGCTAATGATCTGTTTTTTACCAAAGAAAAGGGTAGAAATAATACTACATGATATAAGAAGTCTTACTTACAGCCACTCATAACCTAGACATATACCATAGTCCTATACAGATTCCTACAGTACTCAGCAGAAAGCACACTGCAAGTCCTCTGACAGAGGACAATACAGTGAAATTCCAAATATTTAAGAAGTCTTTCTTTGAGTCAAAATGTCAAACAGTTACCACCACACAAGCAGCGCAAATACTGTTTGCTCAACTCCATACACAAGAGGAAGTCTCAAATGCTAGAGAAGACACACAACCTAGGAAGACATTGCAGATTCCTGTTGATTATATTGTCTGTAACTGCACCTCAGTCTCAGTAAACACACCATGATGAATGTTGATTTAGTTCCCAGGTGACAAACGTACATGACTAACTTCTCCTTTTTTCCTACTAAAAATAAGCACAGAAGCCTATAGCTTAAGGCCATAGCCTCCAATTAAAGGTTTTTATTAACACCGTTACAAAGAAATTGCATGCAGAGTGTACCAGTGGTACCACTACATGTTACCTTATGGTTTGAACTATCATAAAAAAAATTCCAGTGTACAAGATTACTGTCAACATGAAAACAGTTGAAAGCTGCCAAAAAAGACTTATCATAGAACCAGAGAATGGCCTGGGTTGAAAAGGACCACAATGATCATCTGGTTTCAACTCCCCTGCTATGTGCAGGGTTGCCTGCCGTGGAATTCCTCAGCTGTCCAGCGCGCAGGGAAGCATAACCGACCCAAAATGAGTGATAAAAGCACCTTTATTCTTAACAGAG
>JAOWBP010004700.1:22394817-22447795 GCA_028571105.1 Tragopan temminckii | reverse complement strand
GGCATGGATACTAGGGGGCAAAATGAGTGAAAAATACTTGCTTGAGAATCTACCAGTGGATGTGAAAAGAGGCAGTTACTGAGTGTTTAGAGTAGCAGAGAGGTAGCTGTTCAGAAAACAACGATGTCCTGTCTGGAGTAGGGGTGGACTGGTAAACAAATTATGGTAAAGCAGAAACTGGAAAGCACAGAACAGAAATAAGTTAGCTCTGAAAGTAATGCCTCCTATTTTATGATGTTGGCCTACCATGTCAGAGGTGGATATTGGTGGTACGGCAGTAGAATTTGAGCCCTCCTGCGAATATTCCATTATATTTTGATGCCATGTGACAGATGGCAGCAGAGGAGCGGTCTGACAGAATGGTGCCTGGTATGGAAGCAAAGGTGTGTCACTAAATTCCTCCTCATGGAAAAAATGGCACCCACTGACATTCATCAGTACTTGCTGAATGTTTCCAGAGACGGAACAGTAGAAGTGAGCACAGTGAGGTGGTGGCAATAACAATGTTAAAGACAAGCCAAGTTCTGGATGGTCATGCAGATTTTTACAAACGAGCATGCAAGCTTTTGTTTATCGCTGGTGATAATTTGTAATGGTTGTGACTGTACTGAAAAATAGCATTTTGTAGCTGAGAATTTGCTCTATCAAACAGTACTATTGTGCTCTTTGTACCTGTTTTCATTTCCATGGAAATAAATAGGAGACATTACTTTTGGAGTGACCTATGTATATTCTTTGTTTGTTTGAATGACTTAATGTAGTTAAAATCATGGGAATAGCCAGAAAAAGCCGTAGAGGTGCTCAGCAGACAGACAAATATATATGAGGAAGAATTGGAAAAATGGAAGCATAAGACAAAGCCAAGGAAGCAGAAGGAAAACAGCAGAGGAGAGAAACACATGCTCGATTTCAAAGAGAAGCTGTGCAAGAAGGAAAAGACAAAGAACATTTTATAGGATTATTTTTCTAACAAACTCTATGCCTGAGAGCCTTTCAGAGTTTTATAGGCGATGCAATAACCTGTGTGGATGCTTTGCTACTGTTTTGCTCAGATGCGCCCATCTGTCTTCCAGGGAAGAAGAGTAGAAGTAAATTGAAATTGTGCATCGACTGTACTTAGTAGAAATGTATCACTCAGCTCCCATGACATCAATGAGACCATTTCAGTGTAAACATGTTGGGAAAGAAATAAGGCCAGTTGACTTAATTAATCTGTTTTAAACTTAATATATAGAGAGAAACATCAAATGCAGTATATTTTGCTGCAGATAATGCAACAAATGTACATGGGAATGATACCCTATATGTAGAGCTGACTACTAATTCTGTCACATAATGGGAGACAGCAACCTATGAGTAAGAAATCCTAACGTATATACTTTTATTTGATTATTATGGGTAAAGAACACCTAACGTGTTTGTCTCACTGAAAATAATACACCTGCCAGAAGGGCTGGGGCATGAGAAAGCGTAGGTTCTGCAGCAGCTGGAATGAGAAAAGGCCCCGATCAAGAGTTCTGTGTGGAGGAATGGCTGACAGAACCAAGGACACCCTTAGGAGAAGAAGGAACGTCTCACGGCTCAGGGAAACAACTGGTGGTTTGGAATGTGTGTACACCCTAGCTAGCGATGATTAGTAGCTGATTTTGAGTATACGGTATAAGTGTATCAGAATATGAAAATCAAGTTGTGTGTCCAATTAAGTAATGCCAGACGTACTTGTAGGTCTATAAAAACCCTGGACTCTGTTAAGAATAAAGGTGCTTTTATCACTCATTTTGGGTCGGTTATGCTTCCCTGCGCGCTGGACAGCTGAGGAAATCCGCAGCAGTTCTGGGCATCAGAGCAGTGACTGTTTTGTCCCCATTAAGAAACAGCGAATGTATATTTTTTATTTACAGTGAGAAAAGACCATGTCCTGAGAACAACAGAGCTGGGTGCCAATTCTTCTTTCTTTAATACCTTATACTTGTTTATGGAGAGAGGTCCCTAGAGTTCAGGGAAGTGACATGAGCCTTAGATTATACTTTATAGAAGCTGTATTACAATTTTATTAAATTTCTGTTGTGAAAAAGGTTAAGAGAAATAAACATAAGAATATTACATAATTTTAATAATCCCTGCCTAGAGTAAAGTCGAAAGTTTGTTTCTGCATGTAATTCAGCTAATAACTAGCTGTTACTTTAAGAACTAATTTATCTCAGTATATGCTTTTAAAAGCTACATCTTTCATTTTATTAAGATTGTGATCTTTTTTCTTTCAGGTGTCAGGTGTATTTCTATAGTGAGAGTAACACTGCATAGGATCACAGCCTCTATGTGATTTGTTTATGTTTTTTTCATTAGTTTGAATTGTTTGTAATAGTTTAGGTATTGATATGGTATAGTGCAACATGTAAGCAGCTGATTTTCTTTTGGAAATGCAGTGATTTTATCAAGAATTATTGCATTATAATTGTGTTATAAATCCTACATTACTGAAATTAGAAATGATGTATTATGTTTTGTTTTAGGTTTTTGTTTATCAACTATTTTGTATCATTTCCAGATCTAATGGTATTGCAACTTTTACATGCAAGTTTCTGACAAGATGCTTAGCTTGTGAGCAAAACTATCATGTTGAATATAGTATTTATAGTTATATGGTTTGTAGTTATAACATACATAAATATTTCATGTGCACGATAAAAACAGCCTTCTACAGATATATATAAATGATAAATTATTTAATAGCTACCTATGAAATGTAAATGTCAAGTAATGCTGCTGGTACTTAGTTGGGCAACTGGGAGTTTGGAGGTATTAAGGGTGAACTCTTCGTCTTCCGTGTCTCCCAACTTTTCTTATGAGCATCAAAGATAGAAAATATAAAATAAACATAGTCAAAAACATTCATATTTTGTTATCGTAGAATCATTAAGGTTGGAAGAGAATTCTAAGATCAGCTAGTCCAGCCATCCACTTACCACAAATATTGCCTGCTAAGCCATGTCCCCAGGTACTACATTTCCTTAAATACCTCCAGGGACGGTGACTCAGACACCTCCCCAGGCAGCTTATTCCAATACCTAACAACTCTTTCTGAGAATAAATTCTTCCTAATATCCAATGTGAACCTCGCCTGTTGCAGCTTGAGGCCATTCCTTCCTGTCCTATCACTAGCTACTTAAGAGAAGAGGCTGACCCCCACCTTACCACAATCTGTTTTGAGGTAGTTGTGGAGAGCGATAAGGTCTCCTTTGAGCCTCCTCTTTTCCAGAGTAAACAATCTCTCAGCTGCCACACATAAGGCTTCTGTTCCAGACCCCTCACCAGCTTTGCTGCCCTTCTCTGGATATGGTCCAGGGACTCATTATCCTTCTTGTAGTGAGAGGGTCAAACCTGAACACACAGCATTCAAGGTGTGGCCTCACCAGAGCGGAATACAAGGAGACGATCAGCTCCGTGCTCCTGCTGGCTGCACTATTTCTCATACAAGCCAGGATGCCACTGGCCTTCTTGGGCCACTGCTGGCTCATGTTCAGCTGAGCATTGATCAACACTCCCAGATGCATTTCTTCTGCACAGTCTTTTAGCCACTCTGCTCAAACTCTGTAGTGTTGCCTGCCTAGGCTTGTTGAGGCCAAAATGCAGGACCTGGCATTTGGTTTTGTTGAACTTCAACCCTAACCCTCAGCCCAGCAATCCATCCTGTCCAGATCCCTCTGTAGGGCCTTCCTGCTCCCAGACAGATCAACTCTTCCTGCTAGCTTGGTGTCATCTGCAGACTTACTGAGGGTGCACTCAGTGCCCTCGTCCAGGTCATCAGTAAAGATATTGAACAGAACTGGCCCCAGTACCGATGCCTGGGGGCACCACTGGTGACCGGTCACCAGATGGATTTAACTCCATTCATCATCACTCTCTGGGTCTGGCTGTCCAGCCAGCTCCTCACCCAGCAAAGAATGCACCTGTCCAGGCTTTTCTAGACTGCCAGGTTTTCTAGGAGGATACTGTGGCAGACAGTGTCAAAGGCTTTGCTGAAGTCTAGGAAGACTACGTTAACAGCCTTTCCCTCACCCATCAGACAAAGTCACTCAATCATAGAAGGAGATCAGGTTGATCAAGCACAACCTGTATTTTATGAACCCATGCTGGCTGGGCCTGATCCCCTACTTGTCCCACACGTGCTGAAGATTTTGTAACCTTCCCTAGCACTGAAGTCAGGCTGACAGGCCTGTGGTTCTCTGGATCCTTCGTATGGTCCTTCTTGTGGATGGCAGCACAGTGGCAAGCCTCCAGTCATCTGGAACCAGTTGACCAGAAATGCTGATAGAAGGAAAGTGGCTTGCCAAGCACATCTGTCATCTCCCTCAACACCCTCAGGTGGATCACAACCGGTCCCATGGATCTGTGGCAGTCCAGGTGGAGTAGCAAATCTGTAAATATTTCCACCTGAATCATGGAGGGTTTATTCTGCTCTTCATCCCAGGCTTCCAGATAAGGAGGCTGAGTACTCCGAGTATAATTTATCCAACTATTAGAGACTGGTGTAAAGAAGGCCCTGACAACCTCAGCTTTTTTCTTATCCTCAAAGGTCATGTACTTCACTCCTCATTACGTGGGGAGATTCATACCTAATTTATGCTATTGTCCTTTCTTTCTCTGACTCAGAAGTGGCAGCCTTTGTGAGGGGGCTATATGATTTTTGGGAGGATTTGAAAGGATGAAACTTTGAGGCTACTTAATGCCTCGTTTAGTAATGTTATCACTATGCACTTGAGGATTTCCCTGTAAAAGACAGAGTGATGTAAACACAGTTTTATCTGAAATCCTATCCAGTCCTCAAAATGTTCCTGCATTAGGAGGAAACCCAGAAAAGCCTTGGGCTCTTCTAGAAGTCTGTATGTTTTTTTCTCCATGGTCTTCACTTCTTGAGATTCTTTTTCTTGCAGTTCTTCTTACACATTTTCTCCAGTTTTTCTCATTGTAACAAAATGCTTTCCAAAGTATTAAAACAGTACAAAGGAAAAAGTATCAGTAGGCTTTTCACATCATAATCCTGAAGTCAGGATAAATAGATTGTCATATTTCCAAATAATGTTGGTGAGCAGTGCTACTTGAATTTTTAGTTGATGGTCTCATGAGATAACTCAGCCTGGAAAAACAAATAAATAAAAAAGTATCATAGAAACCAATAGATCTTCATATGACCAAATGTGAACTTTGCTATAAGCTATTGTACAATTACTGTACAAATGGAAATATTTCTATTTCCATCTGAAACTATACGATTCACATTGTTGATTTTTACAGCTCTGCTACACTTTTTCTGTTTCAGGTGAGAAACTCATTATCTTATGTTATCAGTAGGGTATATGTCACTATGATATCTATTGCACAAATACAAGACACACGACTTATGCTGTTGGGAGTCAAAGAACATACATTAAATACAAAGCCAATAATCTCCTGATAGTCCAGGTAAAATATTAGTGGGATGACCAAGATTTACTATTAGTCCACTGAAATGGTTACCAGCAATTACAGTTCAGGCTGTCCACAATTAATATTGATAGATGCACATTTTTCTAATCCTTTTCTTTGATTGGATGGTAATCCTTCTACTCACCCTCTGAGTCTGAAACATTAATGGCTTCAATATGGGCACTTCATCTTGAGTTCATCTTTGAGCATGATATTGATGGCTGCGGCTTCTTCCTTATCCTTGCTAGCAGAAGTAAAATGTAGATGCTGATGGTTCCTTTCTCTAGGATCTGTGTATGTTTGTTAGCATAGTCTATATATTGCTGTTTTATTTCATAAGACTGCAGGGTATGTTGAAATTTACTATAGGTTGTGTTTCACCTATATTGGGTACTCTTGTGGTGGCCATTAGTCTGTTAATAGCTAGCAGCATACTAGTGACCTGCCTATAGCCTGAGCACCCTAGTATGATTCTGTGCCTGGGTTTTCAAGGCATCTGCTCTCATTTGATTTTTCTACTTCTCTATCCTGCCTTTTATTGCAAGCTCTTAGGAATTTAATCCTACAGAAAATAGCAGCATGTTAGTTCCAGAAGGCAGCAATTAGTTATAAAACACATTATAACAGGCAACAGTGCAAAACTAACCAAAAGATAAAATATACTGGAACGAGTGTAATAATCAGTAATAGACACCTAGAATAATATATAATATAGTAAATAACACTATGTAACTGCCAAAAAAGTTAGGCAGTTGTTCATAGTATAAAGTGTAAAACAAGCTAAGAAAGATCTTGAGGTGAGCCAATCCAAGACAAATCCAGAAATGTCCTAAGGCTTGAGCTGTTAGCTTAACAAGAAGCTTGCGTCCTATTACAAGCAATGACATATTATATTTACCAGGCTTTAAAGCTGCAACTTGAATGTCATTTAAGGCTAAAGCAAGTACACAAAACACTACATATGAATTGGTGCAACATCTGCAGTTGCTCAGAGTAGTGTCGGCATTAGGTGGACCTTCAGGCTTTATATCTGCAGGACCTATGTTTTTGAGGAGGCTCCTCTGCTAGGGACATGGTTTGTTAACCACTCCAAAGGCAATGCAAATTAAATTGGGTGGTTTTTTGGTTGTTGTTTTGTTTTGTTTTTTTGTTTTTTGTTTTTTGTCCAAAATACAAATGTAATTGTACTGTATTTCTTAAAGCTTTAACTGTCATGGCATTTATATCCTGTTATGCCCACCATATCAAACCATTTAAAATCCGTGAGAAAAAGAAAATTCAGCCTCGTTTTGTGTAACATATGAATGTTCTGATGTCTGCTTGCACATAAGGTCTCTGTAGTTAATTCCACTTCTTGATTACAATCTTATATAAATTAAACTTTCTAAGCTGTTATGTGATTTATGTGACTGGTGTTTATGTTTGGAGCTACAATAGACCCAGATCTACAAAAACAGAAGAATAGGTGTAGTATAAGACAATGTGGGGCCATCCTTGGACAAAATCTTGGATATCCTCTGCTTTTGTTCTGCCCGTCATCCTCTGGGATTTAGCCCAAGTTTATTCTAAAGCATGTCCACAGTGAAAAATAAAGGATTTTATTTCCAGTCAGAATCTAGTTCTTTTCATTGCTGCTTGATGCAGCTATTCTGTGTATGAGCAAACCAAGACACTGCCTGAGTTTATATTAAGTATATGTTGACACAACAGTGGGAAGGTAGATTAGATTTTGCCTTTGTTTATGTTATAATGACACTGACTTTCTGTTTCCATCTTCAGTTATTTTTTTTATAAGTGATCTACTCTGTTAATGAAAGAGCTTTATTTCAGGTTCAGCCTGTCTCTGTAGCTGAGATGACTGCTTAGGGGGATCTATTAATTCTTTATGTAAGACAGTTCTATTTGATAAATTGAAATTCTACAAATGCTTGTGATTTTTGTTTGCGGTGATGGCATTCTGAGTACTTACGTGTCCAGTGTGTCATAAAGCTATTGGCCTTCAGAACACCGTGGCAGTCATCCTTCATTTCTGCAAGAATAAACATTTTTGAATTTACCATAATGCACGCACTTAGGCATTCATTACGTTCAACACACAGACAGTAACATATTCAACATACCAGATGGTAACTGCAATACATAGAAACAGGTCCAAAAGGAGAAAGAAAAAAAGATATTAAATGTTACTGAATACATTAGTAACATTGCAATATTCATTAAAATAATTCTTGACCATTGGTGGACATTTATGTGAAGAAGGCCAATATTGAGAGCATGTATCTGCGACTAGTGACAGCATCACACAATCATTTCTGTTATTTTTTATGATGTCTTTACTCTGAAATGTTGCTTATTCACCTGGTATTTAAGGGAATTAGTTGATGCTAAAAGGAATTACAAATAATTCTATAGGATTTATATTAGAACTATAAGATATTAGATATCTAAGATTATCTAGGGTACGTTCAGGGGTTTATTACACATGTAAGTGTAATAAACAGAAAACTGTTCTACCATTCAACAAGACCTGGACAGGCTGGGGATTTGGGCAGAGAGGACCTGTATGATGTTCAACAAGAGCAAGTGGAGGGTCGTGCACGTGGGGAGGAATAACTGCATGCATCATCAGTGCAGGTTAAGGGCTGAGCTTCTGGAAAGGAGCTCTACAGAGAAGGACCTGGTTGGACAATGGGTTGGCCCTGAGTCAAGAGTCTGCTCTTGAGGCCAAGACAACCAGTGTTATCCTGGCATCCATTGAAAAAGGCTTGGCCAGCAGGTCGAGAGAGGTGATCCTCCCCCTCTTCTCTACCCCATACTGGTAAGGCCATATATGGAATACTGCGCCCAGTTCAAAAAAGACAGGGATCTCTTAGAGTCCAGTAGAGGGGAACAAAGATGATTAGGGACCTGAAACCTCTCCCATATGACAAAAGGCTGAGAGACCTGGGACTCTCCAGTCTGGAGAAGAGAAGGCTGAGAGGGGATCACATAACTATTTATACTTATCTGAAGTGTAGGAGTCAAGTCAATGGGAGCAGACTCTTTCTGGTGGCAAGCAACACTAGAACAGGGCAATGGCAAAAACTGCAACACAGGAAGTTTCTAACAAGGGGGAATTTCTTAAGAATCTCCTTAACTGGAGATATTCAAGAACCCCTGGAAGTCTACCTGTGTGACCTGCCATAGGAAGCCTGCTTTAGCACAGGGGTTGGTCTCTATGATCTCTAGAGGTCCCTTCCAACCCTTACAATTCTGTCACTCTATGATTTTATTAGGTAACAGAAATAAACTCTATTAGAAATACAATTCAAAGTGGAAAAACAGAAATAAAAATGACTTCAACTTTACAGTACAGAGAATATGAGTTTATGTTGCACATTATGCACTCAAACAAGACTATGCCTCATGTTATATTGTGAAAATTATTCAATCAGATTTTACCATCTGATCTAAACACGTAATCAGCTGACTGATCTGACTTATCCTGCAGGTCTATCTATTGTTAGATCTAACTGAAGAAAGGGGTGAGCAGTGCTGCCTGTTTTAGAGTTAACCTTCTGTTAAAAGTAACATAAATTCTCAACTGCATACTTGAACTTCTGCAAGGACTGTTGCTATACTGATACACATCTCTCCTTTTATTATTCTAGACTCATACAACCCAGAGTGTTTCCTGTGTTCCTTCATTCTCATTTTTTCTTTGCCAATATTGCCTCCACAAAGTTTTCAATTATGAAGGATTACTTAGTGTGAGGATGACTATGACTGTCAATGGTTGTAGTACATTTAAGAGCATGGTAATGTCAAAATCAAATACAATTCATTTTAGCATTTTGCCAGTTATACTCTGTCGGGTTTTTGTTGTTGTTACTAAATGTATCTGGTCTACAGTTTTATGTACTCAGAGTTTTTCAGCTAAACTTTTTTTACAGGAAAATGAAGTTCATTGTTTTGGGAGAACACCTTGCATTTGCAAATCTGTGGACCACAAGTAAAGATACTTTTTCATTTGTTTTAAGGAAAATTTCGTCTGGAAATTGACAAGTGGAACTTGTCTCATGAAGTTACAATGTGGTAATACAGTGGTCAGTGAAAAACAGAAATTGAATGATAAGGGAGCCATCCTGTGGAATACTGTGAAGCACACAGACAAGACAAATCAGAACTAAATCTGAGATGTTTCTGTCTTCTTGATTTTGTGATACTGAGTGTTGTCCCTTGTGTCCGAACCTGCATATACTACTAAATGCCGAATTCCTTTATTTCTTGTGTTCATTTTAAATAACTGATTTTCCCAAAAATGTGCAAGGTTTTTAAGGTTAAGATAAGGGGCTGTATTTTCTACAATATTAAATCAGCTGAGTTTTGTACACTGAACTCCATTCTTTTTCAGTTTATCCAATGGAAATGAGGTTGGAAGATGTTCATTCATCCCTTCAATTTCTATTTTGAAGTAAAGTTTTATTTTAATTCCTTTGTAGTTTTGGGTGTTTGAACTTTTCACTTAAGAGTTTCCAAATTATTCACTAGAGATTTATTTAGAATCACGGTTACATATTATTTATGGACGGTTTAAATGGATTTGTTCACTTACCAGAGTAAACTGAATAGTCAACTGCATTTCAATGCTTATAGCAGCAGAAGACTTACAATCTAGAATAGTTTAGATCATAGCTCAAGGAGTAGGGAGAAATTGCCACTCTTTCCTTAGCTTCAAAAAATATATATTAATTGAAAATAAAATGGACATCTTAATTACAATAACATAGCAATTGTTATGTTTTCTTTTCTCAGATGATAATTTTATTTCTTTGTTTTGCTTCTTGTTTTTTGTTTGTTTGTTTGTTTGGGATTGATTTTGGAAGTATTAGCAATAAAAATATTATTTCATGCCTGTGCTGGTCTTCTTTGTATGTTGTGGGAGGAAACATCAACAAATAAGCCTCCTGCATTGATTTCTAGCATAACTGAGAGGCAGTAATCCAAAGCCTATCCTAAACTTATTCTGTTTGTAAAGGTCTGTAGGTGATGAAGAAATCAGCCTTTATAATAACACTACATAAAATAACAGGTAAATCAGGAACATGTAATCACTTTCCATGATGGAGCTAATAAATAAAATGTTCAAACTAAAATGAACACTTGATTGTAGCATATATTCCATTAAGTTAGATTTCCTGTTAGAAATGTATCAGTTTTAAAGATTAATTGTGACTATATGAGCAACTTACTTATAGAATTGAAACCTCTAGATGAGAATTTAGAACCAGCTCTCATAGTCTTTTCCTGCATCTAAAGCAAAACCGGGCATGTCTCTCCATCCAGGGACTCAGATTTTATACCATTTTCCCTTTCCACTGTCAGCCATTATGAAGAATCTTTTCCTAGACTTTGGTTATGTGGTAGCAACAAGCTGTGTTTGCTTAATCCATTTGCTAAATTTACCAGCTACCAGAGTATGCTTATAGCGTACCCTGAAAAAGAGATGCTTTACCAGATTTTCAGCCCTTGAAATCATATTTCACTTAGGCACCAATTTTCAACATATATTGGTTTCAATACAGCAATTAAAATCACTTTTGAGTTTTTTGTCTACCTCTGGTTTTCTGCCAAATTGCATACTTTAGCATTGTATGGTCGTGCTTTAAGCAGGCTTATTCTCTTGATGCTATATTACTGTCTCATTTAAACAGAAGAAGACTGAAGTACAGTATTCATTCTGCAGCTGATCTGGCATGGTGTTCAGGAAACACAGCAGTTACTAGGAGATCCAAGAAATCATAATTCAGAGTAGCATTTATGCCTTTCTAGAGTCTACCTCTGCCAATATTACCAGGTTCCGAATCAAAAACCTCTGAGTTCTTTCTTCATAGTGCCAATTCCCAGTCCTGACATTTCACCCCTGGTGCTTTACTATTGTAAATGTCTTTTTAAAATGTGTTATTCATTTTAATTATTTAGGCCAAAGTGTAAGTAACACGAAAAGCAGCAGTGTTCAACATTCAAACCTAAGGAAACTGGTGACAGTGGTACTACTGTGTTTAGCAGTACAGCTGTACTTGTTACTTTTAAATGTAGCTAAGCTTTAAGGTTCTACAGCAGAAGGAGGAGGGTTTGGGGTCATTCTTCTATTAAGGTCAATAGAGCTCATTACAACTCCAATTATAACAAAGATTACCCTAATAACATCTGTGTTTTCTTCGTGCGAAATGTAGAAAGAAGCAGTCCAAACGCTTGGCAACAAAGCTTGGTGTCATAACCACAGAGAAGTACTAAGCTGTATCTTTCAGGGAGCAAGGAACTCGCTAAAAAGCACACCAGGCAGCACTGTTGCATGTGAGGTCAGAGCTCATGTTAGAATCTTTCACCCAATAAACAGCCTTCATCTACAGATGAGTAGCTTGCATGATAATCTTTTCCTTTGTAATAAGATCAATTTAATATTTATGAGCACCTTGGTGCACAGCCAGTGATTTCTTTTGTTTACTAACTGCATATCCCACTGTGGTATTATTGGGTGTAACAATGGAATTACACTAATATATCCATGGATTCTGGCACTGGCAGCTTTCTAGATAAACAGTAGATCTGCTCATTAGCAGTAATGCTACAGAACTGCCATCAAAACACTCCTGCACCAACTCCGTGCTGGCAGTAGAATTGCTTCTCAACAGCTTACTTCATCCTTGTTTCCAGAAAATATTATCAGAGTTGTGAAAACACAAAGTAACTCTTCACATTTATTTAGTAGTTTAGTCTGTGGTCAGAACTGAGTCGTCACTGAGACGTTACTCAAACATACTTTGTTTAGACTTCTATTTTATTTGGAAAACAACAAAAGAATACAACTGATAAAAAAGAATGGGATTATAGGCAAGAAAGAGCAAGGGTTATAGAATGTTTCTCTGTTTGAACTTCTGTTTTCTGTCGAGCATTATGCTTGTGAGTTTTGATACTTACTGCATGATTTAAGAGAAAACATAGGGAGTAAAAGTCCTGGGCTAAACAACTAGAAACTAAATGTCTATTTTACACAGATGAGCTTTAAAACTCATCTGATCCCTTTGATTCCCATAGATGTTACACTGCTAGTGAGTAACTTTCAGCTGCCCATGGTAAATTCCTGTCCTTTGAAATTCAGTTTCAAAGTTAACTATGAATTATGCTGCTAAACTCATAGTATTGCCAGATAGAAGCTGAAAAATAATGACAAATACATTGAAATTATTCTTAGGCTATAAGTAAAAAAAATCACCATCATGAAATTAGAAATTGGAGATGACTAAAAGACAAAAGAAGACATAGTCATATTGTCTATTTTCCCATAAAAATACCTGACCCTGTCCTGCCCTTAAGTCCAAGACTGAAGTACAAGGTACACAGACTTCAGTGTGACACCAAATACACTGACACTTAGGTTTCCAGATGGTTTATAATGAAGACATGATGTGTATTTCTATGTCAGTTCAATCTTGTGGTTAAAATTAAATTGTTTCAACATACCGTTATGACTTCTTTAAACCGTGGTTTGCCCTTATTTGAGAATGTACTGTTGCTGTGAAGAAATGCCTTGGGGTCAGATCCAGCCAGTTTAAGACATTGTCCTTTTTCTCAGCTGACAGATTTTTTAGGCACAGTTAATGTAGTTAACTCTTCTGTTTGTTAGATTTCTAGAAAGAGGAAGGAATTGCATATGGAATCACACTACTCTTTCCGTGCTTTTTCTTTTCGCATTTTTACCTGACCTCTCTCCATTTTGAATCTTTCAGTACATTTCTAATTCCATACTGTTACTCTGTCCTCACCTGTTCTCTTTCTCCATGCTTCTCTCTCCAGTTTCAATCCATTTTTTAGACTTCCTCGACTCTCTTTTTTTTCATATACTTCTCACATTCAGTCTCTATAAGACACCTGAGAACGCCTTTACCAACAATCTGACAGCAAAGGTATGTTCAGCGTTTTAGGTTTTTTTATCAGTGTCTGCTGGTCAATTCAGGTACTTTCCTTGAGACCAACTAGGCTTGAAGCCCACCACTATGGCAACTTGATGAGAGTACTGAACATCTTATTGCTTCCTCTTTGTAAATATTTTTACAGAAAAGCTGTGGAAATGTCATTTTTCCTGTTAGCGCCTAATGGTACAGCCTTAATGTTGCAGAAAATATCATGTTTTTGGGTAACATCTTCAATATGCAGAAGAGAAATCTGTTTATTACAAGAAGTAATTGATCTGGTAGTCATTTGTACAACATCTGGAATCTAGGTACCACTTTTAGCCAGGTGTACTGGATCTTACAGATATATTATTAATGGGATTTTTGATGTACATTCTGATATTTTAAATAAAATTGTAGCTTATTTTTTATTTTTAAAAAGTGCAGTGGAGGAAATCCTGGCAGAACTGACCAGACTTCAGTGCGGTGGGACGTGCCTGCTGTTTTTTCTGTTCCTTCAAATATCAAGAACATTATCACAAGAAAAACTACAACACATATAATCAGGAAGAATGCAGTGGCTTTTAAATTCCCCTGACAGGATATATTGCTGTTACTTTTTATTTTCCAAATGAACATTTCTCCATACAGAGCTTTCTGCTCTGAAAGAAGTGCATGTTTTGTTTTGAGTTTTCCAGAAGATAGAATCTTTCAATTGTTTTGCCAGTGAATTTATCTCCCCTCAGGCTCAAGCCTACATGCAGTCATGAATGCATTGTGCCTTGGGAGGAAATCAAGACATTTCATTTTATCTGCTTTTATGTGGTTCCTCTGTGGCTCTTTTATGTGTTATGCTTGCATAGTTTGCACTGAATACTTTCCTGTTTGGATTAAATATTCTGTCAGTTGTACAATGTGGAAGCTGTCTGAGAGTCATGATATAATGTAATTTAGTTTGGAAGGAACTCCCGGAGATCATCTTGCCAAGCTGCGCGCTCAAAGCAGGTTTACCTTCAGTGTTTGGTCAGACTGCACGTGTCCTTGTCCAGTCAAAATGTTAGAAAGCTCACAAAGACTGCTTGAAATTCTACATACATATCTTTGTGATTTTCAGTTTGTTTTTGTAATTCACGGACAGAATGGCCCTTGCTACTACTTGTGACTACTGCTTGTTGTCTTTTTGTTGTACACCCTAAGGACAGTTTGGTTCTGTCCTCTCCACAACCCCTCCAGGTGAAGACTTTTAACCTTCTCATCCCCAGGATTCTCCTCCCCAGGCCTTGCCTGCCCTGGGCATGCACTGAGTCTCCCTCATCTCTGCTCCAGTTTGTACTGGGAAACCCAAAAGCAAGAATAGTACTCCTGATGTGGCCTTGCAAATGCTAACAGAGAGAAACTCTTTCTTCCTCTGACATGCTTCCCAGCCTTCTTCAGTCACTCCAGACAGAAGCTCTAGGCCTTGTATCAGTTGGAAATTAGTTCCGCTGTGTGAAAAAAAGCTGAATGTTTTCGGCTTTCTGCTGCTGAGATCTTTTTGGTGGCCCGCTGATGTAAAATCTGGGTACGAGTTTACGACTGCGTTCCTGCAGAACACGAGATGGTGCCAGAGACCGTCGGATCTCAGTGTACTCCCGTGGGCCCGCCCACAGTGCCCGCCCACAGTGCCCGCCCACAGCCCCTGCAGTGCGGCGGGAGCGCCGAGGAGCGGAGCTGTGGAGTCCGCTCCCTGAGCTGCTCCCGGCAGGGGGGCCGTGAGAGGCGCCGCTCAGCAGGCGCGGAGTGCAAAAGCGTTTAACCTGCCTGTGAGTTCTTTGGTTAGACAAGCTACGGATGAACGGAAACAAAAACAAGATGACAGTTTTTTTTTTGTAAAATCTCCATTGATGCGCACGCTGTAGTTCAAAATATGTGCTGCATGTATCTAAAATCTATGCTGAATATAGAACGGTCAACCTCAGTGGGGAGCTGTGGGGTTCATATATTATTATGTCTCCCTATACTAATGTGTCTATTGAAATCTAATGCAGCAACAGGACAAGGGGCAACTGGTAAAAAACTGCAGTACAGGCAGTGCCAAACCATTGTGAGGAGGAATTTCTTTGCTGTGAGGGGGACAGAGCCCCGGGACAAGCTGCCCGAGAAGGCTGTGGAGCCTCCCTCTCTGGCTATATTTGAAACCCACCTGGAAGCTTCCCTGTGCAACTTTCTGTAGGGAACCTGCTTTAGCAGGGGGTTGAATGTGATGATCCCCAAGAGGTCCCTTTCAACCCCTATCGTTCTGTGATTCTGTGCAATGGTGATGCCATCACACTGTCCCGTCAAAGAAAAAGGGTGACTTCCAACAACTAGAGGGCTGGGGACTTCATATGAGAGAGGAGGAGAGAGAATCTTTGTCTGTTCCTTTATTGTGTTACTGATTAGAATTAACAGAGTAAATGGAAGCGTACATAGTATTTGATAGTGTTCCTTTAATAGAAAGTGGTTAACTTGAATTAATTACAAGTTTTACAAGTTTTAGTACTGTTGTAACCGCACTCAAGATAGATGTTAGCTTTCGTTCCGACTGTAAAAACATTCATTAGACTAACAGTTTCTGATTTTGATATCTAGTTCATAATCCACAGTTGTCCATAATGAAAGTAGCATGTAACACAGTGCATAGAAGTCATATTCTTCAGGTCTAGCAATGTTGGGTACCAATCTCATGCTTTAATGTACAACAGCTGATCCTAAGCAGACTTTAATGCAGTGATCCTTTTGCCAACCTTCAATGTTTTTCTACTGTGAGTGACCATTCCCTTCTCCAAGGACAAAAAAATCCAGTCTCTGGATTAATTCCCACATAGATCCTAGGCAGGTATGGTCAACACTTCTTTATACTTTTTTTTCCCCGCCTTGGATTAACTAGCCTCAGAATCACATTATTTATATTGAATGATGTTCTTTTACAAATTTTATTCTAACATAATAAGAATGTTATTGTAACATTTGTGTGAGGTCACAAATATGGTCAAAGTACCAGAGGCCCATGAAGCTATGTATGAAGAACACTTGTATTAAATTATTTTCCGTCAAACAGAACCCATTATTTTCTATTAGGCACAGCTTTTGAAGTGCAGAAAAGCAAAACCAATATATTGATATTAATATTTTAATAATTATCATATCTGCAAAGTAAAAGTTTAAGAATATCTGCCTCATTTTGAAAATAAACTGCAAAGTAGTAATTATATTTCATCTTCAAATGTTAGACACATTGGATAAATATGTTTTGTTTTGTTTTGTTTTGTTTTCCCCACTGTCAAGTAAGGAGGTTATATTTTTAAAAAGCACTCACTGACATTAGTTTTGTATTTATGTGTAAATAAAACTAATATATGCTTTCTCCCTTGTCTGTTACTTTTTCAGATTAGTTGGAAGCTGAAAACGTCAGTTTACAGGTTTTGTAAGTGCAAAGTAAGAGTCTGAGAAAGATGAGTACCCATGAAGCATTGATCTGATATCTCATCACAGAGCTGACTGAATTTATTATTTTCTGAAAAAAAAATTTGTCAAACAACATTTTGACCTTGTATCTCGAGTCTACAACTTTACAAAACTACCACTGCTGATATCAAAAAGGCTTTAAAGTGTTTTAAAAAATCTTGTTTTTAAGGTAGATGGTAGAAGTGCAGCGTTCTACATTACAGCCATAATTTAAGTTTTGACTACAGAACAGAATCAGTGTTCATGGCAGAGGTATTCTATCAGTATGCTTCATGCAAGCTTTGTGATGAGTTGTAGCAATTTCATCAGCTGTTGTGACTGAGTAAGGTGGTAATGGTATCCTTACCATTGGTAAATACCAGACTGCCAGGTGTTACTGTCTCAGTCAAATTATTGCACCTAATACACAATTTAATTTATTGTTTGTATAGCATAATAGATTATTCTAAGTAACTTACTTCTTGTGTAGCATATGCTGTAGTCAATATAGAATTGTAGAAGCATAGAATCATAAAATCACCAAGACCTCTAAGATCATCCACTACAACCAATCACCTATCACCAATATTTTCCATTAACTATGTAGGTTTTTCATTGTTATTGTTGTTGGGATTGGGCTGTTTTTGTGTTTTTGTTTGTTTCCCACTCACTGACTTCAGTGAACACTTAACAGATCTAGAAGCCACAGGTACTGCTCACAGGTAGAATACTCAGAAGCTCTCTTCTATCAGAGATGGAAGAAACAAAATGATTTTTGCTGTTCCAAATGTAGTAGTCCAGCAGTGAAGCACCACACTGCTGTTACTGAAAGGTGTTGTAATGCACATGAATTGGATTGGCTGATGTTAGGATTCACTGGTAGCGAACAGTCCTGGCAAGGCATTGTTGCTGTATGCTGTTTTACTGCAGTTAAGCCACAGCTCCTTTCACAGGTGCATGACATCTAGCATTCATACAAATGTGTTCCCAAATGCACTGTGTTAAAGTGCCACCAAATGACAGTGGGACTGCATGCACAGCGACTGAGAACCAGACTTTTAACACCTAGTGTGTACAGCTGTGATTTGTTTCCTCTTCTATTCAGTGTGTTTTGTGCCTCGCAGAGTACAATGCATGTGCTCTAAGGAGCAGCATCTTCCTCCTAGAATTGTAAATCATTAAAGTTACAAAAGACCTTTAAGATCATGAAGTCCAACCCTGACTGACAGAGCCCTTTGCTGTAAGACTGCTCCTCTGGTGTGGTGTGTGTTTTTTCAGTTCACTTACTCACTTCCAATTTATTTAGTCATTATGAAATTTGCAGCCGAGCACTGACTGCACTTCCCCCGGGGCCCAGATGAGGCTGCAGTGCTGCCAGGCTGAGTGCATGCACTCTCCAAGCTGCCAAGCCCTGACCTCCTCCCCTGCTCTCCTTGAGATGAGTGACACTTCCCTCAGCTTTCCCACAGCCACTTGGTCAGTACACATACACATGCATTTAATGACTTCTAAATGTTTTCACTGCAAGTTCAGATAAGGTTTTAAGAAACCTATTTTTTAAAAGCGGAGTGTTTACACTGTGGAGAGCTATGCTTTTCCATGCCTGTGTGTGAGCCCTTTTCCCTTGTCCTTGAAGTATACCCAATGTACTTTTCCCCTTCAGGGAGAATTCAGCTTCTGAAGTCCATAATTGTGCAGGTAGGATATGAAGAGACTGATTAGTTACTGTTTTTCAAATTTAGCCACTATCTCTTCCTATTGTAAGTACAGAAAGAAAAGATGTTACTCATGCAAAATGGTGATTGAAACAACAACAACAACAACAAAAAGAAGTAAAAAATAAGGCAAAATAGAAATGAGTTAACCTCAACTACTTGTCCTCTCTGTATAGATTGTGACAGGAGCTGTACTGGCACTCAGGCCATTCAAAGGTAGAAAAAATAATTTTCCTAAAAATATGTCACCTTGAAGACAAAGTTTCTCTCCCCATCAGGGTCATCACGATCCAGCCTGCGTATGTCAAGTGAGTGATCATTCACGTGCAGAAAGTAATTTGTGTCTTCATAGCACTGGAACTTCACCGAATCTCCTTCAGAATGCATGATGAAAAAGTGATTATCTTCCTTCAGCTATGAAAATACACAGTGCAAAGAACACGTGTTATTTTACAAAGCTTTCCTGTAGAGTCCTGTATGTTATGAAAATTTAGGGATATTGCTATCTTGGTGTATTTTAAATGGTTTTCTCCAGTGACATTTATTTTCCAGTGTTTATCATAAATCTTACTGAAGATCTAATCATTTGGTTTAGATTCTATGAGGAATGAAAACAGAATAACATCTGCTTCCCTCAAAGGACTGAGTACTTACAGACCTGCAATTGCATTCCTTTGCTTCCCAAAAAGACCAGAGCAGGTTTGCCAGTTATGGAATAGTTTAGGATTTTCTCCTGGTTGTTTCCTTACCTCAGGCCTTCCAGGTCAGCTGTCAGTAGAAACAACATGTCAAGTCACAGCTTCTCTTGCCTATTTTGGACTAACCTGAATACGACAGTGTTTATTACTCTTAATAAAACCTGGTTTATTACGTACCATTTGTACACAACTCAAGTGTCCAAGAAATCTTCTTCTAAGGTCCATTTTAATATATGAATAGCTATTGTCCAAGCAGCCCCTTGGTAAGACTCAATGTGTATAAGCTCTCCAGGTGCTCATGGGTAAGGATGAAAAATGTTACCAGAAAACACCACTCTGGAGAGAGGAAAGATAAGAGATAGTCCCCAGACTCATCAGCTCTGGAGGCCATCAGCCTTTTGGAATAAGCAATGAGAACTCTGATAAAGTCAGATTAGGTGCTGGGCCTGCCCAAAGAGAAATCAGAAAGGCTTGGGATAAGGCTCAGAGAGAGAGTAGTAAAGGATTCCAACTATGCTGGAGATTCCAGCAAAAGCCATCTTGCCATAGAAGGAGGAATGTGCCTTTTCAGCCCAACTGACAAGAAAAGAAAGAACATGCCTTGTGGTTACTGTAGAGCACAGAAAGTGAAACGTGTATTAATGAAGCTATAATGGAAAGCAGCTAAAACGTCTTGTCCTGATAAACCAGAGTGACAGCACAGTATTTGCAGCTTCAAGCCAAAATTTATGTTTTAAAAACAGGAAAGCTGAAGAAAATTTGTCATTAAGAAAAACACCTTCTGGGAACTTGAAAAGGAAAACTGTAAAATGAACTGTACATTTAATGAAAGAATCTGTTGGATTCATAGAGAGGGTGGGGAGAGAAGACCTTGGGAGGGAACAGAGAGAGAGAACTAGAAGAAGCAAGGAGAGGAATTAGTGTGTGCCATGTAGAAATTCATCCTACAAAGATGAATAGAAAGGGGCACTCAAATGAGATGGAACAATACCTGCATATCTGCATGAGGTGATGGAAAATCAGATGTGGGGGCCATCAGAAGATGGTTTGGGGAATGATACTGTGTGGGTGGGAGAGAGCAGCTGAGAGCAGGAACAGTCACTGCTGGAAGTGTTGACTCAAGACTATGAGATGCCCCAGGTCCTGACTCTGACATTGAGGAATATTTACAACTACGTGCTGTGCAAGAAATCAGGAACTGGGTAATTTTCCATTATGACCTGCTAAGAAGGCAGATGACAAAACCCAGAGAACAACAGACTTCTTCCAAACAGTTCTTTCTGAGGATAGCTCATATTGCATCCAGAAAACAGCTCCTACTGCAGCAGGCATGATCATTTGTACGATTTAGGATATTAACAGGTGGTTTTCAGTTACAAATCTGTTTCTTTGGCATTGCATTAGAGGAAAAATAAATCTACAGGTTTGCTTTCACGTTTCATGAAAAAAATGCACCTTAGTCATGCCCCACAGGTAAGTCACAGTGCTCTTGTAGTAGCATATGCCCAACATATGTTGACCCAACAGGTTAAAGAAAATCTGTCCAGATATGTGAATAATGTTTCAGAGGAAACTGTGTGAGAGAGTAGTATCCATGTTTTAAAATAAATCAGCACAAAAGGATTCAAATGAGGTACAATTATCAAAACCCCAGGTTGGGTCTAACTGCTGCTCTCTGAAACAGGAAGGAGCTAAAAATAAGTGTCTGAAAAGGACAGCTGAAGCAGAGCATCTTGCCATGCACCATCGTGGTATGTACATGGCATGCAATAGCATACATTTTGCCCCACATGAAACAAGGAAACATTAATCAACGTAAGCAACAGCTGGTGAGAAACAAAATAATAAAACCGAACAGCCATCTCAGCTGCCTCAGTGAAGTCATTGTCTTTGGGAAGTATTTCAGAAAAATGTGATGCTTTGGGTTGAAACTGGAGCAGGGCTCATGACACACAAGCGTAATGGCTCAGTGCTTGCTCAGCATCAGGATGACGTCTTTTTCTCAAATCCAGCCCCGGGGAGCAGGCTGGACAAGAGGCTGGGAGCAGTGCAGCCAGGACAGCTGGCCCCAACCCACCAAACGGATAATTAACACCGTGTGACTTCATGCTTAGCAATGGTGTGCAGAGGACAGTAACACAGAGAGGAGTGGTTTTGCCTTCCATGGTGTCTGTTGCTCAGAGAATGGTGATGCTCTCTATGCTGTCAGTCTCTGTTTTGACTGATCTGTTTATGAGAAAGGAAGAGTAATTGTTTTTGCATCACGTAGTGTTGTTGTTTGTTTGATTGATTTTCTGACTTTCACATATTATACTGTCTTTATTTTGACATAAAAGTCTTCTTATTTGTGTATTTCTCATCTCTCCCTATCCCACTGGTGATGGAAGGTGATGGAATCACACAAGTGGCTGTTCCAGCACAGCCCTTATCTTCTCACAGCTGGCCCTGTCCTGAAGAACAGTAGGGCTGCACTTCCAACCTGGGCAGTCAGTTCCAGAAGCATTGCACTTCCCTCCACATGGAAGCAAACTGGCTTATACTTTGCCATCCAAGTGTTTGAGAACAACACTTCGGTGACATCAGTTATAGCATGCACTTAGACTCATGCTCACACTGGACTGTAGGATACCTTCTGCAGAAGAGCTCAACAGTGGTGTAACTTTGTTCAGGTCACTTTGGCTAGGTGCCAAAAAGGACAGTGACAAATTGATCACAGCCAGTGGCTAGGCATAGTAAATATGGTATTATCACTGATGATCTACAGTTCTGAACCAAATTCTGTTGTCCTCACTTTTTGTCAGTTTGGTGCTGTATTTTATTTATCTTAGTCTGTTTGACTGGAACCATGAGTAAGTCCCACAGTAAGACTGATAGCTGCCCTCTGACTCCGTCTTGCTTAGCTTTGTCTAACTGCTTAGTAAATTATAGAAGACCATAGAATAAAAACTAGTCAGGCCTTAATGGAACTGTGTGAGCAGCTCTTCAGTTCTGAAAAAATGCTGTCCAGCAGTAACAACCTAATAATCTTGCATAACCCACCAGAGAACAACTTGAGGAGAAAGAGCCAAATCTAGTGATAGAATTGTTGACTTCAGTCACTGTTTAAGGAAGCATCTCAAAGCAAGAAGGAATTTAGGAGGGGTATCAAGCAAGGAAGGAAATAAAAAAAGAATGAAACTGAAGGAAGACTGAGCACTACTAGTGCTTAATAAAAACTGAGAGTGAGCTGAGAGGCTCACTGTTCTTCTGCCTATGCCATAAGGATACATCTCTGACACCATGTGGCTGAATAATTCTGGTCCAGACTTCTGAGGAAAATGTTGGTTTGTGAGACAGAATGTAAGAATAAGAAGAGCATCACATGTAACAGTCTAGTTGAGCAATTCAGGTCAAATCAATACATTAATGTGAATAGTGAATGCTAAATGACTCATTTCAACTTCATAACCTTTGCCTTAGAAGAAATGGCTGGGGCTAACATTTCCCTAGGCATGCACTACGTGAAGTGGCAGAGATTATAAATGTAATCTTACTTGGGCTGGAACAGACAATATTAATCAGCAGGAGAAATACAAAAGTGGTTGGAAACTTTCCATTGTTGTCAACATGTTGTGTGGATATACGTGGAAGCCTTTCCTGTGGTGTAAGGGAGGGAAATAATACTCCACACCTCTTACTACAACCCATTGCATAGTTATCTGCTTTATGATATGGATAACTCTGATAAGCAAACTATACTACTGGGTTAGAATAACTGCTGCCCAGTCAATGCTGGGACTTGGCTCCAGGTTGACGACCACCAGCGTATGCCTTCTGTGAGGGAAGAATGGTGTATACTGTGCAAACTTCTCTGCTATTACCAGCATAGCGTTGTAATACACACTGGTTGTGGTCTGTGTTACCTGCCCACTTCAATCCTCTGTCATTGTAAGCTTTTATTGCAAACTATTATTTGCCGTTAGAAGCTGTTATTATCTTATGATAATAGGCTAAATAATAAAAGATCTTTTAATGAATATTGATTGTTAGCTGTTACTCCACAAGCCTTGGTTTCAGAAATGGAAATCTACAGCTCAGTGGGAAAGTCTTTCTGCTGGTGTAATGGCAGGCTTCAGATTCTCATGTTTCTGGTAATTCCACTGGCAGTTTTCCAGCAATCAACAAAAACACCGGTCTTTAGCACTACTGAAAGCTAGCAGACAAAATACCATGTTGTGGCAACATGTAGTTCAGTCAACCACTTCTGAGCCCGGTGCACAGTGGAGGCTTAATTCACTATATCAGAAAATATTTCTTGTTTAGAGCACCCACTTTAGAAGGTTTACAAGAATTTCAAATTTCAGGCAGGGCTATGGCCATTGCCTCTTGTTGTAATTGGGCATGACCCAAATGCAGGCTGCTGATCTCTCTGATGTAAGTAACACACTTTCCTACTTGAGGGTATTCGCAAACTGTGATGGGTAACTCACTAGCTGCCTTGTAAGGTGTGTAACAAATATGTTCTTAGGATGATATCTTAATTCTTTCTCTACTTACAGCTCTACAGGAAAAGCTATGTCTTCTTTTCTATAAAAAAGCTTTCAATATACAGTTATATCACACAAGGAAGAGACTAGAATTTGTCTTAAATATTGTCTGCCTTGTTGTTTTCTGCTTCTGTGCAGAACCAAGGAATGTTTCTGGAACCTCAGGAGAAAAGTAAACTGAAGGATCGAATTGTTTTTTTTGCCAGAGATGAGTGAACTAATTATGCAAACAAACAAACAAGGCAATAGATGTGTAGCTATTACCTTTGAAAGATCATTCCAGAATGACTTCAAGCAAGAAAATAACTGTAATTTCAAATTGCCAGAATTCCTTTCTGACTTTGGAGAAGTGTTAGAAATGATGTAAATTTTAGGCTGCGAATTTTAGATGTTCAAAATTTCAGTCTTGTTATTATGAAAATGTGAAAGCTATCTGATCCCTGTTAGCTTTAATTTTCCTTACTGAAATTGGAAATATTGTCTTTTCATCCTCTTGAACAGTCTGCTGGAGCACAACCGTAATGAAAAATAATTGTTCTCAATACTTTCAGATTTTTATTCTCTCTGCATTAGAATCTCTGTTTAAAATATATTGCAGAACAACTGAAGTATTATCCTTCCCATGCTTAAAATGTTTTATTGTTTCTATCCATAGAACAACTGACAAAATCAAACTTTGGTCACCAAAATTTGTGAATTTTATACATCACTATGTAAGTGACCTGGCTGCCAGTATATCATCAGATACACAGTGTGTTACTCCAGATTCGTAGTCATCCGCTGACAAAAAATTCAGTCTATTTTTAATTTTTTATTTATATTAAATATTTGGTAGTTATTATTTATTATTATTATTATCTATATTTTGTGTTTTTATCTATTCAGTAAGTTTTTGATACATGGATTCATTTTTGTTAAAAACATCATTATTCTTACAGTTTAGCCCTTCTCAATCTGCTAATACACTCATCAGGATTTTCTAGACCTTGCAAAGTAATTTTTGTGTGGCATGATTTCTTGTACATCTCTCCACATTTTAGAGAAGCACAATAATACGAAAATCATGTTTTTGTCATTCATGTTGTAATTAAAACTCAGATATTTGGCTGTAGATTGAACAACATATTAGCGTACACAAGCCAACTCAAGCATGGAAAAGTTTTCATATTGTCTTTTTCCTGAGGAAAATGCCAAAAATAAATGTGTAAATGTTCATTTCATGGGTAACAATAGAAATGTACTTAGCTGCCTTTTTTTTTAATTTTTTTTTTTTTTTTACATCTGTTTGCATATGCTCTCTCTCATACATACGTTTTTATTAACTGATCATAATTATGTACCTTTTTGAAGTCAAGACCTCTCTTCTTGCACGTTTTCCTGCTGCCTTTTTCCACTGAAGTATGATCTGGCTCGGAACAGCATCCCTTTAAAACCTGTGTTTACAACCATGCCAATTGGTAATTTTGCCTTCACATTTTCCACTTTTAATGCACAAAATGCTTTATTAGTTCTAAAAAAAAATTTTTGCCCACAAGCTCACTTGTATTTACACTTCAGTTATCTGAGATGAATAAGTTTTTAAGTTCTCAAAATACTTCCTGAATATATTATGAATTGAGAAACAAACATCAAAAGAAAATCCTACGAACTGTTCAATGCCAAGACTCTATTTTGCAATGCAGCTGAGATTGCAGCATGCCATAACCGAATACAAAAGAAATAATTGCAGATAAGGAGCACTGTCATCCTCCTTATGACATTTCCTGCCCAGAATAAAGAATTATTCACATTCTGTTGAAAACTGAATAGTCAGTGATCTTTCCGAGCTTTTTACGTACTTGGAGAATAGTAAATACGTGTTACACCATTTTCGGTTAAGAACTGCTCTTAGTCATGCTAAGAGATGTAATCTGGTATTATTCCATACTTTTGAAATAGGTGATTGGGTAGTAAAATCTACTGGTACTCAACACTCAGTTCTTTCTCTGATTTGGTGGAACACCTTTCATATAATTAATTTATGAAAAAATTATCTCCGAAACATAAAAGATCTTAAAAAATAATTATTCTTCCAAGGAAAGTAAAGAAAATTCCAATGTGGTAATATGCTATAAACACGATTAATGTATCTTATAAAGCACATTTTCAAAAAAAAATTTAGGAAACATTATCTGGAAAGTCCTGAAATGAAAAAAAAAATGAAAAGCACAGAAGATTTATTCAGAGAAAAACATTCAGAGGGCTGGAGCACCTCTCCTATGAAGAAACGTTGAGGGAACTGGGCTTGTCCAGCTTGGAGAACAAAGGCCTGGAGAGACCTCACCGTGGCCTTCCAAAATTTGAAGGGAGCATATAGAGAGGAGGATTATTTTTGCAATAATCTATTTTAAATATTTGTCTGGATAGCAGAGAGGGAGGCAGTCAAGTTGTGCAGGGTGGAAAGTGATAAGCAAAGGAAAACCAATTCAGAAAGGACTGTGGGAGAAATTGTTCTATAGAGAGAAAGAGCACTTAAAAGTTACAAATTAAACTACTTCTTACCTTCAGGCAGAGCTGATCTTCACCCTTGCTCAACAGCACAAATTCATTACACTTTAATCGCTGCATGAGGACCACCACGTTTTTAGAGTTTGTTCTTGCTAGAAAAAGAATTGCAATAAAATGTGTATCACTTCATAAAATGAAGCACAGATGAAAGCAGTAAAGTAGACAACATTCAGATTCGCTACACTGGTAGGCACAGGAAGAAAAACAAATACAATCACTCAGTAAGTCTTTCCTCTGAAAAGTATTTAAAATCTGTGACTTCATTACAATTTAAATTTGTCACACAAAAATTTCTCTCTGCAAAAAATTGATTATGGATAAAAAAATATGATATATGGAGTATCAGATTTATGTGAGTGTAAGTAAGTACATTTATATATATAAACTCATCAACTGTGAAGGCACATTCACATTATTATGGGTATTAATCGGTATATAATATTATTACAGGTATACAGGATACTGGTTTATATAATACACCTGACTATGCACACACCCCTACAGAAAATACAGGATTTTTCTGTTTTATTTACTGGGTATTTTGTAGGTCAAAATCTTTCTATTGCCAGTGGGTGCACTGGATACACTTCCTTTTTGAAAACATTATTTTCTCAGCTGCAGGAAATAAGTGTATACAGCATGGGATAATTCTCAACCTGATAAAACAATCACAACCTTTGGATAGTTGAAAGTTCCAAATCCAAAAAAACAAACAAACAAAAAAGCTACTTTTTGTCAACTGTTATGTGACACAAAAGCATTAGCTAGCAAATAGCATTACCTACCATAAATATCTGACTGCCTTGAAGATTTATTTAAAATAACACTACTTGTGCTTTTGAAAATATTTCTAGTGTACTGTTTGTGACAAAAAAAAAAAAAAAAAAAAAAAACAAAAAAAACAACCCAAAAACTTATTTTTTAAGATCTTCTTTATATCAGAGATCATTTTTATAAATTAATTATATGAAAGTTGTTCAAATCGGAGAAAAAATCTACATGTCCATCACCACAGCAAATGAACACAGAGCATACAGAGTTACAGAGGTTAGGTAATTAACAGCTTTAACAGCTGTAGTTAAAGAGTTATGTTTTTTTTTTTTTTCTTGTCATCGAGGATACTTTTCAGCCTTTGAAGAATATTCTGAATCAGCAGAACATGCTCATTCCACTGGAACTATTTTATGTTCCCTAAGTCTATATATTATTTTAGCTACCCTTTCTTATCCTAGCTATAATGCTTTTGTAGAAGTCTTCCAAAGGAATTTTGTCTGAACCAGTAACAGCATTAAAAGGGCATAAAAATCCTTGATAAAATCTGAGATGCACTTCAGCATGTTGTGCTCAGTTTGTGTATTTATAAATACACTTGATAAATGTAGTAGAATGTAACACCTAAAAGTCTTCCCGCTTCATTACGTGCAGATTCATCAGTTCCGATCACCTCAGTCAGTTGTCCAACATCAGCTGTAGCATGTAGGTGGCACATCAGCAGGCAAGAATATTTCACACCCAAGTCATAACAGTTTTCTGACTTAAGGGAGGTTAACTGTCTAATTCCCATCTGACAAATGGGCTACTGGGTAGATGGTTGCTACTAGGGAAAGTAAGGAACTATTCCATGATTTTGTACATGCTGCTTCTACTCTCTGTTGGGCTGTGGTTGAGCTATTTATCTTCTCTGATTTCTAAAATTGGAGTCTTAAGGGGTACTTTTACAAATTCATGCTAAACTGAATGCCTTGTAATTGATGAAATACAAGGTGCCATTTCTTGATTGGGGTATCCCTGAAATGCAAATTGTTGGGATTTAGGCAAGTACTGAATGGATGGGTCAGTATTCTATAACCTTCCCTAGAAATCCCCACTTGACCACTGATCAAGGTGCAATCCTGGATCACAGCAGTTCTTTCTGGTTGAAACTGAAATGGATTTATCTTTTATTGGAATACTGGAACTTCTGTATCATTCAATGGACCACTCATCTGTTATGCTTACAATAGAGAGGTTCCAAAAATGTGTATTCTCTTTCTTCATACACTTTTTATTTAACCCTTCCTGTTACAATAGGTCTTTGCTAGCTGAGACTCAAGTGCCAGCAACATAGCACACGTTTTTCTTTTAAAAATACTGATTCAAGCTTGTGTGCATTCTATTTCCTCCACATTTGTCTTCTGTTCAAGCCCTTGTTCATTACGTGCTTTGGCAAATTTTGTGGCTTCTAAGACTGTCCAGTAGCCTGACCTAAATGAACATCTGGTTTAATATATGGCTTCTGATATGATGCCTTAGAAACATTACAAACTCATTTTAAATCAGTCCCTAACAAAAAGAATGAAATATTTTGCTCCCACATGAGGCATTCAAGTCTTACCTCTAACTGCCGACTCGTTGCTTGTGAATAGGCTTAACCATGCTGTATCTAAAACAAAAGATTTGGAATTAGACAGAACCATCCTTCAAATTTAAAAACATAATGATTTGAAGAATTGCTTTAATGTATAGTCTGAGAAGTGGAGAAATGGTTTGGAACTGCAGTAGACATTGGATTTCACTTCTTCCAGATCTCTGAATTCATGCGGTGCCACTAAGACTGAACAGTTGTACCTGTACACATACACCCTGAATTCTGTGCTCCGAGTCTAATAAATATATTGACTGGTTGTCTTTTACAAAACAGAATACACTTGACAAAATGAAGGCCAGTGATGAAACGTAAGGCCTTAAATGATATCAAATAGAAATCCCTAAGGTCTTTGGGCAGTAGATGTGAGACTCCTGACACAAAATGAGTAAGATTGAGAAGTAGCAGGTAGCCATGAAATGGGTGTTCCAGCATTTCTTGCAGTACACAGCGTGTACTGTGTAGGCAGTGCTTTGGTGAAAGCATTATCTACTCAGCTCAAAGCCACAAATAATAGTATAACAAGGAGTTGGCTCCTTGTATGATGCTATCTTGATGATATTATCATGAATGTATGTTTGCGGTACTTGTGTTTACATATACAAATATATCACATAGAATTTCCTTTTTTCTGTTGTTTCTTTTTCTTTTTCTTTTCTCGGAGAATAGCGGTATCTTCTACAACAGGATTCTAACACCATGAGCATACTCACAGATCTTACAGTTTTCCACTTTTTGCTGTACTCTCATAAGAAATTTGCCTGTTTTATTATCTCTACTGTCTCATCTTTGGAAAATAAATAATTCTAGGATAATTGTATTTGTTGTTACTTGTCTCTTACCGACCAAAAAATACCCCAGACAAACCCTAAGAACCACTTCTGTGAGGTTAGCTGTGGTACCATTTTGGGGTCAATTAGAGAAGACCCGCCTGAGATAAAAGAAGGTTTATATGAAAAATAGAATAATTCTACAAATTCCAGAATGTCTCTGTTTTTCCTCATTTTGCCCTTGTCTCTGAGTGTTTTCTTTGCAAGGTGCTGCACTTGGGTTGGGGCAATCCCAGACGGGTGCACAGACTGGGAGAAGAGCTCATTGAGAACAGCCCTGCAGAAAAGGACTTTGAGGTTCTGGTGGACAAGAAGCTTGGCATGAGTCAACAGTTTGCACTCGTGGCCTGGAAAGCCAACTGTATACTATGCTGCATCAAAAGAGGGGTGGTCAACAGTCAGAGAGGTGACTGTCCTTCTCTGCTCTGCCCGTACGAGATCCTCCCTGAAATACTGAAACCAAGACTGGAGAAGATATGGAGCTCCTGGAGAGGGTCCAGAGGATGCCATGAAGATGATCAGAGGGCTGGAGCATGCTTCTACAAAGAAGAACTGAAGTAACTGGGCTTTTTCAGCCTGGAGAAGACTCTGGGGAGACCTTGTAGTGGCCTTCCTGTACTTAAAGAGAGCTTACAAACAGGAGGGTGCTTGACTTTTTAAACACTCTGATAGTAACAGGAGAAAGGGGAATGGTTTCAAAGTAAAAGAGATTTAGATTAGACATTAGGCAGAAATTCTTTACGCAGAAGGTGGTGAGGCACTGGCACAGGCTGCCCAGAGAAGCTGTGGGTGCCCCATCCCTGGAGGCATTTAAAATCAGTTTGGATGTGACCCTGATCTAGTGGGTGAAACTGGATGGTCTTTAAGGTCCCTTCCTATCCAAGCCACTCTATGATTAATAGCCAAAAATGTAGATTTCCCAATAATTTAAATGGAGTGAACAAAATAATCTTTTTTGAAAAATTGTTATGTATACTTAGTATGTATTATACTTACCTATTTTAAACTGGAATAAATTTTTTTATATATCACTATCAATATTCATAAATATGCAATAAAATGTCATCTGTACTGGCTCATGAACAGATTGTATACAAGTGCATTCAGCAGTTTTTTATGATACTACACAAACAGTTCATGAGTTTTGGTCCAAAAGGCACACTACCTGCAGGGCGTTGTGAATCCATGGTTGATATTTCGTGACGGCCACATTCATCTAAGTTGAAATGCACAGTTTTCGAATCTTCAGTCTGTATATAGCACCTCAGTGTTTTCCGCAGTTGAAGCTCTAATCACAGATAAGTTGTAATTAATTGTACTGATAACAGAAAAATGATAAAATTACATAATAAAGGATAAGGTGTGTTTTATAGCTGTTTTTGCTTGATAATCAGTGTAAATTTTATATAAACTACATGTACGTTAGAATAGCATGGGCAACATATAATTATACAGTTTGCTTAAGCTGCTTTTTAAGGGGCTTGGTTGCTGTGCCAAGAAGGAAAGCAAGGATTTATTTGCTTGCTATTTACCCCAGTGAGAATATGAGATTTAAGCTGAGCTTTCTGGAGAGTTACCCCATTTGTGCAGAAACTTGAGCTTGCAAAAATGGCTTCCTACTCAAGGGGATCCTGTAAACGTGGAGGTTGGAGTTCTGGACAACCTGCAGATAGCTGTGTTGGAAGATGCTGACAGGGACAGGAGGAATTTCCACAAAAAAAAAAAAAAAAAGAGGGGGTCTGAAGTAGCAATTGGTGTGGGAAGGCAAAACAAAGTAACACCCTGTATGGCGGCCTACACATGAAGACAGCCGCGAAGAACACGCTGTTAAGGTGTAAATTCAGTCTGAAGAAAGGTAAAGGTGAAGTGGGGGAAATGATTCTGCAGCACGTTGTTGCTGGACTAGTTTCCTTCCTTTCATAAGTGTGTACCTCCCTGTTCCCCAGTTTTCCACTTTGAAAATTGGATCTGCATACAAATAAGTGTTTTAGGGCGCATATGGATACCTAAAATAGCAGCCTTTTTTTTGGAGGGGGGATTGGAGGGTTGGATGGGCAGGAGAGGAGGTTTCTCGGAGTACCTGCCATCTCTTACTGAAGAAAGAAATATACTATGACAGCAAAGGTATTTATAAGTAAAAGTTCTTAGGCAGAGAAGTTGTTTTTCACCACAACTGAATACAAGTGTGCAGAATCGACAGATTAACACTGTAAGGCACAATTTAGATTATACTAGACTGAGCATTTCTTCCTGGGCCAGGTTTGCTACTTTCCAATTCTGTACAGAGCTCAAGAAGTTTCGGTAACAACATAGACCTCTATAGTAAGCAAGTGTTGTAAAGTGAATTGTCCTTTCTGAGCTGGAAAAGTTAGGCAAGTTAAGCAAGTGAAGCAACGGGATACTGAAAATGCGTTAGCTATGACATAATGCTCTGGGAATGCTTGACCTCACTGCAAACTTTTGTTACTCCTTTTAAGTTGGTACAGTTCCCCTGAAATATCTGTTTTTCAGCCAAAATTTTGGTAAAGAAAGAAAAAAAAGAACTGTCTTTGAGAAGTTGTCGCTGTTTCTGCTGAACAGCAACTACATGTTCTTGAACAAAATGAAGAAAAATGACAAGAGTTGCGCGCTCTGACCCTCCTACACTGGCAGCTCTGACACATCTATGCTGGACCTTAGGCACATACCCAGGCAAAGGCCTTTTCTTCACTGGTCTGACAACTTGAGCTATAAAGCCTCCAGAAAAAGCATGGGTTTTTCTCAAAAGAAATTAGCGGAGCGACACTTTCAGAAAGACCTGTTATGGTGCATTATAGCTCTTACATTTTAAGAATTCTGGTAAACTCTAAGAACTAGTACAGTACTCAGAACAGTTGGCAGGCCTCCTCTCTTCTAGGGAGTTACAGATGTACTTTAGAAATCACCATGCTGCATTTGGTCATATCAAAAAATTAATGTCACTCCTTGGAGGAGTGCTCATTTATTTTTAAAGCCAGGTTTTGCTTTGTTATTCCTTCATGTGTTTTTATTTTTGAGCTGCTTTTGATACTTGATTCAGTTGAATTCTACCTTGGACTGGCATCCCAAGAGTACAAACACACCTTTCACTCAAAAGGAGAAGTTACCTGAGTTTTCAGCAGCTGCTGATTTGGTGCTCCCCCGTGCTTTCCTTCTCCCTCTTTGCCTTTCACAAGTAGGGACTCTGTATGGCTTTTCACGGCCTGAGCGGAGCATCATTGTGCAATTCGTTGAGAAACTCTGATAACCTGAGTTGTCTCTCATTCCTAGTCCTGAAGTGTAAGTTCATATTTCAGTTGAGAAACAAGTTTGAAAATGGTAAAATTTCAATACATGACATTCAAGGGAATCAGGATAAATCCAATAAATGTGGTAGCTGGTATGACTCGAGCTTGTGTCTTAAAAAGCAAAAACAGTGTATTTCCAATGGCAGTAATTCCGTTGGATATATCTGAATTTCTACTAAGATGTATATATAAAGTTGTTAAAGGAATGTATTGAAAAAAATTTACCCCTAGACAAAATATGATTAGTTTATGTTATTTCAATTTTTTTAATTTACACTTCTCAGGCATAGCAATCTTTCTGCAGTTTGGTGGCCGGATTGAAAAATCAGGCTCTTTCTGTCCCTCAGAAATACCTTGGCTTAAGACCATTAGATCATTTTCAAAGCATTCATAAATGATAGTTTAAGATGCTAACTTCAACATACTATAGCCTAAATTTCAGTAAAGAGAAGCAGCTATACTGTAATCTTAAATGGAGAGTCAGGAAGGAAAACTGGAGTTTGTAAACTTGAGTAGCATATTAGAATAATTCATTCATGAATACAGCAAGTGGCTGCAAGAAAAAAATCAACCTTTGACCATTTGTATAATTCAGATAATTAGTGATTCATCCACAGTTTAATCATTTGACTTCAGTGTATTCTGCATCTTTCAAATGATGTTGTACTTGTGATTACGTTTACTAAAACAACGTGTTTCTCTTTTTGAATGACAGATGAATAAATGGATTACCTCAAGCAGATATCCTAAGGAAAGGTTAGCATCTAGGAATGGGAAATATACCGACGAGTGAACCGCCCAGCCAGCTAATAGGCTATTAGCACACAGATCGCACTTCAGAAAAGCCGAGGATAATACTTCAGTTTGAAAAAAGGGAGACTGGGCTTCTGGCGTCTAGGTAATTTTCTGAAATCAACAGTTTGTGACCACTACTTATAGCAAAATGCACATCACAGAAGACACCTGGCTTCAGTTATTTATGGCACCCTGGGAAAATGAACTAAGTGAAGACAAGTATAACTTTAGCCCCATAATTTTAGCTTTGCATAGAGTAACCGAATATCAGCTAGGCCAGACAGCCTGTGGCTGTGACATGACTGTAATAATTTGTGAAATCATTTAGGGAGCTGAGTTCTGTATTCTAGTTTGATTTAGTTCTCTGATGCAATATTTCACATTAGCTATTTATGAGAAATGGTAGAAATGAAGGACTTCTTTCACTTCAGTTCTCCTGTTAGTAAATTACACAAAGCTTACTAAGGTTCCTTTTTACTTTTTGACTCAGTTAAAAATGAATACTGAGTTAGCCTATGGAAGAGTGAAATATTTCTAGTAGAAAGATATATTTATTTTACTACTTACTGAATTTTCTCATTTTTCAAATATCTGGTAACAAATAGTCAGGGTAGAAAATAAAGGCAAGGTCTTCTTCATCTTTCTGAAATTGCTTCATCATTGAAGTAAGCTAAACAAATAAAGAAGACCATTTGCGAAGTCTTAACTGAACCTGACCTCTGCAACCTCCTAAGTGAATCAGGCTCTGCAGAGCATCTGGGAAATAATACCAGCTTGTGGATCTTCAGAGGTATTGCTGTGCTAGGAGTTCAGCACCTACAAAGCGTCAAGACCCAGTTAGAACTAGGAATGCTCAAAAACAGGCATTTGATCCCTCTTTGAACGTTTCTAATGAAAGTGTATGTACCAGTTTGACTGCACTTGATCAGAAGTCCGGAAGATCCAAATTCTTGATTTTTACAACTAGAGAAATATCCAGGGAACTATCTTATGATTCCATTGACTCTGTCCTTCCTAGACTGCAGTTATTAATTGCAACTTATGTTCAGCTAGGCCTAAATGCTTATTGAAGTGAAAATTAATTTTATGAAGAGGTAAAGTGATACCATGCAAACCACCGAGACACAAAGAGTGTTTCATCTGGGTTATTTATAGTCATCACCTCTGTGAGAAGACAAAGACGATACAAGCTAGGACCCCAAAGAAATCCTGGGGAGGATACAGGAATTATTCTTGGAAAACTTTCTACTCAGAACAAGGGGTATATACAAGTTCTGAAGGACTGTACTCAAATTCAATTATTTTTCGTTATTTTAAAGACATTTAAATATGAGAAATTGTAGAAGTTTTTGTTAGATCTTAGTTCTGTTTGCACTGTAGGATAAATAAAGCTCTCTACAGTGATTTAAAAAGATACACTTACAAGCTTCCACAGCTTGAATTTCCACAGGCAACCCACAGCAGTGTGCGAAATAAAGACACTCGCATTCTGATGACCCTTTCCTCTTCCACCATGTACTTACATACATGCCACCTACTCCCACTCTTTTCATTTTTACTCGTAATTGTCTCTGTTATGTGTTTTTGTTGTTGTTGTAATGTCTTTTCGTGCTCACTTCTTCAGTTCACTAATTTTCCACTTCTGTGTGGTATACACAGCTTGAAGAAGGCTAGAAAGAGGAGGTGCATATTCTTGGCTGCAGACTGGGTCAGACACCATTTGTTTTGGAGACAGTGGTCTCTTTCATTTTGTTTCACATCCACACTAACTGGAAGAGAAGCAGAAAAGTTGATCTTTGGCTCTTCAAGCTGCTGGAATCAGCTATACTTAAGTGCACTGGTGGTCAGTGGCAGCAAGATCACCCTGAAAGCATAGGGGGTTTGAACCTTTTTCCTGCTACATACATGTCACTATATTTGCATGAAGGCAGTAAAGAAAATCTGTTTTATATAAAATGGTATATAATCTGTATAACTTCCTGCCTCCTTAGTAATCCCTTTTGTTCTTAGGCACATTTCACTGTTTCACTTATCCCAGGCACATCTCAGTACATATAAACAGAACTTAAATAGTTGGAGTCCGTTCACACAGTAGAATGATCCAAATATTATCTAATTCACTGCAAGTGCTCTCAAGGACCATTAGGTCAGATCTGTTTTTATTGTGTTGGGCTGCAGCTGACAGTCCTGCTTCCAAACAAAATAAGTAACTACTCAAAGTTTCTTACAATTTAACAGTAGATTAAAAGGAACTTCTGTCAACCTATGGTTAATAAATAATGGGGATGTAATTACTTTCATATCAGCTAGCTTTTACAAAATCTAGAGATTCTAAAATAGATATAAGAACATACAGACTAGATGTAAAATAGGCTTCAGAAGAGGCTTTCGAAGAGAAGTTTAAAGTGAACAGATAAATCAGTATTTGTTAGATTCTAAACAAGCAGTACGGTAAATAAAGTCTTAATCTGAAACCTTGAAACCACTCAGAACCCTGCTGTAATCTTTCACTCTTGCTTACCTTATTGTGCCTGCTCCTGTCCCTCTGCTGGGATACTTCCACTCGGCGGAATGCTACTAGCTGCTTTGCTGCAGCCAATTTATTTCATGAAAGCATGGAAGGGAGCCAAACCTCAGAATAAAAGAAAAGTCTGACGTGGATCTATTCTTTTTGATCTTTATACCTACACACTTTATACCTACTCAATATTCTTACGACGTAACGAAATTCTAGGAATGTCGGAAATGGTAAATACAATTTTCTTAAATTTTATTTCCTCAAAGTGCTGTAGAAAATGTCTTCCCTGGAATTTCATGCAATTTCTTAGCCCACGTTTCTTAGCCCGCATAGAGCCGCAATTATTACTCAAACATTGTGTGTCACTGGTATTGTTGCTGCTGTCTGTTCCTTCAAATGTTGATCCAAGGGCAGATTCTGGGTTTCTGGCAATGCTGTCTTTCTGCAACTAAGAGTGAAACCTCAGTTGCAGGAAGCTTGAAGCAAGTTAATTGCTCAAATATTTACCCAGCTATTAAAAAGCAATTTGCAGCCTATTGTAACAATTACAATACTTTGCTTTTGGTATGAGTGTGAACTTGTTTAAAGCGGATGTGCTGTACTGATCTGCCTATAAAGCTCAGATAATTTTTTATCATAAAAGGTTTAGCTCTATCATGATCTGCTATGTTCAGTTGACTTTATCTATCTACTTTCTATCAGACCGTCCTTTCTATTCATAAGCACTAGATTTGTTTTAATGCAAGACTTACATTTTTACAGGAGTGAATCAGACATCCATGCACCTCCCTGAAATAATGAAACTCTGCTAAGAACAATTACTACTCCTTTTTGCCAGTTTTCTAAAAATTGACATTCAGCAAATCCGAACAGAGCTGCTCCTTTTATCCAGAATTTGTATACAATGTCAGGAAATTTCTCAATTTTACCTGTATCTGGTGTATAAAATATCTCTTTTAGTTTGCTAAGCCCCCACTAGACTCTGGAAATACATCAGGTCAGTAGAAAGACTTTCTTAGAAGATAAACTTTGCAACAAAGCAATGCAGAACTTTGAAATCTCACATCTTTGCCTGCCACTCAGGCAGACATGGAAATGTGGGTATTACTCTAAATGTGTGACTGTTTAGTACAGAACAAATGCAATTAAAAATGCATGTGATGCAGCAGGAGCATTTTTAGAATACACAAGTTTTCAGAGGCTGCTCTGGGCTTAGAGCTGATTACACTGCAGCAGCTGTGTTTGTTGTTGAAAGTGGCTGGATCCAGGTTGCATGATACAGACCCTATCTCCTATGAACAATTCTGACAGGCTATATATGATTCTGGCCCCAAAATAATGTTCCAGACCTAGGTGAAGAGCCTGTGCTCCCTGCAGCTGCAGCACAGAACAATTCCTGATTTTACACGAATGACTGTACAGAGGAGAGAGGTATCTCTATTCTACACTGCTGTAGAATAACCAAATAATAAAATATAACAACAACAGCCACAAAGAGAAACTATTTAAAATTATTTGTAATGGATATGATCTGGGTAGGTTAAGCCATGTAGGTACTGAAGATGTATCAACATCACATCTGACTTTACAGTTAACAGACTTCAGTATCTATTTTAAACATTTTTCTTATTTAATCTGTAACTGACTATGTCATCGAACATTCCTGGATGTGAAAGACTCCACAGGGCCTTTCTAAATTCACATCAGTAGAAATCTTTGACAGTAAATGAATAACGTTTTAGTTTAAAGTAACTCAAATTTGCGACAATATTTTTCTGATGTTGTTCTCATGCTCTTTTTAATAATCTTGGACTTGCAACTACAGAAATGGCTACATTGGGCTCCTATCAGAAGCAATTGTCTCTGGAATTAGCCCTTCTTCCCCTCCCTTTTCCTACCATTTGGTTGCAGCTCCCATTTTGGGATCAATAATTCTTGCAGAAAGTGCAGCATTGAACCTGCCCAATCAACATTTTATTCCACCAGTGATTACAGCATCATAAGCAGGAGCTAACAAGGGGGGATTTGTGCATGTCCTGATGAAAAATACTGAGTTACTGTGGGAGAAGTACTGTGAGGGTGACCACCCATTCTACTGGAAGGAGTGCCCAGGGTAGGACACTTACCCAGGAAGCCCCAGCGGATGGTCATCTCTTTTCTATGTGTCTCTCCCTTCCTCCATCTCTCTCTCTCCTCCTTGGTGCCCACATCCCTCACTATCCTTTTTGTTCCACCCTCTCCCTCTCTCTTCTTTGACGTTTTCTTATTTTCCTCCAGATATAGTTTCATTGTTAAAATCACTGTGGTTCATCAATTGTGAACTACACTAATAAATCTTCATTTACGTGAACTTTGAATGCTCGCTGTATCCTTATTGTTACAACAACAGCTTCAGTCCACCGCAGGACATATTTTCAAATTCAAATGAATATCTTGCACCAAATTATCTTTAAGGGGAATAGCCTTTAGAAAACAGTTTATATTTAGAAAAAAAAAAAAAAAATCAATGAAATTACTACACGTTGAGTGTTAACGTTATTATCAGTTTCTAAATTATTTGTTTTGTAAAGTCTTTTAATAAAAGTGCTTGTACAAACTTGCTTAAACTTTTCATTATCATCTTTGTTATTATACCAGGTGATGCTTAATATTTTATGGATGACAGAGCAGTGAAAACAACATACAAGTTAAAACTTAACTACATTAATGAGATACAGGAAGATTTAGGATGAAAAATAACATGGAGAACAACTGAATGATACTTAAATGCTTTCTTAATGTAAAAAGACAATAGTCTACAGAAAGTCAATATTTTCAGTAATAACAAAAAGGAGATGTTTCTGGTATAATATGCTGTTGCTTGATCATTGAGGATAAAATAAATATCAGCAAATACATTTTATCAGCCAATAAATTTGCAAAGAATTTGCAGGAGAAATAATTCAAAGTCTCTCAAACAGCAATAAAATTAAAGCATAGGCAATGGACCATACTAGAAACAAACATTTATTTCAAAGTCTGTGTATTGCCAGATTTACACTGGAGAAAAGTTTGATGACAAAAAATCATTTTCAATGAAGAGGACTGAAAATGTTCGAACAGATGTGAAACATAGGAATTTCAGATTTTGAAGATAACAGGTTAAAAATTCAAAATTAGCTCTAGTTTTAAATAAAGAATTTGTATTCCAAAACCCAGTGGCTCGTTAGAGAATATAGATTATGTTTTCATTATACCAGAACGTGAATTAATATTTGTATCAGAACTTCCAGTTTTACTTTACACTGAGGTCTTTTCTCGCCCAGAGTCATGAAGATACCAAATTCAATATATCTAGCAGCTCATTGAAACAAACTGACACAGCAATCTGACAGGACTTCTTTTTTTTTCCTGGAAACTGTAGGCTTTTTTTAATATGATAAGTACATTTCAATATTAGAATGTAACAGTCAACTTTATCTTAATTCATATCCTGTTTTCATGGCATGCCAAAGACATATATAGGACTTAACTGAGTCTGTTGTCTACTATCTATTGCTCCCAGTACTTCCAAACTGTCCTTAAATAATTCTACAGTGAAGATTTCTGCTGTGCAGAACGTCACATACTTAATTAAACCACCATGTGTTTCTCTATACAGCAGAAGACTATTGACTTCTTAGTAATGCCTGTGTTGACAACTACTGTCCTTTAAAACATATTCACAAAAGTGAAAGAATTGCTGTATAAATGGAATATTTTTTCTCAAATTCCATTTTGCTATTTGATGTTTCTCAAACTCTGGAACTCTTACACTGGATGTTATTCATTATGGGTTACATCAGTTTGGGTGCTTTCAGGAATTATAGAAGGGTGTTGTCCCTTGAATCTGAGATCACAAACCTTTCTGTTTGCTCTCTAGGGAGTACACAGGTATGCAGATGGAGCTGAGCAAAAGTGCTCCATTGCATGGCAGTACACTGAAATACACAGCACGCACCTTTTCAGTGCATACAGAAAGACTGGAGGCTGTCAGGATATCTTCCAGGACCACAGCAGGTTCTCCTTCATAAAGGCAAAAATGGGCATTTTAACTTTGGCTTTAGTCATTCTGCTCCTAAGGATAGTGGGAGTAACACAGTATAAGGAAACTTTCTAAAAGTTCACATATTCTTATTAAAAGTTATAGAAAGGGTGGCCAATTTGTATCATTAAGAAGCAGTCCTTTCTTGTTTACTTAGTTCTCTTGATTTCAGTGAGCATTTTCAGTAAGAGTCAATGCGGACACATGTTCAAAGGATCCAGCTGAAGGACTTTGAAAATAAAAGGATGGAAACAAGCCCTGTGGGAGTTAACAGAGTGCATCCACAAGTGCTGAAGGAACTCACAGACATCACTGTGAGGCCATGCTTTCTCGAAAATTTATGGGAACTGGGAGAAGTTCCCAAGGACTGAAAGAGAGCAAATGCCACTCCTGTCTCCAAGAGGAAACGATAGATCCTTTGAAGTAAAGGCCAGTCAGCTTCACCTTGATCCCAGTGAAGGCAATGCAGCAAATAATATTAGAAAGCATTTCTAAACTATATGAAGGACAAAGTGATGACTGGAAGTAGTCAGCATGGGTTCACAGAGATAAAATCACCTTTGTTCTGCTGATCACCACCTTCTGGGCCTGGTGATTACTAATGATATTTTTCTCCTTCATATGCTTGAAAATGATTTCCAGGATCACATTTCCGAGGCTCAAATTGATGCTGACTAGCCTTTTATTCCCCAAATCCTCCTTCTTGCCTTTCTTGAAGTTAGGAGTGACATCTGTTTTGCTTCAGGCTTTGGACACTTCTCTCAGCTGCCACAATCAATGAAAGATGATAAAGAGTGGCCTCATAATGACATCTGCTGGCTCTCTTAGCACTTGTGGTTGCAGCTCATCAGGACCTGCAAGTATGTTTATGTAAGCATTTCCTGACCTGACCACTTTTCAAAGAGTATAACGTAATTGTTCCAGCCTTTTATCTGTCTCCAAGACCTGAGCTCTTGGAGGTCAGTGTTGCCGGCAGACTGAGGCAAAGAAAGCATTCAGTACTTCGGTTTTCCCCGTCTGTGTAACCAGGTCCCCATCTCATTCAGCTCACATTCTCCCGAGTCCACAGAAGTCTTTTTCCTGCTGCCTTTGACATCTCTATTCAGATTCAACTCCTTTAGAGCTTCAGCTTTCCTAGCGTCATCACTGAATATTTGAATAGTCTCTGTGTTCTCTGCAGGTTATTCATCCTTGTTTCCACCCTCAGTATGCTTCATTTTTGTGTTTGAGTTTGTACAGGAATTCCTTATTAATTCAAGCAGACCTTACAGCTTTTTTGCCTGATTTCCTCTCTGTTGAGATAAATCTCTCTTGAGCTTGGATGAGGTCACTCTCCCAGCTGGGGGCCCCTCAGCTGGAAAGTTACTTGCTGGAATTGAGCAGGTTGTCTAGAGCAGATTAGAGACAGATTTTCTAAAACCTGCAGTTTTAGTCATGGCCCAGACATCATATGCCTTCCTGGACTCTGTAGAACGTGGTCTTTACAGCTAGTGATTACGAAGGAACTAAACGGGAAATGTTTTAGTCATCTAAATATTAGCTTTTTGTATAATTTTAATGTCTAGATCTATCCTCACTTTCAATCTCTCTTTGCTATTGTACTTTTTTCTCCAGTCTTCTGCAATGAAAAAGGGAAATGACTGCCATGACTGGAATGACTGGAATCTCAGATTTCCAATATAATATTGAAAACAATGACTGTGAAAATATCAGCATAAATAAATTATAAGTTTGTGAAACAGTCTAGTAGCTGCCTTTCTCATGTTGGACAGCTGTAGATGAAATATTCAGAATTGGAGATAAGTAAGTCCCTGTTAGTTTTATTTCCTAAAGAACTGAGGCTTAAGTAATTGTGCTGTCTGTTCTTCCAGCCTCTCTAGTCACTTTTGAACATGCTGGATTATTTTGACCAAGTTTGCTAAGGACATGGAAGAAGAAGCAAGCTTAGCTAAAAAAATACACGTTCATGAACATTTTGTGAAGATCAGTAGCTGGATAGCTGGGAGGGAGATTCTGAAGTGCATAACTGAATGAAAAATTGCAGATCTCAACTGTTGTCCATTCTCTTTGACTGAGGAGTTAATTACTCAATTTGTATTTACTGGCTGGCCAGCTGAAACAATAAATGATATCCTACAGTGAATATAAATACTGGATTTGATGTTAGAACTAAAGAGATTAGGGTTGCTACACTATTTGATTATCTGACATGCTCACTCACTTGCTCACCTTCAGCATCATCATTCCCAAGTCCCAGCTTGCTTTCTCTGCAGGAAGGTCTCTGTTGATGCAGAATGGCTGTGAAGAAAATCACATTGGTTCCCTCTGAGCTGCCTCGTGCAGCTCCCAGTTTTGGAAACATAGTAAAATTTTACTTCTGCTTTATCTCCTGTTGCTAAAAAAGACATTTAAAGGATATCTATAGTTTTTCAGCCATTTATGCTGCAAAACTTTGGGTGCCAAACAGCTTACAGGTTCTAGAGCTCGGAAAAAGAGAATGCCTCTACAGCTTAAAATAAAGATACTTTCTTTGTCAGTTTGTGTAACTAATTTGCAATGAGAGTGGTATTAACAACAGGAAGCAACACTGTGTCCCTAAATGGGAGGAAGATGGCAGTATAATGTACGAGAGAGTGAAAAAGATCATCAGAATTCACCTGGAACATTTCTAAGAAACTGACTATTCTCACCTGCCAGAGACCGCTCCCTGAGAATTATTGCACAGCTGACAAAAATGAAACCTTGGATGGCAGATCCTCAACGGAACAGAATTTTGGCAGTGTTTTTCAGTGTTTTTGCTTTCCTCTCTAGCCTGCTTCTGTACTGCTACAGTAGAAATCACCCTTTTTTCTTCATCCCACACCTTGACACAGGTAGCTTCAGCAAAATCTCCCAGTGGTTTATACACACATTATAACTCAGCCAACCTAAACGATTCTTTGATTGTTATGGAACACTACTATTTCTTCATAAGAAGGCTATTGTTCATTAAAACATTGGGGTAGACAACAGCTGGAGCTAGAAAGAGAATGTGAACATTATGTTCAGAGTAGTTTTTGGTAAACTACTTCACACATATTCTGAGAATTATGTATAGATCTTTAAGGATGCATATATTATCTGTTGTAAAAGAAAAACAATGGCAGAAGGTAAATTATGAAGTTAAAACTTATTTATGTATCTTGTAATTTAACATATTCCATAAAATTAGTAGCCACTAGATGTTCATTTCTGGCTTAATAACACTGACTCCAGTCTGAAGTCAAATATAAAGGCAGTGTCAGGCCAGGACATAACATAAATACTTTGTAATAACACCCAAGTTGAGAAAGTGCCTTGATTTTTGAAAAGGCTAAATATTGACATAGTCAGTGGATGCCTTGGTGCGCTGCAAATCTAGTTTTGATCCCGACTGCCAGAACTTTCAGAGGACAAATTAACTGATATTTCAAAAGAACAGATGATTTGTAGAAGTAACAGACATAGCAAGTTTGGGACAGCCCCTGATGGAAGCACTAGCTGCAACAGCATTGATATATAGTAAGTGCTAGCAAAAATACATGCTATCCCAGTTATTCTTTACAAAGAGGTGATGCACAGTGCTTACCAAGATGTCCTTATCTTGACGGAGTAAGAGCAGTGCAGCTTCCCATCACTTATTTCTCTTCAGTCTCTTTTCCTTTCTCTTCCCCTTCTCTTCTCCACTCTGTTTCCCTAGATATCTTCCCTTCTATGCTAAACTTCATCTGTTTCCCTCCCCGGGGTGACGTTTAACATGATTTGAGTGGAGAGCTGAGAACAACAGTCATGTATGTTTAGCATGTTCTTAAAGCTCATTGTAATTCTCAGAGTTAAATTTTAATACTAATTTCAAGGCTAGCGAAGCAAAAGTTTCACTCTGGGCACCGTGGCCTTAGAGATTCTTTGTTGAAATTGTTTATCTTCTTATTCCTGCAACCTTTTGCCAAACCAGGACTGTCTTGCCACTGCTGGACACCCTGCATTTGGCTGTTTTTCACACCAGATTTTCACTCCACTTCTTTATGCAAGAAACAAGCAGGCTCCTGCATTTTATCGCCTTATGTGAAAATCTCACATGCCTATAGAAATTGTAGATGCTTTCATACTCTGCCTAAAATATTCTCCTCAGATCCCTGAATTTGACCTGCTAAGTTTCACTTTACCCAGAAGTCAGAGGCAGGGAATACTGGTCATGTCTGATAGGTGCCTTTTATCCTTTACAAGATTATCCTCTAACTTTGTGAATTGCAATTACAGTTTACAGTGTTTGTTTTTTGTTGTTGGTTTTTTTTTTTTAATATTTTATTTTCTGTTTGTTTTCATTTGTTTGTTTGCTTGTTTAACTGGGAGAATATTCCTCCCAAAGCGTAACTCACATTTCTCCCTTATGGTGAACCTTTATTCATGTGATGCTTGAACTTTCCCCTTAAACTTCATGCATTGTGGATAACAGAAAAATTGCATTTCTTGCCATTTTCTTCTGGTACCTTAAGGATGAGTTCATTCTGTGTAACATTCTGTCTTTCAGAGGAGATCATGCAGACTCACATTTTCAATTTCTTTTTAATCGTTAAAATGATACAAATCTGTACAGTGGCATTTTACAAAACTTGCATATCTTTATTTATTTATTTATTTATTTATTTTGAAATAAACTAGTGTATGCTCGCTTCAAGCGTTAAATTCAGCAACTGCATTTATTCTTAACTATGATTCTTCTGATAGGTGAGTGATAGCTCACACAGTTAATACCTGATGCGGCAAAACACAACTCTTTTTTGTTACATGTTTTCCACAGTCCCTGTTTGCTTTTGCTGGCAATGGGGTTCCAAGTCTAACTGAAAGTAGGACATGGTTATAATGCCACAGTGCACTCATGTGGCAAGACTTCCAAGTACATCGATGGACTATTTTGGGATTGGTCAAAGTGAGTGTTTTTTCTTTTTCAGTCTAGAAGGCAAAATAACACATTAAGGTTGCTATAGGTAGATACTGTATTCTGTTTTCTAGTATAATTCATTTTAGATACTTTTTTTGTTACTCTTTTATCCCAGTTTGAGTGTTTACCTCAAAAGATTTATTATTTAAAGACTTTTTGTGATAAAAGTCACAATTCCCAATAAGGGTCATTGTCTTTCTTTGTGATCTTCTTCCTTAATCCAGCCCCATTCTTTACTGTAAATTTAATTTCAGAATATAATCTTGATATTTATATTTCACTCATCACCACAGACTAAACATCTGTTTTCTAAGAGAGCTGCCTGTAACTGAGATGCTATCACACCACAAACTGGGGACATCAATTTTTATGGCGTTTGGGTACTTATCCATGAATTGTATGTGAAAATCCGACAAAAATTCTCACAGCCTGAACACAGGGATAGATGTTAGCTAGGAGCATTAACTTTTATTAGGCTACTTCATATTACTGGAGAACGTATAAATGAAGTTTCAGGCAAAGAAGCCCTTCTTCAAATAAAAATAAAAATAAAAATCAAACCCTACAAACTTGAAAGCTAAATATATACTGAAAATAACTACTGTCATTTGCTTAAGCATACAGTATATGTGCTAGATATCATTAAGAAATTCTTTACTGGTGAGACACTGGAACAGGTTGCCCAGTGAGGTTGTGGATGCCTGCTCCCTGGAAGCACTCAAGGCCAGGCTGAATGGGACTTCGAGCAACCTGGTCTAGAGGGAGGTGTGCCTGCCTATAGCAGGGGAGCTGGAACTAGATGGTCCATTCCAACACAAACCATTCTGTGATTCTATGAAATAACTATCCATTTTGTCTCAGTCCTTACTCCCAGGTGATTCCCACAAAACAAAGAATATAAGCATTGAATGAAAACACACATATAACTTGTTGGAATACAAAAAAAGGTAGAAAACAGACACAAGCTATGTAGTTTGTTACAGTCCCTCCCCCATCACAAAAATGCATATTTGAGAGCACACAAATTCTATTTTTGGTTTTCATTAAGAAGACAGCCACCTTAAAGAAACTGTGATAGGCACCTGCATGTTGAGAGCCTTTAGGTGGCTGGAAAGATGATAATAGATTACATGATACAAGTTGAAAGAACTTTTCTGTTGACATTACGCATCTTTGTGATGTAGTGTTTCTGGAAGAGGCCTTTGGAATACATGTGCCATACACGGCAATTGCAAGAGGGTGTAGATTGATACAATGTGTGTCAGTGAGCAGCTTCACAACAGAAGGACAGCCAGGAGCAAAGAGACACAAGGCACACAGGGCATACTAGTCACGGCTACACCACACTAACAAGAGAAACATGAGACATATGATCACAAAAAGGCCTCGGTTTTATAATCTAGTTCCAGCCACTCTGCCATGGGCAGGACTGCCATCCACCAGCTCAGGCAGCCCAGGGCCCCATCCAACCTGGCCTTGAACACCTCCAGGGATAGGACATCCACAGCTTCTCTGGGCAGCTGTGCCAGTGCCTCACTGAGCTCATCGTGAAGAATTCCCTCCCAACATCTAAACTACATCACCCCTCATCTACTATAAAAATGTTCTCCCTTGTTCATCTCATGGCCCTCCTCTGAACTTGCTCCAGCAGCTCCACATCCTTCTTGTGTTGGGCCTCCAGACCTGGATGGTGTACAGCAGAGGAGAGGAGCATCTGAGAAGAGGATGAACGTCCCTTGCCCTGCTGGCCACTTTATACATGTCTCTGCCTTGATGCTAAGAGGTGTCACGGGCTCACTGAGCTAGAAATAATTCACTCTTAGGCTGCCAGTCCAGATCCATCTGGCACTGGTGAGGCTCCACCTGGAGAACTATGTTCACTTTTGGGTCCCTCAATACAAGAACATTGAGGCCTTGGAGCACATCCAAAGAAGGGCATCAAAGCTGGTGAAGGGTCTCGAGCACAAGTCTTACGAAGAGAGGCTGAGGGAACTGGGATTATTTAGTTTGGAGAAGACGAGGCTCAGGAGAGACCTTGTTGCCCTTGGTAACTGCCTGAAAGGAGGTTGTGATGAGGTACCTCTTCTCACTGGTAAACTGTGATAGGACTAGAGGTAATAGCCTTAAGTTGCACCAGGGGAGGTTCAGATTGGATATTAAGAAGTTCGTATCAGAAAAAGTGGTAGTGCATTGGAACAGGCTGCATTCCATCCCTGGAGGTTTTCAAGAAAAGGATAGATGTTGCACTTACAGACATAGTGTAGGGCTGATGATTGGACTAGATTGTCTTAGCAGTCTTTTCCTAAATTAACGATATTAAGATTCCATTATTCAGTCTTAGCAGCCTGATCCACCTGGTGGTTATTCTGATATTCTTCAGTGGTATGACTCTTGGGTACTTGGGCATCTGCTTGACATACATCTACAACCCATGCAGCAATATGTTTCTACAGTGCAGTTGCCCAGATAGGTTAGCATCTGCACTACCAATTGTTCTGCTTCCACTGCTGTAACAAATAGGGCACCTGACACTACCATGAGTAAAGGTAGAACACAGGCCACACAGGACTGTTAAAGGGTGAGCAAGTCTTGCTGATTATTCTTTGGCTCTTCAGTTGGCAAATCAGCTTATGCATGGGGATCGGGGAGTCTCAGCACCACCAGTGCACTGTTGTAGTGATCAGCACCTCCTGTTCTTCTACTCTTAGCAACCCCACACAGAAGGGTTCTCTAAGAGATCAGGCAAAGTAGACAGCTGTTTGATGTCCTCCATCTTTAAGGCAGCTATTCTAAAAGGGTTCACAGTGGTACTCTTCTGGATCCTTGAAGAACCCACTCCTGAGGTAACCTATACCAAGGATGCACAGAGTCTCTGGGACAGTCACAGTAGTTTACTTTTGCCACTCATTCCCAATTAAGCTCAATTCAGCTTCCAACAGTTAGCTGTTGAGATCCCCCTGTCAGTCCAGAACTAGAGATGCATTCTGCCCCTTTGTAACTTCATGACACTAGGGTACACTGTATGTCAATGCCTGCTAGACCCTTATACTCCTGTACGAGGCCATCAAATCCACACAGTCCAATAAATTTGATTGTGTCTTTCCTCCATCTGGCTAGAGGTAGGACCTCTATAATCCTAGTTATTGTATTCATTACTCACTTCATGTGGATGCAAACCAAAAAGTTGTTATCAAGCTCAGAAATAAGATCAGTCCATCATCTCTGTCTTGGAGACTGCTCATTGGAAACTGGAGTGGCCATTTTCCTGGAAGAATCTCCTTTTACAGTTGTTCTTCCTTGCAGCTCATGTTCCCATGCCTCTAGGGTTTTCTCTCCTACTTCTTCACATCTTCTCCATGTTCACACAGGTAAAACCATGTGGTGGCACTTGGTGTGCACCCACTAGATCTTCTCAATTGAACTGAAAAATGCTTGCTTCTGCTAACTGAGATGCTGGTACGTGCAGGTGGGGAGATAGATATATTCCATATGAGTTGCTCAATCTCCTGGGGCAGCTTATCCACAACTGAAATGCAAACCCATTTGGAAGAAGAGAGACTTTCTTCATATTGTCAGAGTTGGTCACCAATTCATTCCCTGTTTGTTCATCTCTATCTTTCCAGGTCAGTACTGCCAGTGAGTTGGCATAAAGCAATGGTGAACTCTGTACAAACTTCCACCACATAGCAGGCTACACACCAGATGCTACTTGAGTTTGAGGATAACTGATAGTTGTTCAGGTCAACATTATATACCATCCTCAGCACAGCTAATTCCCTCAGATACTGGATGTTGCCTTCTATAGTGGTCAAGTTGCCTGGCTGACATGTAATATTGTCCCTGCAGGAATACCTTCCTTCTCAGCTGACAAGACTTGCATCAAGAGGAGGAGAAATCTTTCATATTTTGCAAATACTTTGTCAATGCCCCCTTCCCTAGAGAGGAATCCCAGCTGCCTGGCTTCCATGGTCACTAAGTCCACGTTATTATCCCCATTATCCCAGCATCAGAGCAGCCAGGCGACAACGTACTTGTGTGGATAACAGTGAAATCTTCCTGCATATCTCACAGCTCACCTAGGGATAGGCATCGTAATTACTGACTCAACTATAACTTCTGCCTTTTCCTTCAATTTTCATGATGAACCTGCTAGGGATTAGCCTTCCTTGTTCTCTTCTTCCTTCCACAGTAATGAGTTGACTTTCACATCCATTGTTTCCTCTTGTGATCAGGGGCGATGGACGCTAGCACAGGTTGGTTCTCTGATTCAACCACAGAGCCTGTCATGAGGATCAAGTCAGATCCAAAAGGATTTTTTCCTTTTGAGGATGCAGAATAGTGTTGAACAGTGTTTGGTAGGTGCAGGCCAGAGCCCCTACACAGCGCAGGTAGCTGTAAATCTTTGGCATTGACAAGATCAGGGCATACCTTTTTAAAACATTCTGTCAGCTTTTTAGGGTTCCGCACTTGTCCAGGGGTGAGTTCCAGGCCTGTCGGAGGTGATAATCATGATAGACACTTACATATGTCCAGCCACATACCTTGCAGCCCACAACCACCCTTCCTCAGGGTAGATCTCAGGATGGTATTTTCGAATAGTTTCTTAGCCACAAATAAAACTGGAAAGACAAAGCAATAAGAACATGTTAGTTTGAATATCCTAGGTATACTCAACATTTTCAAGAACTGTTTTAGCTAGCCTGGAGTAGAGAGTGTACTCTTCAAAAATTTATGGAGTAAATTTTCTGAAGTGCAAGAATGATGGCACTACAGAGTACAAATACCAAATTAAATCCATTACTGGTATAACATGAGCACATACTATATACGAACTGGCAAAAACATAGGTAAGTCTAGACCAGCTCTCAGAGACTATAAACAACCTGACTGGAGTTAAGAAAAACAATCTTGAAAGCAAGTAACACTAGACTGTGAACAGCTATTAAGCTACTACACTGCTTTTAACAATTTTGTTTGTGTACCAAGTTGAGTGCCAAAAGGACTGTTCTGGTTTTACCCAGCAGGCAGCTCAGCACCACATAGTGTTTTTCTCACTACCCCCCTTCTTAATACCCCCCCAAAAAGTGACAGGGGATAGAACTGGGAAAAAAAAAGTAGAACTCCTAGGTTGAGATAAAAACTATTTGCTAAGACAGAAAAGGAAAGGAGAAATAATAACAGTGATAACAATATATGCATATATTTACAAAACGAGAGATGCACAGTACAATTGTATGCCATCTGTCAACAGATGATCAGCCAGTCTCTGAGCAGTGGAAGCCTCCCCTCGGCTAATTTCCCCCAGTTTTACAGTTTAATCACATTACGCCATATGGTATGAGATGTCCCTTTGGCCAGTTTAGGTCAGCTGTCCTGGTTCTGCCTGCTCACAGCTCCTTGTGAACCCCCCAGCCTCTTTGCTGTCAGGACAGTATGAGAAGCTGAAAAAATGAAATGTTCTTGGCCCTGTGCAGCACTGCTCAGCAACAACTAAAACACTGGTATGTTATCAACACTGTTTTTCTCCTAAAACCAAAACATAGCATCAGACCAGCTGCTGTAAAGAAAATCAACTCTGTTCCAGCTGAAACAAGGATAGAGGCCTCTTCAAAGCCTTCTCTTCTCCAGGCTGAACAAGTCCAGCTCCTTCAGCCTTTCCTCACAGGAGAGCTAGTCCAGTCTTCTGATCATCTTTGTGACCTACTTCGGACCCACGCCAATAGCTTCCTCTGCAGGCTGCAGGTCTGGAGGCAGGACTCCACATAGGATGTCACGAGGGCAGAGCAGAAGGGGACAATCACCTTCCTCCCCCTGCTGGCCACCCTTCTTTTGATGCAGCCCAGAATGGTGTTGGCCTTTTGGACTGCAAGTGCAGACTGCTGGCTTGTGTCTAGCTTTTCATTCACCAGAAGACCCAAATCTTTCTCACTAGAGCTGCTCTCAATGCATTCTTCTCTCTGTTTGTATACATACTCTTCTCTGGAATTGCCCTGACCCAAGTGCAAAATCTTGCATTTGACCTTATCGAACCTCATTAGGTTCACATGGTCCCACTTTTAAGCTTGTCCAGGTCTCTTTGGATGGACCCATTTAAGCTCCATATGTCTTGCAGGAAGACCACCACTTCAAAAGGTAACCTTGCATACAGTAGCATCAAATGGGCCCTCAATTAGGGCATTATCATACCATGCAAACCCTGTCCGTGGAAGTGCTATTCCACATTTAGTTATTCAAGCTATTACAAGATTTTCTTACAACACTAACAAAGACACAAAGAATAAAACCTCTAATAGTCATTTCTACTGTTAAACAGAATACTAACATGAGAACTTACTGCTGCAGATTTAGATAAAGGCAACACCAAGCAGATAACATAACTACTTGTACAACGTAAGTGGGAGCCAAGTGTTATGTGTCTCTATGGGTATACCCTCAGGCTATGGGATACGCATAGGACAACACTGGTCTCAGCACCATGCAGTATGTATGTGGTTACACTCAGGTTGACTGTTCTATGGATTTCTAATTGCTTGATGCACAGTGGTCTTCCAGTGAGGGTCACAGTGTCACCCTCCAGTGTGGAGGCATGCTACTTTCTCTGCTCTACTATCACAACAAATTTTATGATGCCTGATCTCATTTGAGCTCTTAATTCAAGAGGAGGTTTTGGAGGAATAACCTGGATAATCGTAATATCAGCAACCAAAAGTGACCTGAAGAGATGGTAGGACCTAGATGAAATAACCTCGGTGCATACGCTATAGTCAGAGACTAGGGTTGAAAACAAGGCTATAAGGGCCTTTTGCCAATCTTTGTGGCCTCAAAATCGTGCCCTATATCCAAAACCTGCCTGGGAAGAACAGCACTGTGAGCTCAGTACTGAGTACCGCAGACTCTGCTCTTCTAGGAACACAGCTTGAGAGAAGCATCTATGAAAGCTGGCTGTGACCAAGCATGGGTGAACAGAGGGAGATTTCATGGTGTCCTTACAGACTGCAGTAAGGACAGGGATAGTTCTGCAATACTTTGCCACAAAGCCCGGTTTGCTCCTGCCAGGATGGTGTCACACGTTCGTTTTCTGGAGAAAGCTACCATGCGGAGAGAACGATGGTGTGCTGAGGGAGGAGCAGAGGGCTGCTCACGCTGAACATTTTTGACGTTTTGTTCCTTTTCGTGCATTCGTTGTCCACCGCACAGCAAGGTACCCTAAGCTTTCGTGTACGTTCAACGCTGCGAGCACCAACACATTTCCCAGATATTTAACACTGCGGGGTCCTGTGGAGTCCAAGTGACGTTCCTCAGCTCACCGCTGCCTGTCACAGTGCAGTGGGACCGGAGCGTGTCCACGCACACGCAGGGCAAGAGCACCGTTACGACGGCTCAGCGCCGGCAGCCGCCGGGCCCGGTTCCACCCCCGCTTATAGCCACCCCCCGCCCCAAACCACCGCGACTTCGCCTGTGCCAACCGCAGCCGCGCGCGGGCGCTCCGAGCGCGTCGCCCCGTGATGACGCCGGCTCACCTGGCGCCCACAACACCCATCCCCCGCCGCCGCTCGAACGCATGCGCGGTAGGTGAGACGCCGCGTCTCTTTCTCTCGCGCCGCTCGGCGGCCGCAGCGCCCCCTTGCCCCCTCCCCTCCCCTCGCGCGTCGCCAACGGGCAGCAACGGCCGCCGCCAACCGTCGCCGCGGGGTGGGCCGCACCGTGAGGCGAGGAGGCGGGAAGGGGAGGCGCTCACGCGGGGGCCGTCCG
>JAOWBP010004700.1:22373124-22394029 GCA_028571105.1 Tragopan temminckii | reverse complement strand
AGGAGCAGCGGGTCGAGGATGGAAGCGTCGCGGGAGGGGAGAGCGGCGGCTGCTCCTGGGAGCAGAGCCTGAGCCCCGAGCTGCAACAGGGATACCGCATCCTGCGCGAGTTCCTGCTGGAGAAGTACCGGCCTCTGACAGCGCCGTTTTTAAAGCCGCTCGCGGATCAGGAATGCGTGAGGGAAGAAGGAGGAGCTGGCTCCCTCGCGGGTCATAATAGCAGTCGCTCCGCTCAGCAGTCACCAGCTGGAATGTGGCTGCTGAAAATGGAAGAGAAATTTTCCAGCGGGCAGTACGCAGGGATAGCAGATTTCGTGGGTGACTTCCGGCAGATGCTGGAGACGTGTTACCGGTTGCACGGAGTGGATCACTGGCTGTCCAAACAGGCCCAGAAGCTGGAGATGATGCTGGAACAGAAGCTGGCGTTGCTGTCCCGGTAGGTGTGGAAAACTGTCGAGGATCTGGCATATGCCGTTTGCATAAAGTAGATTATGCAGATGTATTTCTTTTTGGAAAGTAACCTTCTGTTTCTCTTCACATTTAAAAAAAAAAAAAAACAAAAAAAAACCAAAAACAAAAAAACCCAGAAACCTGAACTCCAGAACCACAGATGGTTTTAAAAACAACATGTGAGTGATTCCCAGTAGAATCAAACCTTCAAACTCTCAGTACTACCACAAAGAGGAATGGTGCCTAGTGGCACCATTCAGGTCTTAATTCAGAATGTTTTGGAGTTTCTGAAGCTTGACGTACTAAAATGCAAAGTAGGGCTTAGCATTTCCTGAGTAAGATTTTGCATCTGAAAGAAGCCTTTTAGGAACATGGAGACGCGGTTGTTTGGACAAGATGTCAAACGCTCCTTTCTTTATTTTATGCTGGCAGAAACAAGTGCTGCCCACGTATGACTGCCTCTGTATGACCGTCTCTTTAAAATTAATGCCATTCTCAGTTAAAAATACATTATAATTTTTATGCAGTCTGCAAAATTTGTACTGCCTCTAAGTAGGAATGAAATGTTGGGCCAGAGTACCTGCTTTGAAGTGGATAATTTAGTGTCCCTATTTTGGGAAATAATAAAATGGAAAATAACACCCAGCATTTATAATCACAGATTTAAATAACAAAATACAAATTGTGATATGTTTAAGCATAAATTCCTTGCTTTTAAGCCAAAGCAGCTGAGTGTGGAAAGATTTTGAGCCATATAGTACAAAGTCCAACCTAAATCAAACTGAAATATGTTTTCCCTCAAGTTTGACACAGGCATAGGTGAGTCACATTAAAGCTGTGGTGTCTTTTTACCCTGAAATGTCTGCTGGTTTTCTGTGTTACTTAATGTTTTACATGTTAAAATTCCCAAAAGACTTTTGGGAGAGGGTGAAGGTGAACAGGAAGGAATGATATTAGTAGATATGTAAAGCTGTTCATGTCCATCAAGCTTAAACTTGCTAGTGACACAGGGTGTTAGTGCCAGCTGGTAAGAAGAACCTTGCTTGTGTAGTGGGAACGCTTGAGGAGTGTGGGGCAGGGCTCAACTGAGTAAGTGACTGTGAATGTGAACTGTGTTGGTGTATCAGCACTACACATTTGAAACTGTTGTGCCTAACAGCAGTTAGGAGTGGAATGAAGTAGCTGTACGTAATGGAGTGTGATCGGCTCAAGAAAACCATCTGTATTGATTAAACAAAACAAAAAAAAAATCCTGTCTTAAAACTATTAACCTTGGAAAATAGATACCTAATCCAACAGGATATGAAGGATTTATCCCAAATTTATTTCTGTATGTAGTATGACACATCTCAGCTGTATTGAGCACAGGAGTGGAAGCCTCTACTGAATTATGTTACTCTCATTGGACTTGATAGGATGTGAGAGAGCTCAGTGCCTTTTTATTAGAGGTTACATAAGAAAGCAAAGTAAAATTATGCACAGTGCATGTAGTCATGTTTACTAAAAAACATAAAGTTGCTGTTGTCATTCTTTCAGAAATACAAATACTTTGGTTCAAATAAAAAATATTGAACAGGCTAAAAATTATTCTACCCTTATCTATAGGGTATATCTCTTATACTAACACATCAGAGATCTATAAGGATACATCTTTAAAGTGTCTATGTCCATGGTAGAAGTCATAGGCAGGGCTGCCGCCCACCAGCTCAGGCTCCCCAGGGCCCCATCCAAGCTGGCCTTAAATGCTTCAGGGGATGGAGCATCCACAGCTTCTGTGCCAGTGCTTCACCGTCTTCTATGTAAAAATTTTACTCTCAACATCTAACCTTAATCTTTTAGTTTAAAACCATTCTCCCTTGTCCTGGATTATCAGTCCACATGAAAAGTTGATTTCCCTCATGGTTGTAAGATCCTTTTAAGTACTGGAAGGCCACAATGAGGACTTCCTGGGGCCTTCTCTTCTCTAGATGGAACAAGCCCAGATCCTTCAGCCTTTCTTTGTAGGAGTGGTGCTCTAGCACCCCAGTAATTTTTGTGGCCCTGCTTTGGACCTTCTCCAGGAGCTCCATGTGTGTTTAATGTGTTGGGGGCACCAGGCTTGGATGCAGTGCTCTGGTTAGGTCTCTAGGTTTGTGTGGGCCCACTTTTCAAGCTTGTCCGGGTCCTTTTGGGTGGCATCCCTTCCCTCTTTAGTATCAACTGAATCCCTCAGTATCATTAGCAAACTTGCTGAGAATGCACTCAAACCTTTTTTCTAAATCATTGATAAAGATGTTGAAGAGCACCTGTCCCAAGACAGACCCTTGTGGGACACCACTCTTGACTGTTCTCCACTTGGACAGAGAGACATTTACATTAACCTGGCTGCAACCACGCAGTCAATTCCTTATCCACTGTATAGTCCACCCTTCGTATCTCTTCAAGCTGGGGATAAGGATGTAGTATCAGAGGCCTACAGGCAGACAATGTCATTTTCCTACTGATGTTGTCAGTCCATCGTAGTCCATGTTGGTCAGGCACAACCTGCCCTTGGTGAAGCTATGCTGGCAGTCTCAGGTCCCCTCCTTGTCTTGCACATGCCTTAACACTGCTTCCAGGAGGATCTTTTCTATGATCTCCTCATGCACAGTTGTGAGGCTTGCTGATCTGTCATTCCATGCTTCCTTGCGTTGTCCCGTTCTTGAAAAATGGTAGTAAAACTTCCCTTTTTTCCAGTCACTGAAGGCTTCACCTGACAGCCATGACTTTTTGGTTATGGTGAAGAATGGCTTGGCAATCACATCAGCCTGTTCTTTCAGGACCCTGGAATGTGTATCATTGGGACCCATAAACGTGTTTGGTCTCAGCAGGTGGTTTTAAGCTTGCTCTTTCCTTACTGCGGGAGAGATTTTGTTCTTCCAAAGTCCACCTAGAGGTTCAGGGGTGGGAGAGTGGTGGAAGGACTGATTGGCAGTGAAGGGTAAAGCAAAGGTCTTCTTCAGTTCTTCATTCTTCTACACATATTTTGTTGCCATTTCCCTTTTCATTTATGTGAGTAGTATGCTTTCCTTTGCTGTTCATTTCTTATCAGTGTACCTGTAGAATCCCATTGTATTTTCACATCCCATGCCAAGTTCAGTTCCTTCTGTGCATTGGCTTTCCCTATCCCAATTGGCTTCACTTCACAGCGGTATTTACTCAGTCTTCTTCTTCAAGTAGTTCAGGTGCAGCAGTGTTGGCTGTACGATTTTCAGTTACTAAAACTAAAGAGTATTACCTCAAAGTAGGTAGTGATTTTAAGGGGAGGCTGGATTTTGTTTTCTTCCCTCTTGTTTTCAGAGGTTGTGTGAGAAATGTTGCTTAGAACGTTTTCACTGCATTACTTTAAAATACAGTATAGTATGAAATGTTATTGCACAACCACCTATGCTGTGCTGTTTTACATCTTTTAAAGAATGTTTAATAGTAATAAGCTGCTGTTTGAAGAAATAACAAAACAACAACAACAAAAACATTTTTTCAGTATTTTTAGATATCTTCTAAAAAGTATGGTTTCTTAAGTACTGCAGAAGTATTTTCTTTTCAAATATTTATCTAATTCTGCGGCTTAAGGATTAAAATATGGATTTAAACCTCCAAATAGTACTTGGCTCTTTGTGATAACTATCCATCATTTTTAAGAGACGTGAACATATGTGTATGCTAGTCTGTTAGTTTTAAATTATACAATTTTGTAAAGGTATTTCTGAAGGCAGCCCTAGTAATGTCAAGAGAAGAATAGCTGCTTTAGTCCTGAGTAAATATTCTTGACCTATGGGTTGTGCTTTAGGCATTGTAGTGCAGTAGTTAAGGAAAATTATAATTGCGGTTTGACTTTGTTTTCCCTTCTAGGCATTTAAGAGAGAAAACATCAATAGCAGTAACATCTAGAGGATCCTATGGTCTAGAAGATGAGAAAGGAACACCATGCACTTCAACAAGACGTCGTTCCACACCTCGCAATTTAGTAGGCTTGTCAACAGGCATGTTTGAGTCTGTGATGGTTCAGGTTCTAAGGCAAGAGGAACAGCTGAGAGCAAAAGAAGAGAAGAGGTAAAAGGAAAAACTGTGTTTTGGTAAAATAATCATGCCATCTTAATACTTAAGACTCCTTTGCATCACTAAACTTGGTAGTGTTATTTGTCTTTAGTAAATGAATGAAGCCAGCCTTCAGTATAGTTTATCCATGGAGAAAGGAATTAGTTTTTAATTTATCACCTTCTTGGAAAAAATACTAAAGCATTATAATCTTTGAAAGTAATTTAGGGCTGCTATTGTTTTTGAACTGTAAAACTTTTAATAGTAACTGAAAGCATCTGCAGCCCAGTTGTAGTTTATCCTACTTCTTACTGGTCTTTTTGCTATACAAAAAAAAAAAAAAAAAAAAAGATAAAAAGTACCAATATGGTCACAGAACTAGACTGTAGTTATGCTTGTTTGTACTTCCCTCGCTGATGGCCAGAGGCAAACTACTTCTGCAAGTGCCATTCCTATCATCTCACCAGTTTGGCCTTGTTCGTTAGGTAACAAATTTACAATTTGTGTGTAGTTAACTCTGTGGGACTTTGCAGTTACCAAATTTGATAAATAGTTTCTAATGTTGATTGTGGTTTGTTTCGCTTTGAGAAATTGAAGATCATAAATGTGTACTTTAATAGTAATTTGAGAAACTGTCTCTAAACATGGAGGGTAATGGTAAGACTTATCTTCAGAAGACGAAATGCTTCTAACTTTTTTTAAATCTAAAGGTTTTGGAGATTTTTCCCATATGTAAGGGAAGCATTATTAGTTTGCAGGTAAAAATCATTTTCAACAGATCTGAAGCCAGTACAGTTTGGGCTGTGTTGCATGCCAAACAGTACTTCTTCCCTAGATATGATCGAGTCTTTCTTTTGATTCACCTCATTCTTTGCAGAAAAATAAAGATCAGTAGGGATTTTATTTCTCTAGTGAATTCCCTTGAGTAGTGTGCAACTTTGCATTCCATATCTCTGAACTTGGTTGCACTTTTTTTTGTGAAAAAGTTACGAAAATTGAAAAGGCCTATAAAATTAGCAATACATTATTAATGGAGATTCGTATAATGTTGACATCATGCATATTTTTCACAGTATTTTTAATCTATAAATATGCATACTTGAAACACTACGTTGATATACCATTTTTCTTTGAAAATATATTACAAATTCTTGTACTTATATTGGATTATTGATAAAATATAGATGATGTTGAATATATTCTATCTGTTATGAAAAAAATAGCTGTACGCCTTCTTTGTCTAGAAATCTGACACATCAAGTTGCTACAGAGTATATACTTACCAAAAGGAGTTATAAAACTGCTGCCTTGGGTAGTTTATTGCAGTTTACAGTGCCTTCCTTTTAGTAAAGCCATTAAAGTGTTCCTTAGAACTACAGATTTGAGCCACTGGCAAATATACATTTTGCTGAATTTGCCTTTCACTCGCTCTTCAGTTTTTGTAATCATGTTGAAGTTTGTTGAGCTGAAATTGCATTTACATCTGTTTAAAGCTTGTGCTGAATTGATTGGGAAAATTCAGTTAAAATATGTATTAACAAACAATTATCCACATGTTTTTCAGGCCTCAAAGTGTTAATGCAGCATTTCCAATTGCTTTGGTGTATTTTTGTAAAATTTATGGTATTCACTGTAGTCTCAGAACTAAAGTACTGCCTTAGTAGATAGAAATTATTTTATTCATATTGACTGTTTGAGTTTTTACTGCTACAAAAAAACAGTGTCCAAATATAGGCTATTGTGTCTAATTGTGAGTGGGTAAAGTATTCAGGATTTTAATTTCTGCTGTATCAAACTTTGCCTTCCTCCCAGTCTTGTTCTACTACTGATTTTTCCCATTAAATAGTGTGCAGTATGATAGTGTGACTTGCTTGTGTGCTGTCAAATCAGTTTTGACCTGCTGTTTACTTAGCTTGCAAGTGAGTGGTCTGCTGAATGAAAACATATTCCTTTTCTGGCAGTATGTTCAGTGAGTCAGCATACATTCTTTCTAGTTATCAAGCATATTAGTTGAGTCTCTTGAACTGCTTGAGTTACTAACTTGCAGCGCTAGGATAGGTGAAGTTGCTGATGCTGGTGCCTTGCTTAGAAAACACCTTCATACCTAAAGAAATTGGCTGTTGAAATCCAAGTTAATATCTAAACCTTTGCTCTAGGTACTTGGATACTCTTATAAGACACAGGCATTTTATGAAATGGATTTTTTTTTTTTAGATCATAGAATCATTAAGGTTGGAAAAGACCTCTAAGATCATGAAGTCCAACCGTCAACCCATCACCACCATGCCCACTAAACTATGTTCAAGATTTTCTTAAGCTGCGTATTTTGGAAGGCTATCCTGAAACATGTTATGTTTTTTTTTTTTTCCTGTAGTTAATATTGTGGAATTCCTACTCTGTGTCTGTTGGTTATCTTTTTATGGATATACTTTGTAGATAATTTTCTTTCTTTCTTGTTTTCTATCCATGTCTTGCACAATCTATTTTATCTATCAATTGACGGTTGTTTTTATAACCTCCCCTAAGTCATACATTAATTGAGGTAGACTTGGCTTAGAACATGCCTTTGCAGCTATTAGTTTTACGGGGCAGCAAAAGCCCTTTTTTTTTTTTTTTTTTTTCCTCCCAAGTGTACTTACAAAAACAACCTTAAGAGAAAAAATTATGAGAAGCTTGGGAATAGCTCTATAGCTCTGTAAAAAAATTTCCTACACGTATGGTTGTATCCTAGTTCTAACCATTGGAATCTGGCCATGCTATGAGGCAGAAATGTTTCTTTACCATTAAAACTTAAATTCGTCCTACTATTAACAGCTGTTGGTGCTGATATGATTAATGATGATGTCCTATTAGTTACTCTAGAACTAAATTAACATATCTTGTGATCTAGTAAATTAGGTAGTAAGCTAATGGCTATTGATTATCTGAAGTGGAAGCATTTCTTCCTCTTCAACTTGTTGCTTTTGACTGTCATGATAAATTTACAAATAAAAGGAAATTGTTTTGTATATTGTGGTCATGTTTTTCTCTTGCTAATGTTTTGTATGGAGTCTGAAATTTTTAAGGAGTTTAACAGGACTCTTATTGCCAATAACCTCTTTCTCTGAATACCCACTATTTCTGCTCTATCCTTTTCTTAGATAGGGGACCAGAACTGAATACAATTTTTCAGGTGAGGGCAAACCATTTATTAATGTAATGACATCTTATTTCTAGTGTCATTTTCCATCACATTCTTCATACAACTTAATGTTTCCTTTTTGACCTCTGTTGTACTCAAGCTAGTAAACAAGCCTTTACATGGGAGGGATTTTCACATTCCTGCATGTTAATGAAGCACTTAAGTTAGACAGAAACAAGGAGATTACAAGTTAGGTGACACAAACCACAGGACAGTAATTTGGAATTAAGTTATCTAGCATTCTAGCATTTGTTTTAAGAGATGTTTATATGAGTAGTGACAAGTAAAATACTGTTAATTGGAAATACTGAAACACAGCAAAAATAAGGGATTTGAGAACTAAAGAGGGATACATTTTATAAATAACCAAGATATTGGTATGAATTGTGTTCATTATTCCTTCAAGATGTGTGTATATCATACTGTAGTTCTGATTTATTTTTTTTTCCTCTCCTGTTTCTTTTTATGCAACTGAAACCTGATTTTTTGTGGACTTTCTCCTAATAGGATGAGAGAGCAAGAAAGAAAAGAAGCAGAAGAAGCTAGTCAGAAGGAAATAGAAGAATGGGAAAAGTCACTTTTAGCTCAAGCAGCACCTACAAGAATGGAGACGATGTGGGAGATTCCAGCTATTGGTCATTTCCTTTGTTTAGCACAACAGATTTTAAACTTACCTGAAATAGTGTTCTATGAATTGGAACGCTGTCTTCTCATGCCTCAGTGTAATGCTTTTTTATCTAAAATAATGACTTCTTTGTTAAGTCCTCCACATCGCAGATCTACATTACATCGTAGGCCGACACTTTCTTACAGGGCTTGGGAAGCAGCACTAAGACAGAAGGTCCAACACTGGTATAATGTTGTAGGGCAGACTGACAATCCCAATAGCTCTGCAGAAAAACTTGGATTGTGTCCACAGTTTTTTAAAGTCCTTGGAGAAGTTAATCCCTTACAGGAAAGACCATTTCATGAACTACCATTCTACCAAAAAGTGTGGCTGCTAAAAGGTCTCTGTGATTTTGTCTATGAAACACAAAAGGATGTTCAGGATGCTGTTCTGGGTCAGCCTATTCATGAATGCAGAGAAGTAATTCTTGGTTATGACTACTTGGAAAATGCATATGTTCATTTTCCACAGTTTTGTGGTGCAGATGTTCGGATTTACAAACAGAAACCTTTTCAGGCTCCTGAATTCCCATCTCCTCCCATCAAAGTAAAAAAAGTGCCACGTACAAAGGTAGAGAAAGTAAAACATGAATATGTAAGCAAAAGCAATGGAGCTGTCAGCTCTGGCAATAGAGGAGATCTGCTACCTCGTTCCAAGTCAGAAATAGGAAAAAGTATGGTTTCCATTGCTAGTTGCCCAGAAAAAGATACACGTTTAGATAGCTTTAGTGTCACTACAGAGATTAAGATTAACTGTGAAATGAAGACCTCAGGAGTCTGTGACATTAAAAAAACTTGTTGTTATAAAGAGAACTTGAGACATCTAATTAGTTCAGGAGAGATTGTTAGCATGGCCGATCACTTTAGTTCAGGAGAAAGAAAGCCTGCAGAGAATGGACAAGGTTGTGCAGAAATGGCCAGAGTAAAAGTTGAGATCAGTCCGTTCAAAGAGAACACGCTGAAAGCTTGTCAGATGCTTGTCAATGGCACTCATAATGACAACCAAGACACAGACTACAACAAATCTGCTAAAGAAATAATGCTGGAGAACTCACTTCGAAGTAATAATAATAAACTAATTAAGTTGCGGGCAAAGAAGAAGAAAAAGAAAAAAAAGAAATTGAAAGATATTATAAATGAAAATCTGCAGAAAAAACTTGATGACTTGCAAAGAAGACGTGAGGTCCATCTTTATCCGTTCAAATCTTACAAATCTGAGATCCAAAGCAAGTTGTTCAAAAAGAAAGCAAAACACAAGAAACACAAGTCTGGTGAGTTGACATTTTTACCTATAGTAAAAACTAATGAAATACTGATTTTTGTTTGTATGTTTGTTTGTTTTGAAATTTGCTTAGCTGATCTTTCTACATTTTGATTCTTGAAACCGGACGGCATTATTGCTTTACCTTGTTCAGATACCAATTTTTTGGTGAAAGTTTCCCTTTCAGTTACACAGGCATATATTATAGGCTTGCAAGGTGATTGAACTGTGATTAATTTACATAATATGTCTAGAGAGAATGTAACTTGTAAGAATTTGTGTGTTACAAAAAAAATTTAGGTGAATGAATCTGATTGTTAAGCTTCACATTGTATAGCTTGAACTTGTTTTATGCTATGCTGTCTCACAGCAATTTTGGAAATATTTTTCCCCTTTCTGGTAATATTACTTTATTCAGGCTCAGAAAAATACAGAGTAATTGTATGATACGACGATTCTAAAATCAACACTGCTAGAGATGTGCAGTCTTAGATCACCAGTACTGCTTTGACTGTGGGCATAATCATATATTTCTGCTTAATCAAGCAAATGGGATAGAGGGTTTATGCAGTTGACATTTTTGTCATATATGTGGACATCAGCCAGTGCTGTAGGTAGGTGGAGGATTTCAGTTAACTCGCTGAAAAACTTTAAAACAATTTTAAAATACTGGAGGTACACAGTTGTTGCGTCACTTCAAATTATTAGGTGGCTGCTGTATTTTTTTGTGAACTACTATAAGGCAATTTTGTTGAGTCATGAGCTTACCTATCTATGTAAGATTTTAGCAGGCTGCTTCAAACACTGCAACAGGCCCAGTTTCAGAACAGTGTCAGCGTGCAGGTAAATACTCGTTTTCAGCCGTAAAGTTAAGCAACAAAAGATCTGTGTTTAAAACAACAGCCTGTGAAGGATAAGTGCATTCAGAGAATTGTTGCCAGTGTAGTTTAGTTAGAGCTTGCATGGAAATTTAAACCTAAGAAGAGAGGTAACTTTTTTAGATCCTAAGTATCTGTGCAGAATATTCAAAACAACTGTCTTACCGTATCAATCATAAACCCTTCCCTCCAAAAAATTTCAGAAAACATAAATTTCATCTGAACATAAATTTTAAGAGTTGCAGTTCAGTTTCATATATGTAGTGTTTAGCAGCAGTAATGTATTTTGCATTGTTAGCTTTCCAAATGTGTTGCTGTTTTCATTCACTTCAAAAACAAACAACAAAATTAATAACAACCTAAATTGTAGGTGAGGGTTTTTAATTTAGAGAACTGTTGTTTAGAAGTTCCAGGCTGGATGTGGCTGTGGGCTGCCTGGTCTAGTGATTGGCATCCTTGCCCATGGCAGGGGGGGTTGAAACGACATGATCTTTATGGTCCTTTTCAACCCAGGCCACTCCATGATTCTATGATTTTATGAAAAGTAAATAAATAAACAGATTTCTGTGACTGTATTTAAGTTATATTGCAGTTTTTGCTGTAGATCTTGTTTTACAATGCATAGTTTAAAATCTTCTTTCTATGAATTTTTGTTTTGAATGACAATTGCCATTAGCAAAACAGAATAAAATATGTGGAAGTAGCTTATGAAGCTGCTTGATAGAGGTGATGTTTATTGTGTTAACTGCTTTTCTTATATGCCATTTATAAAAATACGAAGGCTTCAAAAATGCCTGTTTGCCTCAGTCTTGATACTTGATATACTTAGTGGCATGCTAGCAGATTTTTTTTATAGTTACAAATTGTATTTTATTAAAACTGAGAAGAGGAGGAAAAAACTGAAGTGGTGTTAAATGAGATGTAAATATCTCTAAGTTGCTTTTTAAGAAGTGCATTCCTAACGGTTCTCACAGAATAATTGTATTTATAAGAAAAATACATTCTAAAATAATTGGAGCTCTGGTGAAGTCATCTTCTATGGAGATACTCAAGACCCACCTGAACAGCTACCTGGGCTACATGTTGTAGGGTACCTGCTTTAGCAGGGAATTGGACTCAATGCTCTCTTGAGATCCCTTACAACCCCTGCGATTCTGGATGTTGTTGTTGTTGTTGTTTTCCTAAAATTTCTGGTTTGTGGTCTGTAACATTAAAGAATTCTTGCTCCTGAGTAGATCAAAAGCTTAATCTTGCCCTGGAAGTAGAAACAGCATTACTCACTCTAATGTGGTGAATAGCAATTTCTAAATATTTTATATATACATAATTATTATTTGTAATATATATATAATTCCTGTCCCTCAGTTGATAATCTCTCAAGAACAAACTGTCTTCCAGTCAGTTTCTGAGTCTAACATATAGTTAATGAATAGTGAAAATGAAGATAGACATGCCTGGCTTTTCATTACTTAGTTATCTTATCTATGTTAACCAGTACAGCTATAATTTCATTTTGCTTTCTGAAGTGTTAAGAAAAAAGTTTGGATTTTGTTTGGAACTTTATTCCAAAGACTTTGCTATTACAAGATTTACCTAATACTGGTTTGATACTGGAATATAATGGAGATTATTTATGCAGGTATCATACTTTGTGCTTTATGCTGAAGTTTTTTAGAATGTATTTTAGGATACAAATATGTTTCACAAGCTAGCACTCTACGCCACTAAATGTAGGGGAGCTAAAACTATAATTCATTCAATGTTTTGTGTGTTTTTTCATGACTTGAATAGTAAATTCAGTTGTAGGATGATGGGTACTTCTGTTTTCCAGTTCCTTGTTTATTGTAAGGAATTTAATATTGTCAAAAGTTATTTAATGCAAAAAATAATTAGTGTATATTTTTGTTAAGAGTAAGTTTCTGTAACAGTAGACCAGTATATACGGAGAAATAATACCATCAGTTATCTGAACTTAGGTTTTAATTATGCATACTTCTGTTTTTGGGAACGCTGGATATATAGTTAGTTACTTTAATTATCGCTTTCAGACAGAGGGAAAAGTGTAGTAGAAAGAAATCCAGAAGAGATGACCAAAGCTTTCTGCTACATGTTGTAATGGTGTTTGCACAGAGCTTGTGTTTGTCTGTTGAATGAGAAGCAATAGAAATGCCTCTTATCCACTTTAACTTTTCCTGTCCCTACCATTTAGTCTAATTTATGCTGAGGTGGGGATAGTAAGACAACATTCAGACATTCCTCATCTGTAGATAAGAGGCATTCCTAAGCATGTTATGAAGAATCTTATCTCATTTGATATTTTCTTCTTTCTCTCTCAAACTTTGAGGGATTTCCCTCATTATTCTGGCCTTGCTGGAGTAAAATTTTCCTAGGTGATTAAATATTACGTGATAGAGCTTATGTTCCTTTGCTTATGAAGTATGCATTAGTCCTATATGTACTAGGCTGAAATGGATGAGGAATAATTGGATTGGAGGAATGAACTCATGCTAGTACCATGCTACAGAAATTGCTATTCACTGTTTTGTTACTTCTAAGGTTAAATAGCATTCCTCAAAGTTCTTCTGAAATTTTATTTTTTCCTTGAAGATATCATTACAGTGTACAGTGAAAGAGACTTAGTATAGCCAATTTTGAATTCACAATAAACACTGATTTAAATATGATCATAGAATCATCGCTCTTCACTATGTTCCTTAAAAGTACGGCGTGTAGAACAGATAATCAGAAATGGAAAAGTTTACTTTAGCAAGATGCATTTTTTACGTGTAAACTGATTGGGTTGTTTTTAGCTGAAAGCTTCACGCAATCACAAAGTCTTACAGGTTGGAGGGAACCTCTAGATATCATCTAGTCCTGCTCACCTGGTAAAGAAGGTTCCCTAGAGTAGTGTGCAGAGGAAAAGAGATATTTTTAATATCTCCAGAGGAGGAAACTTCACAACACCTCTCGGCAGCATTTTCCCGTGCTCTGTCTCCTTTGAAAGAAAAAAAGTTTTTCTTCACATTCAGATGGAAGTTCCTCTGTTCTAGTTTGTGCCTGTTGCCCCTTGTCTTGTCACTGGGCGCCACTGAAAGGAACTGAATGCCATTGTCTTGACACTTGCCCTTCAGCTATTTGTAAGCTTGGGTAAGATTTCCTCTTGGTCTTCTTCTGGCTGAACGGTCCCAGGTCTCTCAGCCTTTCCTCATGAGAGTGATGCTCCCAGATCCTAATCTGCTCTGTAGCCCTCCCCTTGACTCTCAAGTAGTTCCCTATCTTTTTCGAACTGGAGAGCAGAGACCTGGACACAGTATTCCAGATGTGACCACTCCAGAATAGAGTAGAGGGGGAGGATCCACCTCCTGCTGGCTGCACTCTAGACTGTGTGCACCCTAGAATACCATAGCCTTCTTGGCATCATGGGCACATTGCTGGCTAATGGTCAACCAGGACACCTAGCTCCCTGTCTGCTGAGCTCTCTTCCAGCAGCTCAGTCCTTAACCTGTACTGATGATGCAGTTATTCCTGCCCAGGTGTAGGACTCTGCACTTGTGCTTGTTGAATCTCCTAAGTTTCCTCTGTAATCAGCTCTCCGACCTGTGCAGGTCTTGCTGAATGGTGGCACAGCCACTCCTCCCAGCTTTGTATCATCAGCAAACTTGCTGAGGATGCATTTTCCATAACTAATGTGAGAAAAACTACTGGAAAATACAGCCATATTGTAAGCATTGCAATAAATAAGGAACTTCTTTATAAGTTGTGAAAAAAAGAATGTAATCACTTTATTGAGTCTTTGCAAATGTGGTAACTGGGTCAGTATCACTGATAGAGTAATACTGAATATGATTGTATGTGTAAGCAAGATCTAAGCTTGATCTAAATGAGTGTTTAGTGCTCTGAAGTAAGAATTTCACTTTCCAACATTTTTACATTCACAGGTATTAACTTTCTGCTGGGCTTCATCCAGTTTTGTCTTGCTGTACATAGAGACTAGATGTGAAATGGCATCTAGAGAACAAACAACCTCATGTTTCAAGATAATGAATTCTGAATTGTTGACAAGTGAATGTCTTCCTTCCTTGACAGGGAATAGACTCTTTAGCAGAATCTGTTGTGGTAGGGCAAGAGGAGACAGTTTCAAACTAAAAGAGGGGAAATTTAGATTGGATATAAGGAAAAAGTTTTTTACTATAAGGGTGGTGAGGCACTGGAACAGGTTGCCCAGAGATGCGGTGGATGCTCTGTCTGTGGAGACATACAAGATTAGCCTGAACAACCTGAGCTAGCTGTAGATATTCCTGTTCATTGCAGGAGAGTTGGACTAGATGATTTTTTAAGGTCCCATCCAACTCAAATGATTCAGTGATTTTGTAATTCTTGGCTTTCCTGTTCCTATCTCTGCTTGTCTGGACAGCATTCCTGTATTCTTCCTGAGCCATGTATCCCTGCTTCAGTTACCTGTGTGTTTCCTTTTTATCCTTCAGCTTGACCAGCAGGTTGTTTTTCAGCTATATTGATTTCCCGCTCTTCCTGCTTTATTTCATGCACTGGGGGATGTACAACTCTTGTGCTCTCAGAAAGGCATCATTAAGTTCTGCGCTGTTCCTTTGTCCCTAAAGAGCTTCCCACGCAATCTTATCCAATAACTCCTTAACCAGCTGGAAGTTAATTTATTTGAAGCTTGGTGTCTTGACATAGCTCTTTACCAGGCCCATATTCCTCGAGATCACAAACACCTCTAGGACATCATCGCTACATCCCAGTCCACCTCCAGTCTTAACCTCTTTAATGAGTTTGTCTGTACTGGTGAGTACCAGGTCCATAGCACTTCTCCTCTGATTGGTTTATCTAGTACCTGGAGCAGGAAGTTACCCTCATTGCACTCCAGGAGTCTCTTGGATTGCTTGCAGCCTGCTGAGTTGCTTTCCCAGCAGGTACTTGGTGGTGGAAATGTCCCATACAGATGAGAGACTGTATGTACAATGGCTCTTGTAGCTAAGCAGGAAGGCCTTGTCAGCAAGCTCCTCTAGGGCCTGTAGTAGATCCTACCACCAGATGTCCTTTATTGGTCTTGTCCTTAATTTTTACCCATAAGTTCTTAATATATTCATGACTGTTTCTCAGAGGTAGCTCTTTGCAGTCTATCAGTTGGTTAACATATACGGCAACTCCACTGCCCCTCTTTCTAAAAAGCTTGTATCCCTGTCATCCCTTGTATCCCTACAAGTAGTGTTCTGGTCATGTGGTTCGTAGAATGTCTTGTTTTGGAAAGCACTTTAAAGATCATCTAATTCTATCTACCCCACCATGGGCAGGATTGGCAACCACCAAACTTCTGTAATAGCAATAAGGCCACAGTTTTCTAATTACACTATGGTTTCCAACTCCTGCTTATTTCTCATGCTGTATGCATTGGCGTAGAGGCATTTCAACTGGCCTATGGGCAGTGTTACTTTCTTGGAGGAGCCCTCCATAACGCTTTTGGAACAAATCTGAGATCTTTTTTCCTCCTGCTCCCTGAAGTGACAGAGTTCCCTGGCTCTTTTTTGTAACTCAGAGGTACATTCCCTTTTCCCATCAAACCAAGTTTAAAGGTTTGCTAATAAGTGCAGTCAGATTGCTGCCTATCTGGTCAGTTGTGTCCCATCTGACATCACTGTGCCTGGTCTTTCCAAGGTGCATCCGATATCACAGAAGCCAAAGCCCTGAGTGTGGCACCATCCATGCACCCAGATGTACCTATTAAGACAATGAGGAATGTCAAGGATTGTAGTGCAAGGCACAATATAAAAACACAGGAATTCTGACTTTGCTTGGAATGCAGACTGGATAAAACTGAAAACATGCAGAGGGGTGATAAAAAAGAAAGGATGAGAGTCTGATTGAAGTAACTCTATGTGCCTGAAGCAGAGGTTGAAGTAAGTGTGAGCTCAATCATCTCTTTTATTTCGATTTGTGTAGAAAACCCCATACAGCATACATCTGCTGTAACCACAGTAATTTGTTGAAATGTTATCCCTTAGAAGAACCTCAGTGTAAATACTATACCTGTGCTTTAAAAGATTCATGACTATCTATCCTCTTAAACTTTATTTCACAGTATATTTTATTTCTTTAAAGTATCATTAAGTTTTGTGTGCGGAGTCAACATTTGCTTGAATGTGAAGGAGTGAATTTAACAGCCTGGCAGCTGTTTTGTAGTACCTGGTGTGTTTTCATCTTCACCTTTGTCTTCAGAAAAGTAAAGATTTCGTTATAGGTGTCTGACTTCTTTGTGTGGAACAACCCATTAACAACATTTAAAATAGTACATGTGGTTTCTTTTCTTTTGCAAGTTGCAACTGGATTCTCAGTGCATCAAGCTGCAGTGCCAGTCAAGTTTAGTAATTCTGGAAATGTGCCTCTGTTGTGGGTTTATTTGCATTGTTCTTTAAATCATCATAATTAATGCACTTGTTCGGATCTGCTTTGCCATTGTAACTTTATAAAAACATTCTCTATGCCAACGTGGAAGATTTAAAAAGTCTGTAGTAATGCTTCATTTTCTAGATAATTGCATGTGATATTTTCTAGAAGGGGAGCTGTTGGTATCAAGATGGAAGATAAGGAGAGTAGCGTAAAGTCAGGACATGCTCAGTTTTTGCCAAACCTTTGAAATGTATGAAAATATATCTTAAAGTTTGTGAAGAGGAAAACTCTTGTGAGTTTTTCCATTTGAGAGCAGTGGAGTTGCATGTAGAATGGGATGAGCAAGCAGGAATTTATTGGACTTTATTTTATCATGGTGACTATTGATGGTGTAGAGTAAACTACTAGCTTTTTCGTCCCCAGGGAGATTGCTCCTGTGTTGCATATGCTGCAAAAATTGCATTACTGCTCTATGATGATGTCACTTTGTAATTTGTAGCACTGATTGCTATCTTCAAACAAGAGCCACAAGATCTCACAAGAAGTTTTACTAAATCTTTAGATATGTTCCTGTTTTCAAGTAAAAATGATTTATATTATGCTAACTAGTAAGTGGTCTATATTACTCTTGATGAGGTGATTTAAGACTGTCAAGAGCATTTCTAAGAATTTTCTTAGTGCTGTTGGTGGAGCTGTTAGCTAATAAGGTGTTGATTTCCAGTAAATCTTTGAACAGAAGTATTCAAACAGCATTGTTATTTAAAATGAGTAAATGCTGAAAGATCTGTAAATGTGAACTTTTTTTTTTAACTTTTTACTCCTAGCAATCACTTTGATTAGCAAGTGGCTTGATCACAAATCATAAGTACATAGAATCACAGAATGGTAGAGCTTGAAAAGCACCTATGGAAGTCATCTTGTCCAAGCCCTCTATACAAACAGGGCCACCTTGAGCAGGATGCAAGTAGTCACCTACACAGTAAAAATAAAATAAAATTCTACTGATATTCAGACAGAGCATTCTTTGTTTCCCTTTGTGCCCATTGCCTCTTGTCATGTCTCTGGGAATCAGTGAAATGGACCTGGTTGTGTTTTCTTTGCAACCGCCCTTCTGGTACTTACATACATTGATGAGATCCCTCCTACTCTTCTCCAGACTGAGCAGTCTCAAGTCTCTCAGCCTGTTCTTGTAGAAATGTTGCTCTAGTCCCTTCATCGTTTTCATGGCTCTTTTGTTGTACTCTGATGTACCCTTGTCTGTCTTGTACTGGGGAACCACAGTGTTCCAGCTGTAGTCTCATTAGCCCCAAAGAGAGGAGAAGGGCCACCTCCCTGGACCTTACTGTCCATACTTGCCTAACATAGCCCAGGATACCATTAGCCTTCTTTGCTGCAAGGGCATATAGTCGGCTTGTGTTCAGGCTGGTGATCCCCAGCTGCTTTCCTTTGAGGTAGCCCCCAGCATGTTCTGGTGCTTGGGATGGTTCTTAACGAGTGCAGGTCTTTGCACATCCCTTTGCTGAACTTCCCTTGTTTCCTGTCAGCCCATTTCTCCAGACTATCCAAGTCCCTCTGGATACCAGCATGACCCTCTGCCCTATCAGCCACTCCTCCCCGTTCTGTGTCATCTGGAAATTTACTGTGTGTACACTTCACCCCATCATCCAGATCGTTAATTATGATACAGAACGGTATTGCTGACTGCAAGGTTCATCACCAGTTACTGGCCTCCACATAGACTTCATTCCATTACTACTACCCTTTGGGCCTGACCATTTAGCCAGCTTTCAACGCACCTCACTGTCTGGCCATCCACCCCACAAATCAATATCTTTTCTGTGTGGACCTTGTGGGAGGCAGTGTCAAAGGCCCTATGGAAATTCACTGCTTTTCCCACATTTAGCAGGCTGATCACTTCATCATAGAAGTCTATCATGCTGGTTGAACATGATTTCTCCTTGGTGAATCTCTGCTGACTATGCATGAGGAAAGAAATGATGAAGGAAAATAAGTAACAATCGGCACTTAATTGTCTGTCAAAAGTATAACATTGTTCTTTGTTAGAATTAAGATTTGAATGGACAAATTCATTCAAGACAGAACGAATTCATGGAAGTCATTTTTTCTTCTTCACTTACTGTGATGATTCTTCACTGTTAACTTAGAATTAACAATTAAAACAGCAGTGTAAAAATTATTCAGTTTTTAATTATATTACTAATTTATTTTCGTTTAGTTTTATGTTTGTTATATAAAATACTGTCTTTGATTGAGGAGCCTGGGATATGTCAAACCTGGAATACATTGTTTCAAGCAGCATCTCAGTCATGCAAAGAACATTCATCTTCTTTGAAATCAACTTTTCTGAGAGCAGTGTTTATTTAATATTCATTGTAGTGCTTTCAGCTGTCTCTCTTTCTCCCTTATACAATACACAAGTTTCCTTCTTCATCATCCTTCAAAGACCAAACTATGACAAGCAGGACAGGAGAGTATCCAAGTTAAACATTACTTGTGTGTGCTTAATACCTTTCTGGCCCCTTCTGCAGATGAGTAGGGGTATGCTCTGCGGGCCCGTGTTTTCCTGCATTCCAGCCACAAGATGGAGTTTGTTTTCATTCAGAAAAGCAAACAAGGAAATGATAACTGAAATGTTACTCAACTGTACTGCCCTTATTGCTGATTGCATGCAATTTTAAAAGAGGTTTGTGTCAGCAGGTGAAGTCAGGAAATACACAAATTAAGCTTTTCTGCTGTGATGCTGTCAGCTCTAGGTGTAGATTTGCATCATTTATTTATGAGAAATACTATCTACTATTAATAAAGTTTTTGTTTTATATCCATACATGTCTGGATTATAGTTTAATTTAAGGTAATGTGTTGTAGTTTACTTGAAGAATAAGGTGATTGTGTATTTTCCCTGTATTCTGTGGTGGAGAATTAAAGGAGCACTTACTTGTTGCAGTCCTTCTGTGCTCACTGAATGGGGTTCTTGCCTTAGAAGTTTGTAGTTTTTACCTCTCTAACATCAGGAATGTCTTAATTCTGTCTGTTTTGGAGGTGGTATAAAAAAGAGTTGATCCATTCCTGTGCTATGGGAGGGAGAAAAGAGATGAGAAAAGCTGCTTTTATCCAGGGTAAGATGTCTTGTATCCACTTCTCCTCTGAACTGAAACCCCAGTGAGATGTGAAGCCTGCTGGAGACATTAGTAATTGTGGCCCATGTTAGTGGGTGAATAAAAGATTATACAGGAATAATGTAGGCTGACATTTCCTAGTTTTATAATACTTTTATTGTAGCAAAGTAGAATTTTATTAATATAGTTTTGATACATATACATTTGAATACAAGTCAGTTTTCCTTGTTTAGTAATATTGTATAATTCTGATAAAAGGCAAAAAGTTTCTTTTCTTTCTAAAGAAATATTGTCATATTTGAATTTAAACTTTATTTAAAAAATAAAATTCTAATCTTCATTAGGAGTATTGCCATGCGGTGCTAGCAGAAGTAAGAATAAATCAGTATGTACTTACTAATCTTTATAAAAATTAATCTTTATAAAGATTGAGGTGCTGGAGCCAGGTCCAGGGAAGGGCAACAAGGCTGATGAAGGGCTTGGAGAATATGCCCTATGAGAAGAGACTGAAGGAACTGGGGCTGTTTAGTCTGGGGAAGAGGAGGCTGAGGGGAGACCTCATTGCTGTTTTCAAATATCTGAAAGGTGCTTACAGTGAGAGTGGGATTGGTCTCTTCTCACTGGTGACAGGTGACAGGATGAGGGGGAATGGCCTCAAGTTGCACCAGGGTAAGTTTAGGTTGGATATTGGGAAACACTTCTTTACAGAAAGGGAGGTGGTTGAGTCAATTTCCCTGTGTTTAAAAACTATTTGGATGTGGTGCTTAGGGATTTAGCAGAGAGTTGTTGGGGTTAGGGTAGTATGGTTAGGTTGTGGTTGGACTCAGTGATCTTGAAGGTCTTTTCCAACCTGAGTGATTCTATGATT
>JAOWBP010004700.1:22335427-22372218 GCA_028571105.1 Tragopan temminckii | reverse complement strand
GTTAGGGTAGTATGGTTAGGTTGTGGTTGGACTCAGTGATCTTGAAGGTCTTTTCCAACCTGAGTGATTCTATGATTCTATAAAGCATTTATCAAATACTTGTCCCAGTAAGTATTACTCTGCTGTGCAAAAAAAAAATAATCTGTTGTAGCTGTTGGATTGGGAGACCACTGTTAATTCTTCAAGATGATAGTTGTAATAGCAATAGCCTTTGTGTAGTTGCAACTGTTGAGGAGAAGACCTCTTTAGAAGTTTTTAGATCATTATTTTACATGGACTTCTTGTTGTAGTTTGGGTAATAATTTGTTTTGAAGGGAAACTATTTCGATAGAGAGTGTTTTTATCTTTTCATTCTTAACATGATTGGAGAAGAGAACTGTGGAACTGGACAAAACATTTTCTGATTTATCTTCCATCTGTGCATTGCACTCTAGCATTATTGATTCCTGTGTGTTTGTTATAGTATGTGTATTCTCTACAAGGCAGTCTTTTAAAAGAAGCACAGTGATAGAAAAGTTAGTTGGAAGGAACCTCTGAAGGTCACATAGTTTGGCTCCTTGTTGGAAGCAGTACTTTTAAAAATGGTTGTGTTGGCTGTGACTTTGTCTACCTATTTCTTGAAGATATCTAAAGGTAGAAGTCTATTTATTGAGTCACCTCATCCCTTTGTGAGAATGTTTCTACCGAAATGACTGCACATTCACTGGCTCAGGCTGCCCAGAGGTCGTGGAGTCTCCTTCTTGGAGATGTTCAGAAGATGCCTGAATGTGGAACTGGGCACCATGCTCTCATGTTTTTACTTGAAAAGGACTTCAAACAGATGGAGCCAGAAGTCCCTGCCAACTTCAGTCATTTTGTGATTCTATGATTATTTCTCTAGTCTATGTGTTGAATTATTGCTAAATGGCTTTTAAATCACGCTAGTAAAAGCGGGAGACTGAGAATTGGGAGATAAGCAGGTCACGCTGAATCGCTGTAGGTAACTTAATGAAACAATGTGTATCAACTTTTTCATTAGATTTTTTTTCCTTCTTTTTTATTTCTGATATTTGTTTTACCAGCTGTGATTGCTTAAATATATTTGTACATTGAGCATGGTCCTAAGGGTACAGTGTGCTATGACTCAAAATAATCTAGCATCTCTCAGTAGCATTACTTCTATTTTTGAAGTGAGTAATTTAAACTATTTTGAACAGTCTCTTTAGCTAAGATCACGGGCATAGGAGCTCTAGCAGGTAACGCTGGAGTAGTTTGAGAAATTGCTACTCACAGTAGCAATCTGTTCAACCCTTTACTGATTTTACTGTCCGTACAGAATCTATGCTCACCTCAGCCTGGCAGTTCAAGACAAGCAACTATGCTTCGTGTGTTATGACTTCAGTATTAGCGTGACCATTTTTGTATGTGACAGGGCCACTATGAAGCAGCTGGTAGGGGCAACCATATCTTATAATCACTGTTGTCTTTGCAGAACATACTTGCTCATCGGTCTATAGTTTCAGATTGTGTGGATTTATGCTGTGGAAAACTAATTTTTCATAACTTTATTAGAAGATTTTCACACTTCAAAATATTCAAATTCACTTACATTAAGGTACCTAAGTTAGTCTGGAAAAAGTGCACATGCATAAATGCAGCTACATTGTCTCAGGAAGTACTAAAGAAAAGTTCCTTTGAATACTTCTGTTATCATGTTTTTTTTGTTTGTTTTTTTGTTTTTTTGAAAAGATATTAGAGCAAAAATTTCCTTTGTAACTTGGTGACTGAGGAATGGTTTTTTTTGAAAACCCGAGATTACTCTTAAAAAAAAAAAAAAAAAATCATTATTGCAACAGTAGCTTCTTTCTTTCAAATTTAAAACTGTTATTTTATAAGGATGTTATTAAACTAGGCAATGACTTTCCCAAAGTTAGTTTTTTATATCTAATGATTTTCTTCCATCGTGCGAAAATTTGTTCTGTTTTCTTTTTTGGTGCTGGCACCGTAAGATGTTTGGTGTTTATAGTCTCCAAACGGTAAAGAGAGTATGGTGCTGTGCAGTACAAATATATTATTAATTCACAGTTATGTCAGCTTGTTAAACAATTATTAGTCTTATGTACATGTATTTTATTAGACACCCATTGATAACCCATACATCAGACTTTTCTTTCTTTAGCAAAAAGAAAGAAAATGAAATTTTTTAACCCTGAGTCAGATTAAATTACGAGTAAGAGTAATCTTCGATATGTTTCTAATCAAATTTTCAATTCTTCTTGCTTTATTTGCTATCTCAATCTTTTCAATTTCAGGTGTTTCTGCAAATAAGAAATAATTACTTGGTCTTTTGGTATTTAATTATAAATCTTCCTAATTATTTTTCCACTTTTTTGGAAGTCAACACAGGTGCTAAGAGAGAATATATTTCTGTTACCACTTGCTTTTTCGAAGTACGCTGCATCATATAATACCTCATGCTGAAAATATTCAAGCAAATATTCATTAAAAAATGTTATTTTGAAAATATTCAAAACTAAATGGTTCTTTTTAACCATTCATAACTATATAAAGAAAGATAATGTAGGATTGTCTGGCAGCCTCATGTTTTTATCCCTTCATGCTCTTGCCAGATAACATTCTTTTACAGCATTAAGTAACCACCGTATGTCTAGACTTCTTCTTCAGTGTTTGTCACAAAGACTTGTATTAGATGTCTGCTTTAATTCATTTAATGAACAGCACTGTTTTCAATCATACCAAATATGTTTTCAGTGCATCTGAATTCTTAAAATGTGTACTAAAAATGTTGATATTTTGGATTTTTTTCATGTTCTCAAAATGTGTAGGTCATGGTTTTAGTAAAGGTGCACCTATACCTTCGTCACTCTTCTCTAATATTAAGTCTTTGAGTGTTGACTTTTGGTAGCTGAGGACTCTTTAAATTTTCATGCATTTAATTAAGTGGATTTTCAAGTCTAGGTTTACAGCAGCAGCCCATCCTGTCCTGTACCCTCCCCTAGCTGTTCTGTGTTAGATTCAGCTACAGTGTTTTGGAAACCACATAGTATAGTAAACTAAAAATAAAATTTTGATTTTTCTGTTCCCATTGTTTTGGTTAATGATTGATAGAGCGTCTTGAGATATGATCAGTATCTCAATATATTCTGTTCTAATTGCCTCTACACCTACATCGGTCACTCTGAAAGTAACGCCTCCTATTTATTTCCATGGGAACTACAGCAGATAAAAAGAGCACAATAATACTATTCAGTAGAGCAAATTCTCAGCTACAAAATGCTGTTTTTCAACAAAGGCACCACCATTAGCTGTGCATTTTGTGAACAAGAGCTGGCATACCATGCTTGTAAAAATTGGCCCCAGCAGAGATGAGCCACTGTTTCTTAGCAACTCATTGTTGCTAAGAGGATGTTGCCCGTGCAGTCCATCTTTCATCAGAAAAATAGATGGAAGTGAGAAGGCATCAAATCTGGACTGTACAGGGGGTCTGGTAGGACAGTCTAGCCAAGATTGGCATTGTGCTTCATGGTCTTCAGACTAGTATGGGGCCTGGTGTTAGTTACTGTGTTGCATGAGAAAGGTTGTCTTCTCTGGAATTTCAAGCCTTTAGCTTAGTCAGGGCTGTGGTCTAGTGGTCAGAGTTCATTTGTCCAAGTTCCAGGATATCCAGAAGGATTATCCCTTTCCTATCCCAAAAGAGATAGTGCACATCACTACCCAGACAGGACCATGTTCTGAACATTTTCTTTGTTGGGGAATGTAGTTGTTGCCACTCCATGGTCTGCTGTTTTGACTCCAGCTCATAGTGGTGACATCACATCATCAGTTATGATACGATCCAAAAAACTGCCATCTTCAGCCTCATATTGGTTCAGTAGGACCTGACAAACTTGCATACAGATGTTATTTCTGTTACCATGTGAGCATTCATGGGACCCCTTGGCACAAACTTTGCAATATTCAAATGTTGTCACCATTGTTTCCAACACACTGAAGCTCACACTGAGCTTTGTATAGTTCTCTTGTCATAAGCTGCTGATTTGTACAGGTGAGCTGGTCGAGATGCTCTTCCTTTGGTGATGTGACAGCTATGCATGTCTGTCAAGAATGTGGCTTGCTTTTCATGCCACTGTCGCCGCAGGTGAAACACATCACTGCCACCTCACTGTTCTCACATTCACTGTTTGATCTCCACGAACATTTGTCAAATGTCGGTGAAAGTCCATGGGTGCCATGTGTTCCACGTGAAGGACACATCCTTGTTTTACATGCATTTCCATGTCAGATGCCATTTTGTCAGACTGCCCTTCTGCTGCCTTCTGTTGCACAGCAATAACAGCAGAATATTCATGGAAAGGTTCAGCCTTCAGAGCCGTACCACTGACAAAAACTTGAGTCGTGGGCCAACATAATAAAATATGAGGCATTACTGTTGGAGTTGTTTTCATATAACTGCATGTGTGTATTTGCACATACATATATTAGGAAAAAAAAAAACAAAACAATTCTTGACAATATTTTCATAATTAAAAAATTAGTGTTTTTTTTTTTTTTTTAAACCAGGTAACATGCAATTACTGTGTCTAACAATGAAGTCAGCATATGTCATGCGACTCTTTAGGTTTTTAGGTGATGTTTAGTACTCTGGAATGTAAGCTTGGTGGTAATCTTATAGTGTGGTTTTAGTCTAAATGAACTTGTCGAAAGAGGACTTGTTACAGTTTACCATGTGAGTGTAGGAATAAGGAACTCAGTTATATGAAGCGTACTTAAGTCTGGGTGATGCAGCTACTTGATGTGAGAAATTTTCATGATCTATTAATCCTGATACTTCAGGCATTACACCACTTGTCTTGCCTTCAAGAAGGTTAATTGTTACATCTGTTTTACAATATAGCACAATTGTGTGGTGAAGACATGAGATTTTCTTCTAAAATGTTAGGCTTTGCCACTGCCAGAATAACCCTGTGAGTATTCTGATTTCACTGATAACTTCAGTGTATCCGTTTGGCAATTTCTAGATATTGTTTGTTCTTGGAGGGTATTTTTTACTGTAACATGTAGATGTCCCAGACCCTAATGTATGATTCACTTTGCAGTGTCAGAGAACATGCCTTGCAGGTAAGACACTATATTTCTTAAGTTTGTGGCGTAAGTTCTGGATTTTGCTCCTTCCAGAACAGTGATGTGAATGTTTCTTCTATGACTTAAATAATTTCTTGCAGTGTCCTCTTAATTTTTAGGTGGCATATTATGAGCATTGTAATGGGTTCTTTTTTCTTTTTTTTTTTCTTTCTTTTTTTTTGCAAAAGAACTGCCCCACAGATACTTGTTGTTTAATGTTTGCTTTTGCTGCATCTAGTTCTGATTCGTTGTGTTTACATGACGCACTTGTCAGCCATCTGATAGTTACAGTTTAACTTTAAAGTCTGTATGTAATTTGGTTTTATTAATGAAGTAAAACAAACAGCATTATGAAGCTTTTCTCTTTTAATCTTAAAAGGAAAAAAATCGGTTTCTAAAAAAGCAATCACAAAGAAGAGGAAAGGTGTCACAAAGTCTGCCATACCAGAGTTTCAGGTAAATGATTTTAATTCTTGTTCTAAGTTCTTGAAACCTGAATGCCTGTAAATTAAGTCCCACGTTGTCTGACATAGATCTTGGAAATCCTAGTCAAGAGATGGATTTTCCTTTTCTCGATTAAAAGTTGTGCTTCCAGTAGTGTTTTTAAACACACACTTCACATTTTCTTGGTAGAGAATGTTTTAACATTTTTTATTATATGCATCTTACATAGTACATAAAAGGTACACGGTACTTTTTAAGATCCCAGGTAAGTGTGATGCAGTACCAAACCTGAAAAACAGAAGTTGTAATTTGTAAGATACAATCTAGGATAAAATTACTAGTGTTTTTACTGATTTGGTTTGATATGGTTTAATGATATGTTTCACTGTGATCCTTGAATTGAAATCTAGCTTAATTTACTCAAGGACTGGGAAAAAATCTGTACCTTCATGTATTCATCTTGTCTGTAACTTTTACCTCTTATCTGCTCATGAACTTTAGACCAGAGAGCACTAAGAAGAGAGTGGCAATTATAACAGTGTGTTTTTTAAGGTGCTGTAACAGAAGTATGAAAGCGTTTAAGTTGAAGTCACAGTTTATATATCCATACCTACTTGAATTAAACTTCTTTTTTGGTGGCATCTTTTCAGAAAAATTTATTTTTGAGATAGCAGTCTGTGCTATTCTAAGCAATCAAACCTCATAAAACTACAACTGTCGTGTAGGTAGTGTCTAAAAAAATGTATTTTTCTCAGTGCACTCCCTGCATGCCATGGGTATATGTAGTTTAGTTAGAAATAGTCTGTCTAGAATGTTATCTAAAGCTTAACCTAATTTTATATCTAACCAAAGTAGACTATATGTTTGTGTATCTGTTTAAATGCTAGATTAACATTTTATGCTTACCTATATAAAATGTTAATTAAAATGTAACTGAGTAATCTCAGCTCTTATGATCAAAACTAGGCTTTAGATCTGTTCTAGGTGAAGGTAAGATATATCAGTATGGGCAGTTTAATCTTTTTAGGGAACTTTTAAATTATCTATCTGCTTTTTTCGGGAGGATAGGGCTGGTATGACTGTGTTTCAAGTATTTTCATATTTTATACCATATTTGCAGATGTGAAACTTCTAAAGCAGTGTAAAACATGTGTCTTGATACTCTTTTCCAATACATGGATTGCCAGATACCACATAGTTATTTAAAGTTGAGAATATGTTTTAAAATATTTAATAAAACAAGTTTATACGGTGAGATGTGCAAGGAAGGGTACAATTGCTATTCATATGTAAATAGCAGCTCTTTTAGAAAGAAAGCAAATAATTGAAACCTTTCCAAAAATTTGTAATTTGTTTTATATGCCTTCAGTGTACAAATGTAAGAAAAAAAATAAAAATAAAAAGAAAAATAGCCATAATGTTCCTTATTGCCTAGGAGTAGATCCCGTACTTTAGTATAAATGTGCAAATCCTTTCTTTATCCGAAGATCAAAATTCAGCATTAATGCTGAGAAAATTTATATTATTACACATTTTAATATCTTCAATCACAGAGACCAAATGAGTCAAAATGTGCATTAAAACCAGTTACTAACAAAAGAAAAAAAAAACAAACAGGATATTGAAGTATGCTAACTAATCCTAATATTTGTAATGCCAATTTTAAATATCATTTTGAGGAAATAAATCATGTGAATTTTCTGTTCACTTTCGTAGTTCATATGTCATGGACAAGATGTAAAAAGCACAGATCAGTGCTTACTGATAAGGTGTTTTTATACTAAGTTCTTAGCTGAAAGCTGTTTAAAAATAATAATAAAAAAAGAAGCAAATGTAAATTTAATTATTTTTTACCAAATGAAAGCACAAAAAACATGCTGTTTTTAATATTATGGAAATTGTTTAATAAGTGAGTTGGGTTCTACAGTTCTCCTTTTAATAGAAATTCTCATTTCCAAGTTTATAGCTACTGTTTCCTGTTAATGTTTAAAAAAAAAAAAAAAAAAAAAAGGACAATAATTATACTTCTGTACTAAAAGGTTACTAAGTTGATGTTGTTGGTTCTGTCCCTGACCCATGTCCACTAGTGTCTTGTTCTAAGTGCTTTCTCTCATTTTTTCCTTCTTTTTCCATACACACATACACATGTAGCTGCATAGACTTACATGTACCATAACTGAAGAAGGAACATGCATTGTAAGGAGCTGGGCTAATGTTTTGGCATTTCTGTGACTGTGCTTAACAGTCTTTCATCAGCTGTGATCTGTAATAAATACAGATCTCAAGTGGAGAATATCTGGGTATTTTCCACTTTGAAATGGTTTCAATAAAAGAACAGTTTAATGAGAAGTTAAAGTATAACTTAAAATCATTATGCTAACAACCTGGAGTTGGGAGCAAAACTGCACTGAAGTGCATTATGTTTAAAAAGGTTGGCTGAAGTTCCAGCTGGTTAAAGAGAACCAGGGAGGGGGCATCCATAATCCAGGGGTGTACACAAGGTGTGTATTTACAAACAGATTAACAGATTGCACTTTTAAAATAATGATAAAAGTTCATTTGTGAATTCTGAGAGATTCACTGGAGAGTGCCAAGTTAGAGTGGTACTTATCTTTCCTTGCAAAAATCTGGAGAGATGTTTTGTTCCTCCTTGAAGATCCAGTGAGGATCTTTGAGAGATTAATAAGATCTGAGATTGTATCTAGTGGGAGAGGTTCAACACCGAATTGGAACATGTACTGGAAAACAGAATATCTGAGGTTTCCTTTATGTTCAACTGAAAAACAGAATACTTATTTCCTGCAAAAATGCAGTCCTGTGCTTGATCTGAAAATGCCTATGTCAAAGTGAGCATGTACATGATTACTGTACAGGACATATACATTAATGGATATACTAGTACCCTGGAAAGTTAGGATACTGCTTAGTGTTTTAGAGAATAGGGACTAACTTTTCACTATCTTCAAGTAATAAGCATATTTTTTCCCTCTTAAGATTCTTTTTCTCATGATATATAATTAGAAAGCATGTTCTCCAAGAGAGATAGGAAGATTAGACTGTAACATCAGTATGTGTCTTATTACGATCACATAACTCACCTTTAAAACCGTACAAACCAATTCGGAAAATCAGTGTTCCTTGCTGGAAGTTGAATTGCTGCATCTGGCAATTAACAGCCACAAGCAAAGAACAATGAAACATTAGTGTGTCATTATGAGACACAACTGCTGTATTTCATATCAAGATGATCATTAAAAAAAAAAAATTCATTTTGTTTACTGACAGTAGATGTCATGCAAAAGAAAAAAGAGTTTTAAACCATGCATTGTATAATGATAAAATAAATAATACTTTAAAAGCATTGTTTTTTATCTCTCAGTGTATTGCAAAATGAATTAAGTCATAAGCTAAGTTTGCTGAAGTGAAAGGTAAGTAACGACTGAAATAAGCTGTTACTTATTGAACATGATTTTAGAAGTTTGTGAGAATTTCACTGATCATCATCTATCTTAATTATGCCTTAAATTTGCCTACAATTTCTATATCAATTATCAAAAATTAGAGAAATTCGCAAACTACTTATCCTTGCAGCTTTAGACCCCTTCTGCTTTTGTATAAAAAATACATTCTACACTTAAATTCTTGTTCTTTTCATTTTTAAAACACTGCCTTTGTTCTGTAAGAAATGTTGGATGAATGAGAAAAATTTGAGAAATAACTCCTTCCCAATAAGAGTATTAGTATCTTATTTAAAATCCTGCTTTTTATGAAGAAATAGATTTCTTCTTGAATGTTTTTGTGATGGTTTTCAGTATGGTATCAGAGTGTTCCAGATATTAAACTCATTTTGACAGTAAATCCTCTAAGCTGAGCTGCTGTTACCTTCATTGTTTTACCAGCAGATAATTTGTACGCAAATATTAGTCTTAGAGGTGCATCTCTGCTGATGTGAAATTGGAATTTGATTACTCTGTCAGCACCATCCCCAAAACAACTCATTTTTTTTAATGTTTGCTTTGTTTTTCCTCTTGATGAACACTCACTGACAGTTTAGCAAATTAGATCCTGATGTCTCAAGTGACTGCTCTGACAGGACCAGAGACTGTGAAAAGTTTGGCAACAGGAAATACCTGATGACATATAGGAGCTCTGTTGTAAAGATACAGTTGGTATTTTCAGGACAGCATTCAACTAATAACACTGAAATCCTTCTTAAAATCTCTTGCCTTACTATATATAAATTTCTAGAGAGAAGTTCACAAACTTTAGCAAATGAAATGCAGAGTTGGATGGATAGTATCTTCCTTTGGTTCATAGTTCTGCTTCGTCTTTGGTCATTGACTCATAACACATACAGTAGGAGAACACAAAAGGCAATGATGCAATTTAAAAAATGAATTCCAAAGGAATGGGTTATAATTGTGTAAGGGAATTCTCTATTCATGTCTATATTGACTTATCATGGGCTTGGTGTGACAAACTTGCAAATTTTTGCGTAATTATAATGTATCATGAATTTGCTTGCAGACCAGGTGGAAGAAGAAAAATCATTATTTGCCTTCTGGTTTTCAGTTACATACTTGGAACTTCCTTCCATGCAGGACATGTCTGTTCTATGTTATAATAACGAAAGAACCTGACGTGCTTTTTTAAATGAACTTGTTCCAATCTAGAAATTATAGAATTTAATGTGTAATTGAAATTAAGATCTATTGTTGTGAATCACTAATATGGGGGTAAAAATTGTATCGTGATAGCATGTTGGTGAGTTTTTTTCCTACTTGGATTTGACTTTTCTTATGTTATTTCAAAGTTTTTTCAATTCTAATGAAAACATTTCTACATAAAGATGCTCAGAAATAAGCAAGTCTTAATTTATAGTGACCTGAATGAACTTAATGGCTTAATAATTTCCAGTTTAGTAAGTCTGTAATTGCTGTAAGTGATGGTAAGCCAAAACTTAAAGATCATTATTGTTTCTTTGAAAATTTGTTCAAGTAAATAACAGCTGTTTTGTTATAGGAAGAATGTAAAAAGCTTTTTGCTAAGGACAGAAATAAGAAGAAATCCCAGAGCACTAGATATACTGCTTTTATTGAAATGAGGTAGATTTTATAGATATGGCTAGGTTATCATTCTGGAATACTGCATGTAAATATATGAGGTTCTGTTCAGGTGAAAGTTGTAACAAGAGCAGTAATGTTATAACAACAGCATAGTGCAAAGCTAGTACACTTAATTCAACAGGTTTTTGTTTGATACTCAAGACTGGTCCAGCTCATTGCTATACTTGAGACAAATCTGGTAACTTCTTTCATTCACTGCAGCTTGGAAGAAAAACCTACGTTGTGAAAAGGAGGCTCTTATACAGAGATACACGGTTTGTATCTGAAGTGCGTTCATTTCAATAAGACCTTTTTTTAAAAAACAAAACAACAAAACTCTAAGAAAATAAAAACCAAATGGTTGGCACTGTGTAATAACACGAGCTTTTAGATTTTATTTGACTTCATTGTGTATTTTTCAAGTCCCACGTTACCAAGTGTTTGTGTTCTTTTTTTTTTTTTTTTTTTTTTTAGCTTATTTGCACTAATCTTGATGAACTCAGGGAATTAATCACAAAGATTGAGAATGAACTCAAAGATCTGGAGGACATTAAAAAGAAATCGGTATGTGACATAAAAAGTTTTCTCTTGTATGAATATGAAACTGTGCCAGTTATTTGCTGAGAGCTGTCAGCCTTTTCATTGATTGCATGAAGCCTCAATATGGTTGGTGCCTGGAGACTGTAATCTTAATCTTTTCTGTGTGTATTGTTCTGTTCACAATTTTCTTATAAGGAAATTCATTAACTATATGTTAACGCTTCTCACTGCCAGAAAAAAATTGCAAGCAGTGGTGATACCTTAGAAGAAGCAGTCTATGTCTATTAAATGTGAGCCCTCTTCCCTTAAGACAAACTCTTACCAGCAAGTAATTACAAGACGGAGTTCTCATATCTATCAGATCAGATCTTTCTTGAGACCCCTAAGATGCATATTAGGATTCCTAACCCCATTTATTTTTTTGAATAAGCTATTAAAATAGGCTTTGCTGAAGTGTTCCAGCGACTCAATTTTTTTTTTGCAATGAGGCCCAAAACTGGGCACAGTACTCAAGATGTATTCTCATTAGTGCTGAGTACAGAAGGAAAAATCACTTCCACGGTCCTGCTGACCTCAGTATTCCTGATGCAGGCTAGGATGCCATTTGCATTTTTAGCCACCTGGGCACACTGCTGTAATGGTGTTTAGCGAGCTGCCAACCAGCACCCTTTGGTCATTTTCTGCCAGGCAGCTTTCCAGCCAGTCTTCCACAAACTGACGTTTAGTCTGGGGAAGAGAATGCTCATTGTTCTCTACAACTACCTGAAAGGATGTTATCTTTTCTCAGGTGACAAGTGACAGGATGTAAGAAAGCATCCTCAAATTGCTCTAGCAGAGGTTTACATTGAACATTAGAAAGAATTTCTTCATGAAAAGGCTGGCAGGGGTCTGGAATTGGCTGCTTAGGGAGGTGGTGAAGTCACTATCCCTGGAAATGTTTAAGAGATGCACGGATGTGGTTTTTAGGGACGTAATTTGGTGGTGAACTTGATAGTGTTAGATTGACCTTTGGACTTTGTGGTCTTCAGAGACTTTTCTAACTTAAATGATTCTGTGATTCCGTGTTTTGTATTGAAATAGGTTGAATAGGAGAGTATCTAATTTAAATGGTCCCCTACAGCCAATTCTTTCTAATACTGATTCTTTTTTTTCTCTATTAAACTTTTGGGAGAAGTTTCTGTAACATTTCTATGGGTAGTAGTGATTGAAAATTTTGCTTTTTCTGTACCTTAGATGTTTGGTCACTAGTTTGTGTGAATGTCTTTAGTCTGGATCAGAAGTAACTTATATTTTTAATTATTTGAATATTGAAGAGATGGTAGAGGAGAGGCAGCAAAAGACAAACTTCAGTGTATTTCCTTAGTGTAATAGCTGTTACAGTATCTAAAGGAATAAAGATAGATGACACTTGAAGTATTAGTTGCTAAATTGCAAATTGGTTTTAATGTAGGATTGTCCGGTGGTTATCAGGTAGACTATGTCAACAATAGGAGAAAAAGACAAAAATGGGAGTACACATTAGCATACTGATAATCCTATTATAGATGAGACTTTTCCTACTGGTAGAACTATACCAACAGGACTTCTTGAAGGGTATACAAATGCTAAATATGTCATAATCGCTCTTTGAACTGAAATCTGATAATGTCATTATGTAAATAAGTTGCATGACTTCAGCAGGAATACTATGTTTAGTTCTAATTACACCATGTTAGAAAACCAAAATAAGCTCTTAAATACAGCGGTTAAGATACGACTCATTCAGTGGTCAGAAGCTGTGAGGTAAGAACAGTTTTTCTGTGTGCTCACACATTTCTATCTTTTGAGTCTTTAAACATTTATGGTGTTAGAAATATTATGTGAAGAAATAAGAGTAGAATTAATTGCTGAAGAATTGATTAAAAAGGAACAGTGAAATGTTGATTTTAAAAATCATTCAGATTGCATACTTTAAAAAAAATACAAAGATCTTAAGTTAGATGAATAGTCAGCAAACTTGGCTAGACACTTTGCAAGGGAGGTAATTAAAGTTACATTTTTTATGTCAATAACACCATGCATAATTAAGTTAGATAACTTCAAATCTGGAGGAGATGCAGATTTTCATTATTCATCTTTGACATAATTGACAGTGGCATCCATAACAGAGTTTGCAGGTTTTCTGAAGTTCCTAATGTTTTTAGTAAAACATTGCTCTCTCATAATACAAATTTGACTTAATGTGAACGTTTATTTTAATATGATATATTATGATAATTTTGAGGCTGTTCATGGCCTTTTTTCTTGTTTGGACCCGAAGATGATGAAAATGGTGGTGATCTTACTGAATTACTACTTCATAGTAGTTGTTTTGATGGCATAAAAGAAATCCCTACTCCAGAACTTGGAAGTACTGGAGGCTGTAAGAGAAGAGCTGAGTTGTAAGACTTCTTTAACATGAGTAAACATACTGTTTGCTGGCAATTTTTGTACATAGTTGGACTGGCTGTATCTGACACTTCTCAGAAATGAGTTTGAGCCAACAAATGACGTGAGAGTTTTAGTTCAAACAAGTTTTGTTTGGCAGAATGAACACAAATTAGATCAAGGTTATGTAATGGAAGGATATGGATAATTTTAGATGTAAGCATTACTACCAATTCCTCCCACAGCAGTGAAATAATAAACCTGTTTGAAAGGATTTTCACTGTTTGGCTGATTAAAACAGTTTAATTCTGTACTCGTTTGAACATCTGCAATGCTTTTTGAATTAACTGTAGTGTAACTTATTCATTAAAAAAAAATTACATTTCTGTTTGATTAATGATGAGTTCATTCTAACAACTATGAGATTTGCATTGCTGCAAGCTTGAATGTAACTGTTCAGAGAAGAAAATGAAATTTGACGTCAACTCTTCAACATTAAGCTTAAGTTCAGTCTTAGTTTTAGCTCTTTCCAGACTACTTCACTCTTGAACTCTAGCCACAGCTCTGACATGAGGCTGCAATTTCATATATGCCTTCAACTGACATAAGCAAAAACTGCTGCCAAAAAAACAGTTCCTATTCTCCATGTCTCTGACAGCTTCTGTTTTCTCTACCACCCTGTAGGGAAGTGTAGCAAAATTCTTTGTTCAGCTGCATGAGAGTCTGTTATAAACGTAAGTTCTCTTTGACTACTGCTGGGGTAGTTTTAAAGCAGATCAGTATCCTAGAACAATTTATCCTGGAGTTGCACAAATAACCACTTTTGTCCTGCCACAGCTCAAAGGATCATTTTCAGGACAGAATTGAGCATCTGTGGGCAAAAAGAAGTCAAACTGCTTTTGTCAGAAGTGCTTTGCTGTGGCAGTTGTAGTAGTTACTGATATTACAGTCTGAGCCAGGGATGTTCTAAAATTCTCAATCCCTTCAGCTACTAGACAGTTCCTCTCCTTACCACCTAATAAATTTCAGGACGGAGAGAAGAAACTAAGTTATGCTGATTTATTATTTATTTGACTTCATTGATGGAAATAAGTAAGCTGAAGGTGCAGAAGGAGGACTTACTTGACTTGAATCAAATGGAAGAAGTGTAAGCTCTGAGCAGCATCTAGTAAAATGATGGAGGATTGCTTTATAAAGAGTGTGTAAGATACAGTGTCTTACAGCTTTGGTGCTTTGCTGCTCATCATAAGTAATGTATTATGTCACATTTGTTGTGCCAGGAGCACTGTAAGTGAAAACAAAGGGAAAATGGCAAATTAGAACTTGAGAGAATACTTCAGGGGGTGCCCTGTGGAAAGGTTCCATGTCTTTCAGAATTGGTAGAACTTTTCCAACAGGGCATCTCCTGTTGGAAGTCTAGGCAAAGGATCTGCCCACACTGTATTCTGAAATGATATGATATTTCATTGCAGTTGTAAAGAATTTGTTTTGAGTAGTGAAAATCTAAGTCTTTAGTCTACCTTTACAGGAAAGTGCAGAATACTAGAGCTCACTTTTCCCATTTCCTTATTCATATGACTCTCTTAGAATGTCTTAAAGTTTTCATCAGGTCAAATGCAGCATACAGTGTGGAGGTGTGCCACAGAAGAGTGCCAGCACTCAAATAGTAGGGCTTTTTGTCTCTGCCTCTATGTAAGCCTTGCTTACTGCTAAAATACAACTGTATTTTGGGTCTGTAGTGCATCTATTACACTCAGTTATCATTAAGTGCTAGGTTTCATTGGAATAGTATCTTAGATCACTGGCTTTTAAACTGTTCTCTCATGCCACTGCTTAGCATGGTGGAGCACAACATGTTTTTTAACTAGGAGTTACAGTCAGTCAAACCTTGATCAATTGCCTTAAAACTGTTGATGTAAGCTGAATTTCTGGTAGTTTTAATTTTGCTGCCTAGAAAATGTTATATATTTAAAGGAAATCTAAAATAGTACCTTATGCTACCCTAGTGCTTTTTATTTCCCCTAAGGTATGCTACTTTGTTAAGAAGCCATTTCTCAATTGCTGTTTTTCACTTGGTTTTGTTAGTTTGTTTCCCATAGTTTATCTGAAAAGTTAGGAAATAAGGAACTGTTTTAAATGAGGAAAATTGCATTTTTTATAAAGTTAGAAAGTGTTATTTATTTTTGTGGGTTTTGTGTGTGTGCATGCTGATGTACGTGCCACATATTTTTAAAAAATTCATCTTGCTGTGCTTTCTGTGTGTTGCATTTGATAACCAACATCCTCTTATTTTAAAGCAGTGGGAATAAAAAGTAGCATAAAAATTGAATGGATAGGGAAGCAAATTACAAGAGAAAAATCAGATTCAAATAAAAACTTTCTGCTATGTTGCTAATACTGTGGTGGTTAAGATGCAGCAGAAGTTACCACTAGTCAGTAGACAGCCATAACTATGAAGTAGAGTGTGCTGGCTAAAAACATTTCCCTTGAGATTGTACACTGTTTTTAACTCATGTTTGCTGAAAATTTGGACTGTACATATAAACATGACAGTTCATTTGAATGGGAGCATTTAGATATGTGCTGTACCTAGCAAGTGAATTAAGAAATGCTAAATAGCACTTTCTGTCCTGATAAGTACACAAGATAACTATCGTTTTTTGACATTTTGAATCCTTTTTTTTTTTAATATATTTTCTGATTTGTGAGGTAAAATCAGATGAAGTTGTGGTGTGAATGAAAATTTCTTTGCTGCCATTCAGATAATTCAGATAATAATTTCTTTAGTGATCTGGAGTCACTGGAGTTTTCTTGTGTGAAAATGTTAATTAAGGTGCTCTGTAAATCAGTTCTGTGTATTTAACTGTTTTGTATTACAGCATGATTTAAATAATCTTTATGATTTCTTGCTATTGTTTAATATGAAACTGTGACAAGATTACAGATACTTGTATCAAGTAGTGAACTTTTTTTTTTTTTTGCAGATGTTATTTTGAGCCTAACTTTATGGTTGACATGTTTGTTGTAAAATAAACTGAGTTGTGACAATGTTAGTGAATTCTAGACACTGCTCTATGTTTATGTTAGAACACAGATCACCTGGAGGAAGCATAAACACTCACAGATTCTGTGTTTCCTGAAATGCAAAACTGTATTTTAGTAGCACCACTGGATTTGAATCATTACTTGCAAGCCTGATGGTAAGTGTCTTTTGAGGGAGAAGAGAGGCTGGAGCCCAGGATTCCCATGGTTAAGTACATAAAGTTAAAATGATAAAAGGCAGGGTTTTCCAGAGTAGAAGGCACCAGTTTGTCCCTGCAGGAGGCATCAGACAAAGGTGAGAGGAAGGATAGAGAGTAATGTTCATGACTAACTTTTTTGTAGCTAACTAATTGTAGCAGAAAGACTGAAAACTGTATTGTTTTACAGAGGTGTGTAACAAGCTTGTGTTCTTGACTTCATAGTAAAAAAAGATAAAAACCTCCTTTATAAAGGCTTTGGGTTTTTCTTTTTTCTAATGTTGTTCATAAAGGTTTCAATTAGGCAGCTGTACTTCCCATCACAGATGAACATCTTTACCTGTCTTTTCAAACACTGAATATCTTTTAAGCAGATGAGTCTTGGAAGTGCAGAATGCACACTGAGGCTCTGTTCAGCCCTTAAATCCATACCAGCTATGGAAATCTGTATTTGGGAGTGCACCTGAAGATTTAAAAATCCACTCATTCAAATCAGAAGTTTTTAGAACTTCAGACATGAAATATTTTGTGGGATCACAGAGGAATCCCAAAGGAATACGTTGGGCCAGGGTAGAACAGTATTTTCTGTGTCTGCTGTTGGTTTGTTTTTTTTTTTTGAAATTTGAAACAGGCTGTTGTTAAATTTGCTAATAGGAAATGCAAGTATCCAAAGAAAGGGAAGAGTCTGTTTTCTTTTCTCACTGATTTGCATCATATTAGTTTAAAAATATGATGTTCCCATATGGCAGAAATAATGCAAATTGGCTAATTTGCTAAATGAGTTTTTAAAATGTGTGTATAGTAACTCTGTGTATAGTAAAGAAATTGGAAATATTATCATCTATTGGTGGTAGGGGCACTGTGTTACTACAAGATTTCGCAGAGATTTTACTGAGTTAAATTTTCTTCATTTTTTAGCTTGAGTTAGGCTTCCTTTTCCATATTCTTCTCCCTTCTCATTCCTTCCCATACTCCCCAGTGAAATATGAGGTCTGCTCCAAAAGTAATGACTCCTATTTTGTTATATTGTCCCACAGTATCAGAGGTGGATGTTGGTGGTATTGCAGTAGAGCTTGCACCTTCCCTCCAGTGTTCTGTTACATGTTGTTGCCATGTGATAGATGGCAGCAGAGGGGCACTCTGACAAAATGTCATCTGATATGGGTGTGCTTATGGAGCAAAGGTGTGGAATTGAATTCCTCCATGCAGAAAAAATAGTACTCATTGATATTCATAGACACTTGCTGAATGCTTATGGAGGTGAAGCAGTGGATGTGAGCACAGTGAGGCAGTGGATGGTGCATTTCAGCAATGGTAACAGCAATACTACGTCACTTCCGTTGGTACAGATTTTTATGAGCATGACATGCAGCCTCTTGCTCATCACTGCCGAAGATCCATACCTACTGGTGTTGACTGTGTTGAAATCCAGTATTTTGTAGCTGAGAATTTGCTCTATTAAGTAATTTTATTGTACTCTGTTGTGGTTTCCATGGAAATAAACAGGAGACATTATTTTTGGAGCAACCTATGCGTATACTGTACTTGAAAATTTTGGATGTAAGTAGCTTTCTGTTATACTTGTTTGCATTATATTACTGTATTTATACTAATGTACATGCAAACAGATAATATAGTATGAGAAATCTATGTTTGCTATTAGTTTAAACTTTAGATTAAGAGATCTTTGTTGTAAGTCTTTATGGAAATAACATAGTTTTAATAGACCTGCTTGTAGTCTTGCACCTGAAACAAACTGTTTTAATTTCAGCCTATGGTCTGTATTGCTATGCAGCTTCTATTGTAATGGATCTAATGATCATTTTCCATCCTTTCTCCTAAAAACTTGATTTGTATTTTAATCATTTCCATAATAGTTTCTTATTACTTCGTTCTGATTTGCTTGCCTCTTTAAAGGCACTCGTAGGACTCCAAAATGTTGAATTTGGAGTCTGAAATAAGGTTTTTCAATTCACTTTTACATTCACACAGTTTTGCGTATTTCTGAGGAGAAATTGAGATGTACAGTTTTTGACAATCCAATTGGCTAATTATATATTGGCTAATTATTATAACCAATTTTAGGCTTCAGATTTTTAAAGCTTTCCACAGAATTACTTCCCTGCTATTTCTGTCTTCTACATATCATTTCCACATTTTTGTCCTGTTCTTCAGTTTTTCTTAGCTCCTTCAGTACCTCTTCAGTGCTACCTATATTAGATGTATTTTTTTTCACAACTGTTTTCTATTAACTTCGCACAATTTTTTATGCCTTTCCTGGTATATAGACTAGTCCTCCAATAAGTGTTTGCTAAGATTCTTCACTTAAGCCACTTCTATCACATATATTTCATAATTCCAGATGCGTAGATATGAATTCTGCATCAAACATATGAATAGGTACTCATACATTTAATGCGGAACATTTTCATCATAGAGATGCTGCTGTGTATTCAGAACATTTTGTAGTGCTTTGGATTTTGATAAACCAGAATATTTTGAAAAATCAGGTAAGACCTGTCAGCATGCACAGGTAGTTATAACAAGACAGCTGACTTTAAGATGGTCTCTTGAATAGTGAGATGTTTGTATATCTACAGTTAAGAAAGATGAAATTAATGATAAACAATTAATAATTAGTAGCTTAAAAGAAAAAGTGGCTTTTTTGTGAACAAGTTAAGATGTTGCATGCATGCAGTTTCGTGATGCATTATAGAAGTATAAGTTAGTATGTATAAGTTCTTATAATTAAGAGTGAAATGTGATAGTTCAGTGGTGCTTAATTTCAGAGTTCTGAGTTAGTTTGGAAAAAGCAATGAAATCATGCTGGTAATGAACTTTGAATCTGGGAGATGATCAATGCAATGATAATCTAGTAGTAATTTTGCCCAAATGACTAAATGTCTGTCTAAGGAGCATTTCATAGAATTGTTTGAGTTGGAAAGGACCCTTAAAAATCATCTATTCCAACTCCCCTCCAAATAAACAGGGACATAGTAATGAAATAAATAATGGGATGAGGACATGCCAATTAGCAAGAATTATTATTTTTTCTTAGGACATTGTATGTTTATTTTCACCTCATTTATTTGCAATATTTGACAAGAGAGTCTGGGATACCATTTCTGGATATACTTCAGTTTGATTGGATTCCTGTAATGGAAGTGCAAGCTGAAGTCTTACAGAATAACAACAACAAAAAGTTTGCATGCTGACGTAAGATGTTCACCAGTCTTTTCGTTGGTTATAGGTAAATGCTCAAAGATACAATTGATGAAGAGGTGTCGTGAGTGATTTTGTTTTATGCTTTACTGCCAGCCATTCTTCCTGACTCTTCCATCCCAGTCTTCTAATAATGCCAGAGGCTAGCTGTTGGTAGATAAAATGCTCAGAAGGACTTGCCAAGGGCAGATACAAGTCTTTGGCTTGAAGGAAGTTTAACTTTAAAAAATAACGCTTAAGCTTTTTCAAAATGATAACATATTCTATTACAGATGTGGATGCATAGTGTGAGTGATCTCATTTATTCCTTTTTTCATCAAACTTGCCACTGAAGTTCTGAAATACTAGAATATGGCCCATAAATTGATTAAGAAGAGTATTCAGTATCAACCAATCTTTGAATTGAAGAAAGTTATTAATCTCTTTTCTTTAGGTATCTGATGTCCAAAGCAGCTGCAGATCAACTCCCTCTCCATGTGACATCACTAGAAAATGCTAGACTGGTGATGTCACATATACCACAGAACCCCGCTGCAGAATGGAGCAGGCCTATTATGGGTAAGGTAAGTTTTCTCCCTCCACCACCACCCCTTTTCAGCAATATTGCATGGTTTTATAAGATTTCTAATTTTCTTAATTTTATATCCCCAGGATATAAAGTAAAGACTAAAGAGAATCTTATAAAACTGCATAATATTGTGGTTGTGTGTGTGTGTGTTTATTTAAAAAACAACAACAAAACAAAACAAAAAACAAAATAAAACAAAAAACCTCCCCTATAAAGTTCAGTCCTTACCCCATATATCAGTATCCTGGCTCCAGTCTGCTTTGGGGTTCCATGATGAGTATGCCAGAATAGTGTATGTTGGGACATCACGGAGAGTGGAGTCAGCATTCCCTGGCTGCTCTGGATGTCAGAAACCTAATTTTAAAAGGTAAGTTTTCAGTTCAAAATGTGTTGAATGTCTCTGTGTGCATATATGGAAACATTCAGCACATTTCTTAATTTTTTTTTGTATTTGTATTTTAAAATTTTAGTTGTAGACTGCAGGTAGGAGTTACATCTTGTACTTGTCCTCTGTCTAGGCCATTTCATCTCCGTTGTTTTGTACTCAATGCCATATGTTGTATTTCCGAAGGAAAATACAGGGTTTTGCTCATCATTATTTGAAAGAAAATAGTAATTAGCAGTTCAGATTAATGTATAGGAGCAGTGCTATTGGGAGTATGAATTACAAGCCATACGAGAGCATAATTCTGCACACATTGAAGTTAGCTACTGGATATTTCTGCTTAAATAATTGGCTTGGAATGTAGACTGTACAAGCTTAATGAAACTTAAAGTTAGTTCCAGTACACTGAAGAGGAACAGTTTCTTCACACATATTAAAAGCAATTTCTTCATTGACAGAGAACTTTTTCCAGCAAAGACTATCTTGGGTTGATGTGATTGAGTATTTTTATTTCACGTCTACTAATAAAGCCCTATTGGATTTCATAGACACAGTAAGGTAGTGCATCCAGGTCTGCATATCTACATGCCAACCATTTATGAGAGAACTGAACTGTGAAGCTGTAATACCTATTTAATTGTATAAAATCTTCTGTTCCATTACTTTACTCATTGTTGAATTTCATATGCAACTACATTTGTATATATTTGAGTAGAAAGTTCTTTGCTGTTCTGTACTGGTAAGCACCTTTTGTACCCTGAGGTGTTGCATTCTATTTATTTGTTAATCTCGTTACCACATCAAGTCATATTCAGAGGCTTTATCTTTCATCTTAAGGAATCCACTAGCCAGGAACCTCTGAAGGTCTCCCTACCTTGAAAAAGCACTATTACTATTTATGCAGTAGGTCAGCCAAGGCCTGATGAACTGAAAGCAAAATGGAATGGAAACTCAGCAGCTTTTTTGGGGCAAGCTGTTCTAACGCTGTAGGTTTCTGATGAAAGTATGTCTTCTAAATTCCAACCTAAACCTCCTAAGTTTCAGTTTGTGTATGTTTTACTGCACTTACGCCATTTAGTGTAACTGAAAAGAGTTTGCAACATACCTATTTGTAAAGGAAGGTTTATGTTCTGTAGAAAGTAGGCTGATATGTATTGTTGAAGTAGGGAGTTAAGTTATAGCTTTATCAGTCATTGATTAGCTTTTTACTTGGAAAAAACACTAGGCTATGTGTTGTGGTTCAACCAGTAGGAAGCGAAGCACCACACAGCCCTTTGCTCCCTCTCTCCACACAAGTGGAGTAGGGGAGAGAATAAGGGTAGAGGGGAACATAAAACGTATGGGTTGAAATGAGGACAGTTCTACCAGAAAGAAAGAGGACAGAAAATAAAAGGATATGAATAAAAAGTGATACACAGTGTGACTGCTCACCACCAACTGACCAAAGCACAGCCAGTCCGTGAGTAATGGTACTCCCTGCCCTCAGAGAGCTCCCCACAGTTTCATTCTGAGTACTGCTCTTACTATTTCTGAGGAAAGGATATTATAATTTGTGTGTGTTGTGTGTATGTCAGAGATTTATTATGAACTACTAAACCACAGCAAGAAAAGTGAGTAGTTAAGATACAGGAAAATAATTAACTTAAAAAAAAAATTATTGTGTTGGTACAGTACTGCATTAAAAAGATTTGGAAGCACATGTGGAGTTTCCTGGAGATTACACTTAACATTCACTACAGTTTTCAGTAAAAGCCTATCCATAGCATTGTGTTTCTGTCTTTTTATCTTTATTTTTGAAGTAAGGAGAAAAGTAGCCTATAGTAACAAGCCTTTTTTGAAGTGATAATAAAGGCAGTAACATTCTGAGGTTTGTTCTTGACTGGGCCCTATGCTTGTGTCAGGCTATTCAATGCATGATACTGTTATCATTTCAAAGTTTACTCAATGGTTCAGCTAGTATTTATCAGGCTCATAAATGCTCTCTTTTTTCTTCTTAAACTAAGATCTTACTCTTATTTAAAAATAAATTAGCTTCTCAGAAATTGATTATTTCCTGTGAACTCTGTAGTTATTCTTAGTATAACTGCTCTTATTTTATACTGCATTTTAGTACATATCATTCATTGCTTTATTGGATGCAGGTACAGCATTTCTGTACCTTGACAGTAGTGGCATCATTCATATTTTGCTTTGGCAAAACCCACTGAAAAAGTGTAAATATTAATCCCTTTTAAAACCTCCTGTTTTTTATATATCATAGGAAAAAATAAATCTGTGCACATAATTCTCACATACATTAGCAATTAATTCTATTTACTGCTGGTATTAAGAGGTGATAACAAATGCCTTTTGTAAGCTGCAGTATGCAGCTTCTGTTGCAGTGCTCAGTGGCACGTTTTATGCTGCAGCGTGTTGTGTGTGCAAATGTGACTGGCCAGAAACTGGAGAAAGTAGAACGCAGTTTCCTAGCTTGTCTGTGGGCTCAGCACTAAGTGTTACGTTGTAATGTGGCATAATTTCCTACTTAAAACCTTTTGATTTTTTTTTATTTTAATTGGAGAATGAAAGAAGAGCTATTCATTTTGTGGTATAACACATAAATTATTACCCATAAAAATAGGTAGGATACCTGATCTCCAAATAAGCATTCAGCCTGATTGATCTTGCTGCACTTTGGAGAGATCAGCTGAAATAGATAGAAAGGAATTATTCCATAGTCCATAGAAATGTCATCATTGCAGACTGCTGGAAGGCAGTCAAGTTGACATTCATGTTGTCTTTCCTGACATAGGTTTCTTTGTATGCTGGACCGCAGGAAGCCGTTAAAGAGAGTTCTATCAAAAGGAAAATATATGTATCAAAGAAATAACTTCCCAGGTGTTACTTCTTTTTCATGTTGAACCATAATCTATTTACTGTCTTAACATTTTCTCAGACAAGTCAAGAGAGAAAATCCTCATTTATGTAAAATGCACAAAATTTGTAGAGTGGCAGAAGAACTGAAGAATGCCACATGCCTTTTTATAGCTGCTTGTACATCACAGAATCATAGAATATCCCAATTTGGACAGGACCCAAATTACCCAAAATTCAAATCATATTTCTGAGAGCACTGTCCAGACACTTTTTGAACTCCTGAAGTCTTGTTGTCATGATCTCTGCACTGAGCCATTCCTGACCGCTCTCATGGTAAAGAAAATTTTCTAATACCTAACCTGACCCTTCCCTGTTGCGTCTCCGTGCCATTCCCTCAGGTCCTGTCTCTCTTACCAGAGAGCAGAGATCTATGACTGCCCCTCCACTCCCCTTATGAGTAGACTGCCATGAGGCTTCCTTCTGTCTCTTATTGACTGAACAAACCTAGGGACCTCACCTGCTTCTTATATCTCTTCTCCTTTAGATATTCCACTGTCCTTGTTGCCCTTCGCTAGTTTTATGACCTCATATTGTAGCACCCAAAACTGCATATAGTTCTCAAGTTGAAGCTGCAGCAGTGCAGAGTAGAGTGTTACATTCACTTGCCTTGACCAGCTAGCAGTGCTGAGCCAAATGTGTCCTAGGATATAGTTGGTCCTTTTGGCTTTCAGGGCACACTGAGTCATGTTCATCTTGCCATTGGCTAAAATCCCCAGATCCCTTCCTGTGGGGTTGCTTTCCAGCCTTTCTTACTCCAGCCTTTGCTGGGGATTGTCCCATCTCAAATGCAGAATATACCACTTACTCCTGTTAAGTTTCGCACAGTTGGTGACTGCCCATCTCTCTAAACTGTATTGTCAAGGGATTCAACAGCTCCTTATTTAATTTAGTCTGTAGATGTATGTAGCATACATTCACCTCCTGCATCCAGGCCATTTATAAAAATGCACAAGAGAACTAGCCCTAAAATGGAGTCCTATGGAACTCCACTAGTGACTGGCCATCAGCGTGATGAAGTCCTCTTTAACCCTTTGAGCCTGACCCATCAGCCTATTGCCCCCCCACTGCATTATGCATTTGTCTAGGTGTATGCTAGACATTTTATCCAGTAGGATATTGGAGAAATGGTATCAAAAATTTTTCTTAAATCAAAAAAGATTACATCAACTGTCATCCCTTAGTCTGCTACATGGGTAACCTTGTCATGAAAGGGTATTAAGTTGGTTAAACAGAACTCTCCCCCCCATGAGCCTGTTGTTGGCTATGACCAATAACTGTGTTGTCTTTCAGATGTTTTTCAGAAACTCTCAGAACAATCTTCTCCAAAATTTTACCAGACACTGAAGTGAGACTGACAAACCTGCAGTTTCCAGGGTCTTCTTTGTAATTCCACTTGAAAACTGTGACATTTGCCATCTTCTAGTTTACTGGGACTTCTCCAGATTACCAAGACCATTAACAAGTGATTGAGATCTTGCGGTGACATCAGCCAGCAATTTGAGGACCCTGGGATGAATCCCATTGTGCCCCATAGACTTGTATACATACAGTCGGAGCAGCAAATCCCACACAAGTTCAGGGTTAACTGGGAGTTTATCATTACTGCAGTAATCATCCTCTACCTCAGAGCCCATCATCAGTGCTGCAGGCAAAGATGAAAAATGTATTAATTGTTCCTGCTTTGTCTGTGTCCTTATTTATGAGATGACCATCCTCATCATGTAATAGACTGATGTTATGTCTGGTCCTCCTTTTTCTGCTTACATACTTTAAATACCCTTTTTGTTTTGTCTTATAGTACCAGCCAACTTCAGCTCTCATTGATGTTTGGCTGCATTGATTTTTTCCATGCAGTGGCAAACAGCAGCTCTGTAGCTCACCCATTTCACCTGATGTTACTTCCAGTTTCCATACATTTTACTTTTCCGCCAGAGCTTGAGAAGAAAATCCCTGCTGAGACAAGCTAGACATTTATGCTACTTAAATGACTTCTGATGCTTTGGAATTACCTCCTGCCCTCTTAGAAGATGGCTGTTAAAAAGCAGTCAGCACCAATAAACCCCTGTACCTTCAGAAGCGTATGTCCAGAGGACATGGTTAACTAGTTCTTTAAGCAACCAGTAGCCTACTCTCCCCATATCCAGCACTGAAATTTTGCTGGAAAAATTCAGTCCTTTGTGTAATAAAGTTAGAGAATTATTGGAAAAAATTCTTAGGAAGGAGTATGAATCTAATACTGTTTAGAAAGGTATTTGGCACTATTACAAATACTGTTTTCTTCTCATTATTGTATTTTCCCTATTTAAGTAGATTACAGCAGAAAATAGAATGTCAGAGAATCATAAAATAGAAAAAGACCCAAACTGGAAGGGACCTTGTGGATGATAGAATCATGTGTAGGTCACTCTGAAGATAATGCCTCCTGTTTATTTCCATGGAAACTACAACAGATACAAAGAGCACTGTAACGCTATTTGAAAGAGAAAACTTTCAGCTATGAACAGTCAAAACAGAGTCACCACCATTAGCAAAGCATTTTTACCAGTGAAAAATAAGGGCCTTCATGCCAGACTTGTAAAAATCTGCATGGCCGTCTGGAACATGGCTTGTCTTTAACATCACTGTCACCATTACTGAAATGGAGCATCCACCACCTCACTGTGCTCATGTCTACTGTTCGATCTCCACAAACATTCAGCAAATGTAAATTAATGTCAGTGGGTGGAATTTTTTCTGCATGGAGGAACTGGATTCCACACCTCAGCTTCATACACGCTTCCATGTCAGAAGCCATTTTGTCAGACTGTCCCTCTGCTGCCATCAGGTGCACAGCAACAAAATGTAACGGAATATTGGTGGGATCATTCAACCTGTACTGCCATATTACCATCTGCCTCTGATGTAATGGGCCAGCAAAGCCAAATAAGAGACATTACTTTTGGAACAGCTCTCATAGGATGGCTTGGGTTGAAAGGATCCCACAGGAGTCATCAAGTCAGCTCCTGGCTTCACATGGAACTACCTGAAATGAGACCATATTTCTGTCCAAATATTTCTTGAACTCCAGCAGCATGAGGCTATCACCACTGCCTTGGACAGCTTGATCCGTGCCCTCCATTCTCTGGTGGATAACCTTTTCTAACCCCCACCTGAACCACCGCTCTCAGCTCCGTGCCATTCCCTGGGGTCAAGTCGCTGTCACCAGAGAACAGAACTCAGCGCTGTCCCTCTGCTCCCCTTATGAGGAGCTGTAGCTGCCATGAGGCTCCTGTCAGCCTCCTCTGCTCTGGGCTGAACAAACCCAGGGCCTCAGCTGCTCCTCATGCATCTTGCAAAATACATTTTTCCCTGAATATGTTTTATCCTCATTCAGCCTTTCCAGACTGATCAAACATGAAGTTTTCATGGAAGATCATAAGAGTACTTACTTCAGTTTGAACAAGAAGCAGTTTTAATTGCACATTCAAGTCCAAAGCTTCAATCTTTAACACTAGGAAACTGCCTCATAGTTTGTTATTGTGACCAATTTGTAAAAGTTTTCTATTAAAAATTCATTTATCTGAGATTCGGAATGAAAGACAAAAATATAATGCAAAAACTGTTTTCTCCCTGAGAAGTATAGTAAATTATTTTTGCAAGTAAAAATAAAAATGATATCATTTACATTAAATTATTGTAAGCTTTACTGTATAAATTTAACCATTGAAAATGTAACTATATGGTTGGCTTCCCTGACTGGAGTGGACTTCTATACATATTAGTTACCAACATAAATAATTTTAAATACATAGTGTGTTTGTAGGGTTCTATTTCAATTTTAATTTTAGCTGTAAAAAAGTGAACATTTTTACTATATTATTTTTTTTAAGTAGGACATTATTTCTCTGTCATATAGAAAATATAGAAATACTCCTTTGTCTTACACACACTAAGGGTAGAAAAGGCTGTGGAACTTATTAATGTTTTCTTCAGGTTATTTTCTTTCTATACTGTATTAACATGCACCAGGACCAGGATTGTTGTAGGACTGATGCACGATAACAAGATTCAGATTTAATGCAATGATAAATAGATGATATTTATGTTTGCAGGGAAGATGGTACCACCGAAAGCAAGCTGTAAAGGAATTGCATGGTACATTGATACGACTGCTTAATGAACTGTTACCATGGGAACCAAAGCTAATGAAAGCATTTCAGAGGAACAGGTAATCAGCTACTGGTTTTTTTGTTAACAATAGTGCATGTAATAAAACAAAAACAGGACGAAATTCACCTTTTCTAAAATAATCAATATTAGTTGGCCTCTCAAAGAAACTAAGTAAAGAGAAAATAGGGGGAGGCACAGTCAGTGCTTTAGTTCAAAGCTTTTTTTGTATTCCAGACGTAGTGTCTCTTAAGGAAAGTTAAGGTTAACCCCAAATATTTTTTTCTCTAAAATGATCTAAAATCCTTAATCATGCCTAACTTGATAGTTACAACACTATAAAGTAGGACTTATATTGCTGTTTATTTGATTTATAAATGAATGAGGGCTTACTATGGCACTTTGTGTCTAACTGCGTACTGTCTTAATCTATCTAAATGAGTTGCTGATGAATTCTCTGCAAAGCAATTCAAAGCAATTATTAAAATGTCTTCATATAGCTGCAAGTTTAGAATGCATCTAGAATGAGATATAACTGAGAAATATCAGACAAGTAAGGAAAAGTGTTAGCAGCAGTTAAGATAGATATGTAGCATCTAAACTCTTAAGCCCTGGGGAGATTTGATAGTGATTTTATATGGTCATTTTGTCTTAAATTGTGGTGCCACTGTTGTCTGTTAGTTGTATAGTTGTTGCTGTAATCACATATCTGTTTTATCACATAGACACTGGAAGAGTAGATAATGATTTAGAAGTGCGTGTCAAATGATAGGGAAAGTTGGGCTGCTGCTAATATGTTAAATGTGAAGGAAGCAACTTAATTAGTTACATGGTGCAGAACTAATTCTGAAAATATAATAGGTATTACATTAGAAAAAAAGCAAAGCAACACATAGACAGTAAGAGTTAGTTCCTTAGTAGCTCAGTTCATGGGCATTATACATGAATGAAGACCCTTATTTGGAAATCTAGGATGTTGTTTAACATTTTACTTTATATAATAGCCCAAAGTTCAAGTTTTGCTCTTTTCTGTTCTTTTTGAGTTTCTATTCATTTTTCTTAGCTGTTCTTTTCTGCTTGTGTGTAGCAATTCAGACTCCTTTGGAAATGTGTCAGGTGTATTATTAAAAGAATTCCATTTTCCAGAGTACAGGCTCTCTAGTTATTCCCTCGTGTAAATTATCCTTCATGTAAATTCTATTATGAAATAGGTTTTATTTATCAGCTGTGGTGCTCAGGTGAGTGGCCACATAATGTGGAAGCAGAACCGTCATTTGTATGGTGTATTCGTAGAAGTACTGTATATGAGTAGGTCTGAGCAGTTTTTGTAAGTGATCTGGATGGCTGAAGTCTAGCATATGTATGTGCTGGTAGCTAAGGAAGCATGCATTTCATGTAGAGAATTGTTTCTGAAATGAACTTAACTCATCTTCCTCAGATGTGGTTTAGGCCGAAACCCAAATTTCTTCAGCTAGCGTAGTCATTTCTGAGACAGAACTGTTTGGACAGAGACATAGCATACTTTTGAAAAGCTTGAAAAACAGTCTTTACGAATTGAGAGGAGGAGAGAGAGATGGATAGGGGAAGGCTAATTCAGTGTTCTGTTTCATTATGCAGCTGCTAGGCAGCAGTGTAGTACAAATGACAAGTGGTGAAAAAAGGTATCCTGAAAGGGAGAACTCAAATGAATAAAGGTTGCTTATGCCAGTATAATAATAACACTTATAATAACAACACCATTACAACTCTAGCTGCAACTGCAGTGTGTCACCCAGTTAACATCTGCTAATTACAGGACAGTCTTGGCCTTCTGGTTGTTGAGGGCTGTGCAGAACTCCTTCCATCACTGCAAGACCTCCATGTGGATTAAAAGTTTGGAGTTCTACCTCTTCCTCTTTGTAGTCTTGACATAGTAGGAGTACTCTTTATGACTGAAATCCATTTTTAAATTTTAATACAGTAGTTGTTAACTTGGATCATTCTGTAGTTCCCTAGTGTACTTCTGCATCTAGACTTAAAGTTTGAAGTCCTAATGACAGAGCTGATGAAGTATCTCACCCTCACTACATCTTACATAATCTTCAAGGTTGTCTTATTAGTGAGAGTGTGAAAGCTACAATATACTAATAGGTCTTACTGGCCTTGACCAAACTCACCTTGGTCTCCAGCCATATTATATGTCCATGGGCCCAGAACCCCAATTTCAAGCCATTCTGCAGTCTTTAAACTCTACCATAGGAATGCTGGTTTCCAGCTCAATTACAGCAGTGCCCCTGCTTGGCCATGGGTCTTGCTGATCTGGCCTGACTTCAGCCTGACCTCAGACCTGCGTCATCAGTGTGGACCTCCTTAACAATCACAGGGCTGAGCAACCATCACTGGATCCAGTCCTGAGCAAAAGCAGTGAATTAACTTCCCAGCTTAACCTCAGACCTGCCTCATCACCAGGAACTTATCTGTTGATTTGAACTCTTGACTGAAGCCAACTACCATCTCCAGGACTGCCCTGTACCCTCACTTAGACATAGTGGAGTTGTGTCTTGACTTGTCAGTTTCCTGCTCTATCAGCTGTAACACTCTTTTTAGCTCTTCCTCCAAACCCCCAGCCCTGAGGGAGCAGCTAGACATTGCTGCAGTCAATGCAAAGAATTGCAGTTTTAACCCATAAGAATGGGCAAAATTAAGATCTTAATATCGCAGAGACTGACTTTAGGTGCAAACAGGAGTCTAGATTCTCTTCCACACAGAATACTAATTGCTATCATCTCTTTATTCTTTTGCTGATTAATCCTCCTGGATATTGTGTTGGTTACCACCAGCTGAATCATGCAGTTCACTGTATTTGTACGCTAAAATATCCCTAGATCTCATCTAAACAATGGCGTAGAAGAAGGGACAATGGAAATACGCAGCAGTTTAGGAGTATCAAGATAAGTGTGCTATAAAGTGGATGTGTTTCTGAAGAGTGTTCAAGTGAGTAAAGCAGCTATGTAATTCCATCATATGTACATTCTTAGTGAAGTGTGAGCCTGTGAAAATGACAGTGGCAGCTGTTCAGTTGACCCAGAAAATAAAAGGTTGTCTTAAAGGAGCAAGTTACATTATGGTCCCATAGCTGAGCCAAAAGCATGATGCATTCAAGAAAACAAGATTTATCTAATTTGTCTAGTTGGAGCTGTTTTCAGAGGCAAGATTACTCTTGTTACGTTTAATACTCAATATTCTTGTCACAGTGCAAAATGAATTAAGAAACAGAAAATAAATGCAGTTTAACAGTGATGGTCATATTTGACTCAGTCTTTTTTGCTTATTGTTTAAGGATTTAATGACATACAATTCAATTTTGGCAAGGGAAGGGATGTTACTGTCACTTCACATTTTCTGGGTTTTAGAGACTTGCAGAGCTACCCTGAAAATTTCTTCTTCTGTGGCAGCAAATGCAATTAAGAGAATTTTAAAAGAGAGTAATATTTTTTTTGTAAAGTTAGTTTTGTTACTTTCAAGGTCTAGATTGAAGAAGGACTACGATGAATTTAAAAGACATCCAGACCATGATAAATTTACCAGAGAATTGTGGAGTAATGATGAAAGTGAGGTTGATGCTGGCAAAGATTGTTTTGCAATAGTAAGCAGTAAATCTTCAGAGTCTGCAGAATATGTGGAAATTCCCAGAAAAGATCACCCAGACAATGGTAAGCATTTACTGGAATTTGATAGCCTGAACTTGATCCAGGAGCTGAATGAAATTGACTAAGGAGCTGAATTTTTCCATCTGGGCTTATTTTTTTCCTTAGCTACCATTGTGATAATATTGAAATATATTTTGATTTATGTCTGACAGGTGTGAAATAGAAGGGTGCAGACATGACTGAGATGAAAATTTTGGTTCATGGAAGCTTTTACTATTTTACTGTTTAACTATCTATGTGATCATGTAATGTATCTGCTCAAAATTTACCTTTATGGTGGGGTGACCCCAGCAGCCCACCCAGCCACTCTGTCACTCCCTGTTCTCAGTAAGATAGGGTAGAAGATAAGATGGTAGATCTTATGGATCAAAATAAAGAAAAGAATAGACTAAACATGTGAAAGATCAACTGATTTCCAGTTGGAGTAGGATGATCAGAAACAAAAATAAAACCTTGACCATACCTGTCCCTAACTCAGCTTTATTTAATTCCCAAATACTCCTCTTCTTCCCTGCACTGAGTGGCACAATGGTGATGGAGAATGGCGGTTACAGTCAGTTCATAGTAGTTTGTCTTTCCTTTTCCTTGCTCTACCTTTTTTCAGCTCCAATATAAGTTGTTCCCATGGGCTGCAGTTCGTAGAATTGCAGAATGGTCTGGGATTGAAGGAATTTACAAGCCCATCTAATTCCAACCCCACTGCCTTGGCCACGGTTGCCATCCACTAGATCAAGTTGCTTGAAGTCCCATCCAAACTGTCCTTGAAAACCTCCAGAGATGGACACCCACAACTTCTCTGGTTAACCTGGTCCTGGTGCCTCACCACCCTCTCAGTAAAAAATTTCTTCCTAACGTCTAACCTAAATCTTTCCTCTTACAGTTTAAAACCATTCCACCTTGTCCTGTCAATATCAGATGGTATAAAAAGTTGATCACCCTCCTATTTTATAAGCACCCTTAAGTACTGGAAGGCCGCAGTGAAGTCTCCCAAAGTCTTCTCCCAAGAGAAAAGCCCAAATCCCTCAACTTTTCTTTATAAAAGAGGTACTCCAATCTTTAGATCACCTTCATGGCCCTCCTCTGTACCTGTTCCAACAACTGTGGGCCCAGGCTTGGATGTGGTACTCCCGGTGGGATCTCACCAGAGCAGAACAGAATGGAACAATCACCTCTTCCACCCTGCTGACTACCTCTCTTTTAATGCAGCCTAGGATACAGTTGGCCTTCTAGGCTACAAGTGAACACCGTTGGCGCATGTCAAGCTTTTCATTCACCAGGACTTCCAAGTTCTTCTCTGCAGGGCTGTCATCAAGGAGTTATTTTCCCAGTCTTCAATCATGTCTTGGATTGCCCCAACCTGAGGTTCACAACATCTTGCATTTGGCCTTGTTGAACCTCATTAGGTTCACTTTTCAAATTTGTCCAGGTCCCTCTAGATAGCATCCCTTCCTTCTGTTGTATCAACTGCTCCACTCAGCTTAGTCTCATCACCAAACGTAACTGAGGGTGCACTCAGTTCCACTGTGAAGGTATTAATACAGAAGAACATTGGTCTCAAGACAGATCTCTTGGATACACCCCTTGTCACCGGCCTGGACATAGAACTGTTGACCACAGCCCTCTGACTGTGACCATCCAATTTCTTATCCACTGAAACTCCATCTTCCAAATACATATCTTTCCAATTTAGAGATAGGAAGTTCTTCAAGAACTTTTACAGTATGAGTCCACAGGTTACTGTTTTTCAGAATAAGAATGCTCCAAAATTAGTCTTATTCTCCATGGGTCCTAAAACGTGTGAGGAGTCTAATCCACTGTGAGCACTCCTTGGGCTGCTAGTTCCTTCAGGCCGTCTGAACCTGCTGCAGTATGGGATCTTTCATGGACTGCATGTGAAGATCTGATCCAGAATGCTTCTGTCCATGGATTTCAGGAAAATATCTCCCCCATACCTGGAGCATGTTCTCCCCCTTCTTCTTCTCCGACCTAAGTTTCTGCAGGATCAGTTGTTTTTCACACTTATTTTTCTCACTCCTTTTTCTCCCACTCAACTGGAATTTGTTTTCCCAGAGCTTTGCTGATGGGCTTACTTGTGGCCTGCAGTGGGTCCATTTTGAAGCCAGCTGGTCCCAGCTGTGTTTGGCACAGGGGCAGCTCTTAATCTCTTCTCTATGAGGCCAGTCCTGCAGCCCCCCCACTACCAAAACCTTACTAGGTAAAACTAGTACATCGCTGAATTGGAAATAACAGTCGTCACCTCAGAGACTACTCTTCATAGTTGTCATGACAAATGCTTATTGGGTTGTTAGGAGCACATCTGTCTCCTCCGGCAACCCAACCCAGGAGTCACTTTTGTTGGGCCACTGAAGCCCAGTCCAGTTCACCCAGGGACTCCTGGTCTCTGATCAGGCTGAGAGGTGCAACTACTAGTGTCCTGTTTGCATCTTCAACCAGTGGCAAAGTTGAGCATGCATCCCAGAGAGAGAGATGCATATGCATACAACCGTGACACAGCTGGTCATGCAGGCTGCCACAGACAAGATGCAACTTTGTTAGGGACTCATATAAAACATAAGCAGACATCTGTAAACTCTATTCTTTTCAGTTGGTAGAGTAGGTGCTTACTGATGAAGACACGTACATGGTATGCTCTAGGTTAACAAATACACATTTGCCGATTCCCTCAGCGCTGGCATAGCCCCCTCTGTCCACCTGCCTGAATCCTGGGTCCCTTTAGTCACCTCACAGTTTTCCCCTGCTCACTGACTTGCTGCAAATACTTAGCACTCATATACACTTGTTTTGCAGGTACTTGATACTTGTTAGTTTCCCTGGATACACAGCACAAACCCTTCACCCACCTGATACCATAGGCTGGAGCTCAACCCCCTTCAGATCCAGCCTGAAGTTTGCTGTGATTTATCTGTGTATATCCCCATGCACATCCTGTTTGGAGAAGATGAAGATGCTTGGGCCTTCTTTCACAGTGGCTGCTAGCAAGCACGTGGACTGTGATGTGTGGAGCAGTGTGGACCCCTAACTCACACCAGTCTCCTCAGTCATTGATTTTCAGGACATGCACACCATCCCCAGCCCACTGGCCACACTTGCTCCAGTATCTGACGCTGCAGGCTTAAGATATGTACACCAACAGTCTGACTCCAGTAGTTAGCCTCAAACCCACTCACACTGGTATTCCCAGTAGCTGGCGCTCTGAGACACAAATTCTGCAGGATCCTCTCTAGATCCAGGGGGCTATGGCCCCTCCAGCTACTTACGCTAGGAGTCCCACTCCCCCAATCAGAAGAGCCTACTGCCGTGGTCTGACTAGCATAAGATCTCATTCACAAATACATCTCACTGCTAGGTTTCAGTTGGTCCTTGCAGGACAGACACATGGATGGGAGTGAGATTACACAAAGAGATAGTTATGAAAGGGTTTAACAAAAAGATCTAAGAAGGTAGGACTGACTGTGGTGATCAGACACAGCACTCAGTCAAATGAGAGTACGGGCCACATTTTAGACATGCTGACCTCTTCTATTCACTTTTCTGCCCAACCTCACATCCCCTACCTTGTCTATTATTCCCATCAGCCCCCTCTCCAGCATGCTTCTTTCATGGACTTGTCCAGCTCTATTTCCTCACTGGAGCCTCATGTCCATGATTTTACCAGTTGCCAAGTCCAGACTGGTCTCTCTCAAAATGACACTTGTACTTTCTTGAGAGCCCAAGGGGTCAGTGAGGTTGTTGCTTGTCATTGTCCCTTTGTTTTGTTTGGTCTGTGTATATTTTATTTCTGGTTTTCCAGTTTTCCCTCCTGTCCCAACTGACCAGATCCCCAGTCAGATAACCTTGCTGGAAGAAACATTCTCACATTTTCACATGCCTTCACCAATTAATACAAAGTTTGATTTTCCTCAGTTTCTCCTGTGCTGGTCAGGTTGTGTCTCTGTATGTTATTCCTTACAGCTTCCTCGTTTTCTTGTTATCCCCATTTTGCACTGGAAAAGGTCCTTGACCAGATGCCTTTAAAGGAGCAGACACCCTGCCCCTATCCCTATGCTTAAACTGGCATTTTGCCTTTAGCTAAACAATATTAATTTGTTGTATAGAGATACCAATTGCAAACTTGTAAAATCTGATTTCTGATTTAATATCCTTGCAGGTGAAATGAAGCTATTAGAGATGAATTTACCTGCTGGGAAAAGCAAAATTCTGAAAAAAGAATCAACTTCTAAAGAAATACACAGGACGCTGCTCAAATCTGTTAAACGGCAGTCCAAGCAAAACAGTTGTCTGGATCAAAACACTAATGAGCTTTCACCAAGAAAGAAAGCTAAGCTAAGCACTAATGAGGATGCAGTACAGAGTTCAGAAAGTAGCCTACAGACAGACAGTTGTTCAGCTGATCTGAAGCAACTTGAAGGATCATCTCCAGAATCATTTTCTTTGGCAGACCCTGCAACATCAACATCAGTATCGAGCTTTCTGAAAGGGACCAAACCCATTCAGGCCTTGCTTGCCAAGAATATTGGGAACAAAGTGACCTTAACAAATCAACTGTCACCTCCACCAGGCATAAATGTACCTACTTCTGAAAAGCCAGTTTTATCATCTGTTGAATCATCACTGATAAAACCAGCATTGCCGTGTCAGACAGGTTCAAAGACTCCATTACAGATGGTATACAAAATGCCAAATGGACACTGCGTACCAGTAGACCTTCACAACAGCTCTGTGAAAATTCAAATGCAACCTGTGATTGACCCTAAAACTGGAGAAAAAGTCATGCAACAAATTCTTATCTTACCTAAGAATTTTCTTTTGCAGCAGAAAGAAGGAAAAGTTGTGTCCAAGGATAGCAATTTACTCCAGCAGAACTCTTCTGAGCTGCACGGTGCAACTTTGCCAGAAATAACAAATGTCAGTGTATCTTTAACACCTGTCCTGGTAACAACACCTGCAAATGTTACCTCTCACTCAACAAGTACAATTTTTAACAAGAAT
>JAOWBP010004700.1:22317357-22335327 GCA_028571105.1 Tragopan temminckii | reverse complement strand
GTGTCACAAGGGACTAGTTCCACCAACAGTACACGAACGTTGCCTGCTACAACAAGTAACTTAGCATTATCAACAGTGAAGGGGTGCCAAACTGAGCATGTCCGGCTTGAGACTGAAGTTTCAACTACCACATTCCCTGTGTTTTTGTCTTCACCTAGTATTTCCACAGCTGCACAGTCTCTGGTATCAGCAACAGCAGTAAGTGCATCTACAAACACTGCTACTGCCTTTCATTGTCTTGCATCACAGCAAGCAACTGAATCCTTTGAAACTAGGCAAGAGTTGAAAACAGTGTGCATCAGAGAATCACAATCTATTCTTGTCACAACACGAGGTGGAAACACAGGAATTGTTAAAGTACAGACAAACCCAGACCAAATTTCACCTACTAGTATATCTTCTGGTTCAGTTTTGACATATGCATCTCAGTTTAAGGCTTTTTTAGTGCCAAAAACAACAACATTATCAACTTCTACGCTTCCATCTGTAGCAACAGCTACATCTAGTCTCCCACATTTTGGACAATCATGTATTTCTGGATTTGCCCCCTCAACAGGTTCGTCTTTTAACACTCCGTCTTTCCCAGCTGATTTTAACAAGGCAATGGATAAAAGTATCAAATTCACATTACAGCAGCCTGCTGTTGGAAGCACTTTGGGTCAAGTAATAGAGAACACCTGCCAGGTGTCCTGTCCTTCTTCATCCTGCATTTCATCAGCTAGCAGGTCAATATCAGCAACTCCGAACAGTCCTATTAGTGTGACTAGTACTGGACAAAATAACACAGTTGTAACTACAAATTCTTCTGTGCAGCAGCAATGTGATACTAAAACTAAAACAAATTCTGTTATTCAATCGGAGTCTAGTTCAGTATTAAATGGAGATTTTATCAGTGGTACTCCAGTACAGAAACTTACTTTAGTCACAAATCCACCTATTTTATCGCCCTGTGGTACGTCAGGAGTCAATGTTATACCATCTCTAGCATCTACTGGTGTTAGTGCTCAGAAGTTAGTTTTCATTAATACACCAATTCCCAATGGATCTTCAGCCACTAGCCTTGTAGCAGAGTCTCTGAAACATAACCTTCCTTCTTCTATAAGCAAAACCTTTGTTAGCACCACAGAGCAACCGCAGTTGGTTCTGATCCCATCTACAATGGGAGCACCAATAAGAATAAATTCATCACCAACCATTGCTCAGGTAAAAGATGTGAAAATTGGACTAAATATCGGTCAAACCATTGTAAATACTAAAGGTAATTCACAGCAGACTCCACCAGTTAATATATTGCACCCTGCAATTTCTAAAGGAGAAGAGAAAAAAAACATAGGCTTGGCTTTATCGTTGACAAGTACTAGTAGTTTTCTTCCTGTGTGTTCAAGTTTTATGAGTCAGAGTGCTGTGTCAATTAATGAATCTCTGTGTGTTGCAGCAAAAGCTACAAATTCCTTTTCAGTTCCAACAGCAAATGCATGTCCAGAGTCTGTTTCAGTAGCACCAAGTGGGACTTCTGGGATGCGGCCTACTGTCTTGAGTGGTGGAAATGATCCCTCAAGGGTAAGGCCAGTTCTGGGTAATCGACTGTGTACAGCAAATATTGGAAATACTGTAGGTATATCAACTGTGAAAACAGGACATCTTGCTTCATCTGTGCTAATTTCAACAACTCAGCCAATGGTATCTTCTCAGAACTTAACATCTGCCTTGCAGTTTCCAGTCATTAGCTTGTCTGGATCTGTAGCCACCCCACGCAAAGTGTTACAAACAGTTCCTCAGATGGCAGCAGTTCCAGCTCCTTCTCCAGTACCAAAAAGCCAGCTGCCCGCACTGCTGCAGTTTCAGTCATCTGGAGTTACAGTTGCTGGGCCAAGTAATGCAGGTACTCAGAAACCTCAAAGTTTGTTGACCCCTGCCTCACCAAACACAGGCAAAGTCGTCAGTTTTCCAAGTTTTTCATCACTGCAATGCCAGCAGGTGCCTCCCAGTCTAGAGAAACAAAATCCTGCTCACACTGTTGCTTCTACCGTTCAGATGTGTGCAGCTTCACCAGCTATGACAAGCAAGACAGGAGGTCAACTGAACGAAGCTTGCATTCAACAGAAGATAGTCATTAACACTTGTATGCCTTTGGCACCTGGAACTCAGATAATGATTAATGGTACTTGTTTTGTTGTTCCACCACAAGGCCTTGGAGCTGGCAGCCATGTCCTTCTTCTCTCTTATAACACAAAACAGACTCCTTCTTTAAATATTAACCATGGCCCAGAGGCTCAAGGTATACCAATGGTTAATCCAATAACCTCAAAAATAATTCTAGCACCAAGTAATTCACTAAGTTGGCAAACATCACAACGACTTCTGAAAAACTCTACAAAAATTGTGAACTCTTTTGGGTCTGCAGATGCATTACCCATTGTACATGCAACACCACAGATACTTAGCACTCCATCTAGCTCATGTACTCCACTACCTGCAGCAACACTGTCTGTGTCTTCAGTGATAAAATCTCCTGCTAATGTTCCAACTACATCTTCTGTGGTTTCTGCTGTTCATCCTTCAAACTCTCATTTACCCAGCAACACTTCAGTGTTTCAGTTGGACACTTCTATCAAAAAACTGTTGGTCAGTCCAGAAGGAGCCATTCTGAATGCTATAAATACTTCAGCATCAAAAGTTTCTTCGCTGTCTTCATCACTGCCTCCTGTTATGTCCACAAGCAGAATTTCTACCGCTGCCTTCCCTATATCTCAGTCATCTTGCCTTGATAAACCTGATAACGCTGCATCCTGAATTTAGAGCAAATGAGCCACTTTGAAACTGTGGCGCATTCTTTTGACTCTGGAAGTTACAAGTGTTAAATGATTTCTTACATTGTTTGAAACAGTTGATTTTCTCAAAAGTACTTAAGATTACACTTTCCAGTTTACCTATGGGGATAAGAAATAAAAATATATTTAGTTTGTCAGAGAGTTGTTTAGTAAAAAGGTCAGAAATGACCAATGAGTTCATTAAACAGTTTTGAAAAATCTAGCTTTTTGCACATATTCCATCTTACAATATGGACTGTTTGGCAGTGTGTCTATGACAGTGTGTGTCTCCTTTTTATTTGTCAAATTTATTTTTGATTTGTTTCTGTAAAAAAATATTTATGCATTGTAAAAATGCAGTCTATCGTATAGAACTGTAAATATTCATGAATTCCTAACAATCTGTACTAAACTATATGTACAAAGAACTATGCTGTCTTATTTATGTTTTGTTTACATAATGTATAGTTTTTTAAGTATTTTAGTAACTTTGGACCAGTGTACTGTTTAGCAACAATGCAAAAGAATCTGCATATAATAAATCAAGTTGCTGTACTCCGTTGTGTTGGGTATAGTTTAAAAATGCATGTATCTGTTACCATGGCAGAATACATATATATACATCAGAATGCAGTTTTTTTTTAATATGGTCAGATGAAATTAATATCTTCTGCTTCTCAGCGTGACTTACATTTCTCATGATACGCTAAGAGTTGGAAAGAAGACCATCTTATTGAATCCTTCTGACACATAGAGGGATAACCTCTGGTTAAATTGCCTGACATCTTCTATGAACGGGTAAGACTAGAAATGGTTTCCCAAACACCATTCTAAATCACACTGATTGCTGTTCAGGACTGCTGTGTTTTGTGATGAAGCTTTTAGATATCTTGAAAATTCATTACTGTCTTTCTTTTGCAATGGTATATGCATTTCCATGCATGTGGTAACAGTAACAAGGTGGCTCCTTAACCTCCTATATAGTCAGATTAAGCTATGCAGTTTTTTGCCAGTATTGCTTTCTAGGTATGTACTTTTTTCTGTAATTTTTCATTGGTCCAAGTCTTTATGAAAGGATAATGCTAGAACATCACCTGGTATTAAAGGGAACATTGTTAGTATTGCATACATCTCTTTTCTATGAACGGTATTCAGTATTTTATGTTGTAGGTTCAGCATTTGGTGTCATAAAACAGTTTCATTTTCAGCAGATCAGCTACATTTGTAAGTGCCTGCTGCAGTGCACGTGGAAATGGAGAAGTTTTTTATTACCTTTTAAGATTTGTATGCATCTTGTAGCGTACAAAAAAAGGGTGCTTAGGCCACATATCTTTGTACATGCAGACTGTTGTTTTTATGGTTCATTTGTTTTAAGAATAATGTAGAGCAGAGGATTTCAGAACTCGTGACTGTAAGTTATCTTTTTAATAGTACTGATTTCTAAATGGAAGAAATACTTGGATATCTTCCGTTAGCAGTATTCTTGGACTGATCTTTTTCAGAGACAAGGCCTAAGTTTTTCTTCCTCATCCTCTTTAGTTTTCTCCTTCCCCTCTTCATTTACTGCTCACAGTTTGGTTCCCATCTTGGTACGAAGAATAAACCCACAGATTCCTGTGTGTCAACTGCCCTTCATACTGTTCTGAAAAATAATTTGGTAACTGGTCAACTAGAGTTCTGGGGAAGTACTGGGAAGAAAACCTTATACGTTCCGTAGATACTTTCCCTTTCTTCACTAATTAAAAATATATATAAATTTGGAAATAGCCATTTTCTTGATCATCAATATCTGTCTTATTTGAGGGTTGGAAAAGACAGAAATGGTTGTGCTGGGGAGTGTGAGGATGTTTGCTTTCATTTCAGAAAAAGTGATTTGATACTCCTCACCTATTTGTCATTAAAGGCATACTGTGATCTCTTTTGAAGATTCCTGTTAGAAGAAGATGCCTGCATGCTGGACATTGCAGTACTAAGGCTGTTTTAAACTAATTGCACTGTGCAGTTGAATGTGATAGGTGACTTCTTTTTATGCAGAGGAAGGTGGCAGAGGATGGCACCTTAGGTACTATAGAAGTATATATTCCAGCAACACATTTTATTGACATTTCACTGATGGAAGGGACTAATCTTCATGGATCTTTCTTTCCTCTTAGGATGTTTGTTTTCCTTTTATTTTTGCATTAGAATCAGTATCTGTGTTACTTAGAACACATAAGAGTAGTTGGTAGGAGAAACAGATCTTGCCTGACATTTTTCTTTGCCAGTGTTTTAGAAGGATACATACTATTACTTATTCTAATGAAGAGCGAAGTTAGAAAAAGCTTTATTGGGGAACTCAGAACTCAAGTTATTTACATAAATGATTTGTTAGATTTTTTTTTTTCTGATTTTTTAATAAATATTTTATAATTTGACAAGTATAACCCTGTGCAAAGTTTGCTTCAGTCTGTTTGGAATTCTCATGAACTTTTATGCTCACCTATTCATATATCTATATGCACACATATTCAGATCCCAAATACAACTGGAGAAAGGCTGGATACTACTGTGTAATAAGTTTGAATGGCTATTTTGTAAAAAAAAAAAAAAATTCACTCATTTTTGTAAATGGAATTCATCTTCCCATCACCTTTCCCTGATATATCGGTCCGAGGAAAGCTTTCTTTCAAAGAAAAGTGAATTTCCATCAGAAGTTTGGAAGGTACCACTTCTTTGTACCAAATACTTTATGCTACTAATAGCACAACTGAAGAATAAACCAAAACAGGTTATACTTGGTGGGGAATGTAAAAGCCTTTTTAAGTGAAGTTTTTAAGAAATGTGATCACATGTGTGATAATCAATCTGTATAAATCAATCTGTGAAGAAAACATGTTCAGAGCTTGTAAAATGCCTTGCATTTAAACCATCCCATCACTCCCTACAGCTCTCTGAAAGGAGGTTGCAGTGAGGAGGGTGTCGATCTCTCCTCTCCCTCCTCAGGTTACGTGTTACAGGATGCAAGGAAATAGCCTCAAGGAGAAAGCTTCGATTGGTCATCAGGAAGAATTTCTTCACAGTAAGTCTGGCAAGGCATTGGAAGTGGCTACCCAGGGAAGTGGTGAAGTTGCCATCACTGGAGGTGTTTGAGAGGCATGTGGATGTGGTGTTTGGGGGTATGGTTTAGTGATAGAACTTCATAGGTCAAGTTGATAGCTGAGCTAGATGAACTGAATGGTCTTTTCCAACAGAGATTATCCTATTATCTTGTGAATATTTTGTTGTTCTTCATTGAAACATAGCGGCTAGTCACCCTAAGCTAACAGGTGGCTTTTGTGACTCCAAATAAGTGTGCTGAATTCAAACAGTAAGTGCTGGGTCAAGGTAAAGGTCCATCTTTTTTAGTGTCACGTGCCTTGGAGTAGTACACAGCAGTGATTCAAATGTGTGTAAGAAGGAAAACAGCTGGTGACACATTTCTGAACACTCCTATGGTGTCCAGTAATCTGCGAACCAGCATTTCCTTCAGCAAATTTATTGTTGTTGTAATTGTTTTGGTTGTGGATGGTTTTTGTTTGTTTATTTTGTCTTAGGGTTTTGTATTGTTTGTTATTTTGTATTTATTTAAGAGACTTTAAAGCGCTTTTCATGATGAAATTGATCAACCCTTTCCAGAATACCTCTTGAATGCATGTGAAGTGTTACCATCCCCAGCATCCTGGGATGAAGAATTTTTCACATAATATGCGTATTATCACTTTTTTTCTGAACATGATAACTGCTAATTTCATACCCATAGTATTAATATTGGGACTCTGTATTCATTTCTCCATGCAGCTGATGTGGACCTTTGCCATGTTGGTTGTCTCTTTTTTAGAATGAAGAGACATGGTCAGTTCAGTTATTTCCCTCATGGGAGTGATCTGTTGCTGTCATTGCTGTCATTTTCAGTTTTACCATATCCTTGAGATGTGGGAACAGAATTCACAGTTCTAAAGACAAGGGAACACTATGACTCTATTCTGTACAAATCTTTTCATAGGATTATCAATTATAAACCAAACTTACTTCACTGCCAAAAAAGATACAACTTCTCCTAAAACTATATCTACTCAAAAATATCATGATTTTAAAGACATGACCTTTAAAAGGAGATTATTGAAACCAATGCGAGTCTGTCACTCCTCTCTCTGCAGTCCCTGTTACTGTTGGTTTTAGCATCTTTGAATGTGCAGGATCCTCTGTCACTGTGGTGACCAGTAGAGAACGGTGGTGGAAAGAACAAGAATTAATTTCCAGGAGAGCTGGGAGAATCAGCCAGGAAATCAGGGGCTAGGAAAAAAGGTGAGCAGTAATCTGGAGACGCAGAGCAGAAATAACTGTGGCATAAAAGCTGAAACTGTTCTTTCATCTACAGAAATGATGAGAGGGGTATATGAATGACTGCTAAAAAGACTGAAGTTTTAAATAAGGATTTGACCATGAGACATTGTTGTGATCCTTCCAAACACAATACGTGCAGAGTACATGGATGGCATATGCAGGGGTGTGCCAAGGTTGTAAGAACCACAACCTTAAATCTGTGTTGACTCCAGAAAAGTTCAGGAAGTGTTTTCTGGAGATACTGATGTAAGAGTAACATAAAGGCACAAGTGGGGCATCTTTCAACGTTTGCTAGGATGCCTTTACAGGAAGTTAATGTTCAGGAAGTATTCACACATACAATATGATTCTGCTGTTTTGACAAATATTCTGAAGAGATTCGAAAGTTTTGAAAACACAGTTAACAGACAAACAACAAGCCTAAAATTCCTACTGCAAATAACTGCAGACAGTAGATCTACCACTGAGCAGTGTTAGCCTGGGCTTCAGTGGGGCCTTTCACACTGTCCTTCATAACACCCTCATAGAGAAGATGGGGCTGGATGAGAAGACAGTGAGATGGACTGAAAACTGGCTGAGATTCTGTGTCTAAAATGGGAGCTGTTTTTTTCCTGAGTGTAAGTAAAGAGTTACGTGGGGCATAAGTGATGGCACAGAAAAAAAAATAAATTGCCTCTAACAAGGTAATTGGTACAGGGCGAACTGGCAGATGTTGAAAGATTAAACCTTTCTCTTAGAAAATACTCTCCAGAAAATATGAGTCTGTTCTTTTCCCAAATAGCTGCAAGAATGAAGATAATGATAACAAGGATAATTCAGATACGAACCAGGAGGAGGAAGACTGATTTTCTGTGTAAGTGGAGAACAGAGTGAACACAATGTGCAGCAGAGGAGTCTGTTCCTTCCATCCAGAAATGAGAGTGAGTTGAAAAGTCCTGACAAAATCAGTAGTGAAAGACTGAATTATTCATATTAGACCATCGCTTTTGGTCCTGTTCTGATCTGTACTTTGCTCATACAGGGAAAGAACAAAAAAAGCATGTGGTCCAAGCATGTAATCGGTGCTATAGCAATAAAATGGTTTGGAAATGTGGAAGGATATCTGCTGCTCAAGCATTGCTGCAGTGCTTGGGCCCTGTTAGCCCAGCAAGAGTGGAGTGCTGCACTATCCGCAAGCAAGAACTTTGTGGAGGAACTGGAGGAACTTGAGAAGACAGTAACTGTATCTTGTAGCTAAGATGTTTAAGATGTGCAACTGAATTGGATTCTGAGTTCTGCCCTTTTTCTCTGGTGAAACAGGGGTCAGTAATCTATAGCTGCCTTTTGATGAGGGAATTTGAGAGCGAATTCAGCCTTGCCTGTCCCTCGTATTCTCTGGGGAAACTGCTGCCCCAGCATCTTTTGAACTTTTTGCATTGGCCCAAGAGAGAAGCACACAGGGTCAAAATTTATTGAAGAACTATAATTGTGCAGTTGGGGAAGTAGTTCATTCTGTTTATTCAAACCTTCTCTCAGACTGGACTTTCTAGTGCTGTGTTTGATAGGAAGTTGCCCTCAGGATAGACAACAGCAGAGTATAGAGCTGCTGAAAATGATCAGCTTCAAGCTTGCCAGTTCTGCAAAAAATGTAGGGAGCACATTCTGTTCTACATCTGTCTGATGCCTACCAGCTCTAAGGTAGCATTTGGCATGTTTTCCTGTGCATTCTTCTTCCTGTCACTAAGCAGGTCCACAGAATTTTTTCCTTCACAGAATCACAGAATGGCCAGGGTTGGAAGGGATGTCAAGGATCATGAATCTCCAACCCCCCTGTCACATGCAGGGCCACCAACCTCCCCATTTAATACATAGACCGGGCTGCCCAGGGAGTATGCTGAAAATGACAACTTTAAGACAACTTTTAAATTTCTAAATGCATGTATCAAATCATTATAAAAACAAATAATTTTTAAACTTCCACAGAATTCACAGATATTTATTATCTTTGAACAAGTATCTGCCTAATGAGTATACCTTAATTTAGACGTACTGCAGTTCTTTGTTTTCTGTGACTGCTCTCCTTTCTTACCAGTAGGTCACGAAATGCTATATGCACTGACAAGTATGAAAGAACGTGGATTATAAGCAGAAATTCTTAAGTTATGTGGATTAAACTTTTAAATCACAAGAAATTGGTTAATTACAGACACATAAACAAGTGCTGTGAAGTATATGACTGCTGTGAAATAGTCTCCTTGTGCAGGTTAATTTTTAGGGTGACAGGGAAAATGGTTATTTTTCATATCAGCACATGTAATCAAATATTTCTGCCCACACTATAACAGATTCTTGTACATTGCATTCTATGGAATAGATTGTTTCTCTCTCTCTCTCTCTCTCTCTCTTTTATTTTTTTATTTTTATTTTTTTAAATAAAGGAAGAGAAAATATGGAAGATGAATGTGCAGTTGCCTACACTTCTCAATCTAGTTGTTACCCAGTGGTGTGTTCTTAATATTGGTACTTCTGTAAAGCATGCAAGAAGCCAAAACCCGAGCAAAATGTATTAATCTGAACACAAGAAATGAAAAACATAAAACGGAAGCACAGTCAGCTTTATTAAAGTGTTTCATGAACTACTTTAAATTGAGCAAGAGTAATTTTCAGCAATTGCTTATGAAAGCATGTGGATTTTTATTGCAGTTTTAGCTTTCAGAAAGTTAAAAACGTATAGGAAATAAAGAGGAAGCATGAAGAAATTGAACAGATGTGCTCAGAGTTTAAGACTTATTGCTGTCATGGTGAATAAGGAGGTGGTGACTGCTCTGCAGCAATTTTGTCGTAGGCTGGTGGAGCATCGGGTACCTGTGGAAAGAAAATTGGTGTGAAAGACTGAAAAGACAATAGAGATGCCATAAAATGACATGAAACATGCAAGGAGATATCTGCTTTCATACCAGACGTGGCACTGTAGCTTAAAATAGCTGAGCTGATTCATAGGGTCTTTATATTATTTTCATTTTTCTTAACGTGTTTCCAGGTCTTGCATCAGATTAATTTGTGTGTATGTGTATGTATGTATAATTCATTTTATAGGAATTTTAAACAAAAAGTATTTTACCTATTGAGATTTCAACTCCATCTAGAACTTCAGGAGCCTTGATAAATGCTTATTTCCAGTGCTAAAAATTAGGGTGGCTTATTTACAATTGGTTGTAAGTTACCCTTTTTCCTGTTCTCAGACTGTTTAAATACAGCTGTATCTTGACCTATATATTTATCAAGCAATTTATTTTAACTTTTAAAAATAGTTATGAACATGAATGCTCATCTTTCCATAGTGTTTAGAGGGGCTACAATCCTGAAGTTTTGTGATGCCCCCGGATGTATTCTATTTGTTGCCTACAAGAATGGTAGAGTATCTATTAGAGCTGTGTATATTTCGGCATTCATATATTACCTCATGAATAATGATGATACAATTTAAGAATAAAGGTGGGTGAAAGTGCAGGTTATATTTAATTAAAAACAAACAAACAAACAAACAAAAAAAAACCAACCAAAAACCAGGCCTTCTCACAGTTAAAAATGTGCAGAACTATTTTTTAAGAGTTAGAGTTATTGCAGACCCAGCCTAGAGAGCACGAACCAAGAAAGAAACCATCAAGTGAATATTTACCAAGATTATCTCACCATGTCCTACTGTATTTAAAGTAAATGAAGCTCAAGCTTTAACTTACCACAGAATTGAAGTTCCTGTACTCTTGCAGAGCCATTTTGCAGTCTGGTGTTGCTCCCTCACCGACCACAGTTCGTATGGTGCCCGTACCAATGCCTTTGCTCTGTGAGTGATCATAAAAAAATATGAAGAAAGTCAAAGAAAAACTGAACGTGAATCTGGGGTGCACTACATGTATGTATGACTCAGTATTTATGCAGTATTTGTTTGGATCTGGGATTAAGACTGGACACAACAGCACTAACCAGGAAGAGCAATCTACCCATCACTTTTTGCTGTCTCTCCTGAAACATGCTCTCCCTCCTGTATCATACATTGTGTTGTCAGCAAAAATGAGGATTGCATTTTTTTTTTGGCCCGCAGTTACTGCTTGGACACCTTCTTAGCTGTATGGAGGCCACGCAGCTTTTCTTTTACCCATTCCTTTTCTTAATCTCAAACTCCTTTCTTTACCATTTCCCACTTCTTTTTGTACATTCTGTACTAGTTCTCCCCCTTCCAATAAGCCTAACAAATTGTAAAGTTTTCAAAACCACAAAACGTCTGCTGTTAGATGGAATTGAAAAAGAAGTCGTGCTGTGATGTACAAAGAGAGCATTAAAGATCTCTGGTTTGTATGAAAGTTCAACTTTTGTGTGTTTTGTGATGGTGTCTGTGTATTGGATCTGTCAGTGGGAAGGTAGCAGGGCAGTTATCAAAACAGCGAGGAAAAGGATTTGCTGGTGAGTTATGGTTTTTAATTCAAAACAGTCACATCTTTTTAGAAATATTAGGAAAACTAACATTGGGAAACTAGATTTCCACAAAACCTTCACTTTGCATGGTTAAAAACTGCCTCCATTTCACAGCAAGAGTGCTCTTCAGTGCCAAAATGAAGATTTGAATGTTCCAACACCGAATGTTGTGGGACAGATCTAATTTGATTTTTCAAACATTTCTAAAAAAGGCAAGAAATAGTATTTTTAAGTAGTTTTTAGAAAGTAAGTCTCAAAATCCATCTTGCATTTTTTGCAAATCATTTTTAACTTTTATAAAAAAGTATTCTGTACCACTAGCACAAGTGTCACATTTACTAAATTAATTGTAACAGCCGTTTTTCTTTGCTTCCTAGACTTAGTCCAATTGCATCTGTTCTTAGATGTAAATCTTTTGAGCAGCAAAAATGTTGTTTTATTCAAATGAAAATTGACAGAATATGTGTAGATTTAAATATGGTTCCTAGAGATAAGATTTTTCTGTTGTCATGTTGTGAAAAGTTGAGCAATTGTCTCCACTTCCTTATGCTTATGTTTCCTCTGATTCACTTGCAAGTTCTACTGCATTTTGTATTCCATGTTTTCACCTGTTAGTATGTCTGAGACAAGGGCATCTAATGGTAGCTGTAGTGTTCTCAGCATTAATGTAATGCGAATAATGATGGTACATTGTCAGAATAACAGAATGTGTGAAAGTGAGCTGCCGTGCTTACCCGTAGTCTCTTATAGCCACTACGCCTTTTGTAAAACCAGCAGCCAAAGATAAGCAACATGGCCAGCACCAAAATGAAGATCCCAATCCCCAGGGCCCTGCGTGGGACACAAGAAAAAATAAGTAACAGTAGAACTGGGTGCATTCTTTTGGGAGCAAGAATGGTTAGATCAGGAACTTATATCCCTATCCCTTTACCAGAGGAAGGGATGAAGCAGGGTATACCTCAGAAAACAAAGCATCAGTAACTTAATCCAGTCTCTATAGATTAAGCTGCTAGATAAATTCTCTGCCCAGATCTAAAACATTCTAAAAATGAGAAATATTTGTAGCTTTGAAGATAATAGTCTACCAACAACCCATGCTTCTAAAATGTCCTTATGTGTAAATTCAGCAAACAGCATTATGACTTTGGAAGGGAACGAGAAGTAAAATAGGTGCCAAGCCTGCTGAGGCATCTCATGTTTGTTAAGTTTTTCCAGGCAGTAAGAATTGAGAAATGTATCCCAGCTGCATCATATTGCAATAAATTCTGGCGACATAGTTTTTTTAATTATTCATAAAACACTACACAGTTTCAAAAACCTAGTAAGAAACTTCAATATTTTTTTTTTGTAAACAGGTCTGTAATTATTTAGTTCTTGTTCTGTGTCACAGCAGGTACAGTGCTGATGTCACTGGGTCATTTTAGGGAATATAGGTTCTGCACACTGTGCTGTAAGACATCTTTTCCACTGCTTAGGATATCAAAAAGCAAAATGACGAAGTTATTGTAGCTTCTTAGTCTTAAAAATTTTCCCGTGCTAATGTGCTCTCCGTTAAGGCACTGAGCATTCACTCCTCATTTCTGTGATCTTTGAACATTTAGGAACAGAAGAGCCTGGGAAAGAAAGCTCAGAGGGATATGTTGGCAGGAAAAAAAGAACAAAAGATGATAAGAGTCAGGATAAATCTATCCCAGCACACAGCTGTGTGTCAGGTACCCAGTTTATCCAAAGTAAACCCTCAGGTTTTCCCACTGGGACCGAGAAGTGGGGAATGTCACCCATCAGAGACATTTAACATTTACTTGCTCTCATTTCCATGATTCGGTGTTTCGTGGAGCATTCTTTCATGTGACCTGAGGACTCTGAATATGTGGTACTTAATGGAGTTTCACTCAGAAATGATTTAATGAGAGTCACATCATGCGCACTGATGACTCCATCTGCTTTTAGGAGGTATTTTCCATTTAGCTGGGGTTTCCACTGATATTATTCTTTAGGGTATTCTTTAGAGTGAAGCATTGTATCTTTGAGGTTCTAAAGGGACATAAATCTTACTGAAAGATTTCGCTGTTACAACCTCCAATATGTAATTCCAAATGAGCCTCAACAACCCTGGTAATGTTATCATAAAGGTTAATACGACTTGTGAGTGTCGGATCAAGCTCTAGATTCTTGAATTCTGCAGTTCTGACTATTCTTAACCATCAACTGTTCTTTTAGATAATTCCATTTCAAAGAGCCACAAAACAACCAAATTGCATTTCTTTGTTGTACAGCCCTGATTTTTATTTTTGTACTACTCTGGAAATTTCTCTTCAGTGTACGTTTTTTTCTACACACATGCTAAGATAGGTTTTGCTTTATGCTTACTCTTCTGCTGTGAAATAAGTCCGTCCTTTTCCTCTAAAGAAGTTTCCATCTTGATGGTGAATTTCTCTGGGCATTTTGAGATCCTACCCCTGTTCAAAACCACATATTAGAACACAATAGAAATATCTGTATATATTGATGAATGCTATCAAATTTTTGTTTTAGGGGGGCTTTTTAGAGAGGTAGGAGAACATGCTATTATCAGAATTAAGCAGACTGCTCCAATTTAAAAACTTAAAAATGCAAAACTCGAAACTATGAGCAGTTCCACGTGAGTGCAGCAGGCAGTGATTTAATATGCTCACTTCAGGCACTAAGCAGTGACTGATTTGTGAAGCAAAATCTCACAGGAGTATAGAAAGAAAAAAAAAAAAAGGCAATTTGCATGGACAAGGAACAATATTTGAAAGCAAAAAAATAATATTATGGACATACTATGTATTTCTGTATTTCTGTTACCCCCTGTAAGAGTTCAAAGGGTCAGTCAGCACAAACTGTCCCAGATCTGTTGGTTTTCAGATTGTTACACCAGCAAGCACAGAGAAGTTATAATCCTAATTCTCAGTCTTAAGAGAATAATCATCCAATTAAAAATAGTCTGAACTTTACAGAGGAAGAATCCACAAGTAATCTTGTCTCTGTCATGTAAGCAGGTCAACAGATCCTATTTGATAGCATCCAGCTCATCTACTATCTCATACTGGAGTAAAGTGAGTGTAAAAAACAGTGAATTTGCCAAAGAAACTTCTATCCAAGGAATCAAAGCATTTTCAGATTTCACTAAGATTCTGTTAAGTCTCCACTAAGGCACAGTTTTTAAGCAACATGAAATAGTTTGGGTTTAGGTAGAATAAAAAAATGCAAGCCTTACCTTCTTCAGACCTGTACTCTGTCTGTTAACTAAAGGCACGTACGGCTTTCCTTTCCTTGACTCACTCTGTTTTTTTTCTTCTTTGATCTGTTCTCTTATGACTATCACGAGTTTAAATTCCTTTCAGTACAGCTTCTGAATGCATTAATTAGCATGAAAAGGGTCAGGAGACAACTTTCTTCACACAGCCTCCATCCTTCTCTCCTAATAAGCACCTCAGAAATCAGTTATTTCTTCATGAGATTAACTACCTGGCTAGAAGTGGCTCAGCACCACTCTGCCTGCCCATCAACATGAACTCCTGAAGTGGGCAGCCTGATACTAAATAAAAGCATGTTTTGATTTGGGGCTGGTTGTTTTGTGGCTCAGATCTGACACAAACAGATTTTTGGGACTCATTTAACTAAAGCTTTGCTTATCCACATTTTTGTGCCATTGTAACACCATGTAGAGGCAAACCTTAAAAATGATGCTGTTAGGCCGTGATGGAAGCGCTTTAGATTATAGCAAGTAGTTTGATTCTGTACTGGCTAGCAAATGCTGCAACAAACAAACTGTTCTGTGTCCTGCAGAACTAATGGAGCCCGGTTCCCAGTGGTTTTGTGTGAATTGTCACTGTGGTCACATACACACAAGCTGCAATAATTGCATTCACAACATCAGGCGAGAAACAGCAGCCTGTAAGGAATCCAGAGCTCTGGGTTCAGTGGTGGGTCAGAAGTGTTAGTTACTGACAAAGGAAAAAAAGATACATGGACCATGCAGGACCATGTTCTGTTTGACACTTCTCTCAGTGAATCATTTGGGCCTCTCTACACTGCAAAAGACTTTCTGTTTAAGTTTGGAATACTCTGGCTACCTTTGAGGCTGCAGCACTGGCTCCAGATTTGCTTGAGAAATGGCTATTTTCAGAAATGAGTAGAAATGAAGTGATAGCGTGAGAGGTCAACACCTATTTCTCCAGGAAATTGGTTGAAAAGTCTTAACATCATTATTTCTAGTGAGCTCAGGTCTGGGAAGAGCTAGGCCATTTCACCTGTTTACAAATTACACAGCTTTTTCCAACAGTGTTAAAAATCTTACCTTGCCTGAACACAATCTTTGTTTGGACAGATCTCCCCAGTGGTGCCCAGCGCCAGGACAAGAGGCAGTGGGCACCAACTGGATTACAGGAACCTCCCTCTCAATGCCAGGCAGCGCTTTTGTGCTGTGCAGGTGCTGGAACTGGCACAGGCTGCCTGGAGGCTGTGGAGTCTCCTCCTGGGAGATCTTCCAATGCTGCCTGGGCATGGTCCTGGGCATCCTACTCTGGGCATCCCTGCTTGAGCAGGGTTTGGACCGGATGGACTCAGATGTCCCTGCCAACCTCAACCATCCTCTTACTCAGATTTTTTTGCTTGACAACTTAAGACCAAAGTCTGAAACAACCTTTTTTCTAGAGTGAGAAAAGTAAAGGGAAGAAGGGAAACAACAGTGAGAAGCATAAATTTTCCTATTTAGGTAAATCATTCAGCGTTTCTTCTACATAATCCCAGATGAATCTAGTGGGAGTTTCAAAGGTGAATGAGATATAGAGAAACTTGCTGTAGATACTCGTGTGTGTAAAACAGTAAGCGTACACTATCACAGTCCAGTGAATTCCTGAAGAAGTGTGTCAGCTCTTGTGTAATACACTGAAAATGTCACAGAATACCTTTTTGAGCCATGTGTTTTCCTGAAAAAAAGCTTTAAATTCTGTGAGGGAATGCTAACTGAAGACTACTGTTTGTTCTTTCAAAGTTGAAGCTGGTACAAACAAAAAATCCATGTGATACCAAAACCAGTGCGTCTCTGCCCCTTCCTTGCCTCAAGCAGTGCTTAGGAGGAAATGTCAATTGATGGAATAGTTTGTGTTCTGAAAGAATTTCTTGTTAATAGTATAACAAAGGGATGTGGGAGAAAAACTTTGTCATAGATCAGTGGTGCCATCTGTTACCTAAATACACAGTGCTGCTATTGAAAAATTGGGTGGATGGGAAGGTGGAACACCATGTCCTGGTTCTGACCTCAGTTCTTTTACTAAACCCTGTTTCTTTGAAGTGGCATTGCTAACTCTGTGAGTATAATGTCAAAGGAATTTATATGTGAATTCTACAAGTATTACCTTTTTAAATACTGTATTTCAGGAGAAGATGATGTAAGAGGAAGCCCCATGCAAGCCTGGCCATTTCTCTTAGCCAGCAGCCTTGGACAACTTGGGTCACTCTGATGAATCTTTTTGATAGGTATGAAATGAATGCTTCTAGTCTAACTGAAAATAACATGCCTGACCTTCTAAAAAGAATGACTTCTTTTTTTATTCTGTTGATAGATGTGATTCCATCATTCTAGGATGACTTCATTTCTCCCTTCACAGTATTGCAGAGCCCTGCTGCTCCTGCTGAACCCACATGGGGATCTCCAGTTCCACCCTGCCTGGAGCAGGACTCTCCAATGTCAGGCCGAGCTGCTCAGGGCCTCACACTGCCGGAGCAAGAGGGTCCTCAGGCCAAAACCAGCCCAAACTGCCTGGGCCCTGGCTCCGTGGCCCAGCCATCCTGGTGGGAAGAATCTTCTCCTCACCTCCAGCTTGAACATTTCACTCAGCTCATTCCGTTCTTCTCACCCTCCCACCATGTACCCAGTGCAGAGCCCAGCTGTGTCTCCTCTGTCCCCTGTTGCTGGTGCTGGGATTCCTGCTGGGTGCTTCCAAAGCCACCCCACTCCACACCTGAAGTATCCCACAGCCCCCCTGTAGCCCCAGGCTGAACTCAGTCATGCTTGTCCATTTCTTTACAGAACTGGGTGCACCGGTGCTGAGTGGTGCATCTTCATCTGATGGCTGCTGTACCCAGAGACCAGGAAGCTAGCAGCCTTCTGCTCTGCCACTGGCAGATCTCAGGATGCACCCAAACATGGAAATCAGTGACAGGGACTGTAATTAAAATACACAAGTTTAATAGAAAATACTGAATTGTAATAGAAAGGTAATGTCCTATATTAAATGTCTCCCCATTATTTTTCCTCTCCAACAGTTCCCCTGTGTTTCAAACGAGAAGAAATAAAAATAAAAATAAAAATAAAAAT
>JAOWBP010004700.1:22280719-22293723 GCA_028571105.1 Tragopan temminckii | reverse complement strand
GATGGCGACCGCCGCCCCCCACCCTCTCGGCGAGGGGACGGCGAGGCCGACCTGCAGGGGAAGAAGCGGGGCGGGCCGCGGCGACGGCTGCTGGGCGAGGCGCGGGGGACGCCGCTGGTGCTGCTCTACCTGCTGGTGCTGAGGGTGCTGGTGCAGGTCTCGCACCGGCAGCTGCTCAGCCCGCCCGCCGGACGCGGGGAGCGAGAGTTCAGCGCGCAGCGCGCCAGGTAGACGGGGGGGCGGGAGGCACTGCCCGCGCTCCTGCGTGTGGGGCGCTTGGGTTCGGGGTTGGTGTTGTGGAGAGCTGTGTGTCGGTTGAGTGCCGTGGTTGACGGGGTGAGGAGCCCTGGGCAGAGAGCTGTGCTACACGGCCTCCTACGTGGGAGGCCACAAAGGTGATCGGAGGGCTGCGGCTCTTTTCCTGTGAGGGAGCTGCGCTTGTGTAGCTTGGAGAAAGAAGGATTCCAGAGACCTCCTTGTGGCCTTCCAGTACTTGAAGAGTGCTTACAAGCAGGAGGGTATAGCTTTTCACGCGGGTAGGTAGTGAGGGGGCATTTAAGTTAGATGTTAGGAAGAAATTCTTTACTGAGAGGGCAGTGATGCCCTGGCACAGCTGCCCAGAGAAGCTGTGCTGCCCCATTCCTAGAGGTGCTCAAGGCCGGGTTGGATGGGCCCTGAGCAGCCTGAGCTGGTGGGGAGCAGCCCTGTCCACAGCAGGGCATTGGAACTGAATGATCTTTAAGTTCCCTTCCAAACAAAGCCATCGTGCGATTCTTGGGTTCTGTTATGATCTTTACTGTTACCATCTTGGGTGTCTTAAGTGAAGTTACCAGTGTTAGTTTCTTACTGTGGACTTTGGATTTAAAAAATGTACAAAAATGTTAAAGCTGATCTTAAAAATGCTAAAATTTTTCTGAAGATAAGGTGTATATAAGTACTGAATGTGTTGACGCTGATTGTACAATTTGTCTTTCAGGGGATACCTTGACAACATAACAGCAATTGGGCCCAGAACAGTTGGAAGTCCAGAAAATGAAGTTCTTACAGTTAACTACCTCTTACAACAAATTAAGGCAATAGAAACTGAAAGCACAGATGCTCACAAGATATTTGTAGACATACAGAGACCCACAGGCTCCTTCAGCATTGACTTTTTAGGAGGCTTTACTAGCTACTACGCAAACATAACCAATGTTGTAGTGAAGTTGGAACCTCGAGGCGGAGCTGAGCATGCTGTCTTATCCAACTGTCACTTTGATTCTGTACCAAATACCCCAGGTACGTCCACTTGTTGCTCCTGCATTTCTCTGTAGTTCACAAGCTACAGAGCTTAGCTCACTATCTTCTCCTAACTAAAACCCTTATAGCCATGTGCTAGAACACTGCATGTGTCAACTAACTTGTTTGATTTCAGTGGAATTCACTATGTATAGAGTGACAGGTTAGTCCTATTTTAGTCATCATGTTTTAGGATATGACTTGTTTTCTGGCAGGCAGAAAATCATGCATGTCAAATTTGGATTTCTGAGAAGTTTTGTGATGTCTGCCTTTCTTTTAATTCATTCCTCAGGCATGTCACTTGTGCTGCTTCTACCTGTCATTCAGCTCTTTCCATACTTCTGTACTGATTTTAACTTGGTTTTCCTGTAATGGAATGCTTTGTGCTGGAGTCTGTTCCCACCTCCCACTAACCAGTTTTTCTTCCCATGCCATCTGGTATGTTCTATCTCAAACTTTCAGTACCGTGTCCTTATGCTATACCTTCCCCTCCCCCCACATTTAAAGCTTCTCATTCAAAAGACTATGGTGATCAGAGATTTAAGGTACTGTTGCTTTGGTGGTATGTATGTCTCTCACTGCTACTTTCACGGCTGTGTGTTTCCTAGTTCTTGACCTTCAGCGTTTTATAAATCTAATCATCTTAAACAATTATTGCAACATGTCTGCAGTCACCTTTGCAAGTGCGTGGTATATCATTGCCAGGAAGGTATGGAACTAGAAATCACTCAAATACATTTGTTGTAACACATAGCCACAGGTGTATGCCAGTTATTACAGCTGGGAAGTACTACAGATATCAGTCACTAACAGTAGTTTTACTTAGAATTTTTCATTTACAGCCTGCACTACATTTTATTTTGGGGGGTAAACTTTCTGTTCTTCAGCACATACAAATAATCTTCATTACTGAGGAAACAGTTGAGTCTTAGCTTGAGAAACAAAACATTTGCTATACTCTTTGTGCTTCTTTTCTGTCAACAAAGAGAATACAGGACTTCTCTTTCTCCTCCGGTCATATTTAGGCGAGGTGGATTTCCAATTATATTTAATAACTGTCATTATTGTACACTGTCTGTGATTTAGGAACTGCAGAGGTGATTATTACTGCATTTATAGTCCGACTGCCTTGACCTAAAGAATACTTCACAAGTATAATGTAATGATGACTGTTTTTAGATGTGTAAGTGGCGTGCCTGTTTCTGTAGGTTGTTGCACAGGGTTATGTATCCATTGGTTACTTTCTTTACAGTTATTCAGTCAGTAGACTGAATCAGAAGTATTTCACCAATCTTGCACAGCGTTGGGAATATCATAGAATAGCTTAGGCCAGGAGAGACCTTAAGGAACGTTCAGTTCCAATGTCTGTTTTGTGGGCAGTGTTGCCACCCCCCAAATCAGGCTGCTCATGTGAAAAGCTCTTCCTCTTGTTTATAAGCTCTCTTTAAGTACTGGAAAGCCACAATGAGGTCAGTGTGGAGAAGAGGAGACTCCAGAAGTGCAAGCTCAGCTCCTCAGCCTGTTTTTGTAGGAGATGTGTTCCAGCCCACTGATAATCTTTGTGGCCCTTCTTTGGGTCCGCTCTGACAGCTCCACATCCTTGTGCTTGGGGCCCATGGCCTGACCTCAGTTCTCCAAATGAGGCCTCATGAATTATTAGTGAGAATTATGCAGAAGTTTATAATGGAGCTAGAGATCAACCTATATGCATGCCATTAATCACAGTGCATCCTTTTATCACAGCAGTGAAGAACTGCTCTTTCATTTTCCTTCTGTGAAACTTGCACATAACCTAAGCAAGAGCCTTTTGTCTTCTGTTCTTCTGTCTTTCTATAATTAAGCTGATTTGAAAAAAAATGTTTTGTTTAAGCAGAATCAGCATGACTTGGTGATGTTCCAACGAATGGTATACCTGAAAATTAAAATAATAGTATGTGATCTGCTGTTGATGCTTATAGAGTTTTCCTGGCGTGATTAATGATCAGTGCATCTGTTTGCATGCTGTTGGAATAGGTGTCAGCTCAGTATGAAATTTTTGATATGTTTCCTTTAGGTGGTTGGTATTACTCAAACATTTTAAAGCAGTTCTGATATTGAAATATTTAAAGTTTTCTTTAAGTTGCCGCTGATATTGCTGTGTACACGTTTATTGAAATTCAAGGCAGGTACTTTTCACTGTTGCTAATGGTATAGCATGGTGCTCTGTTAGAGTAAAGAAAAACTCAATAAACCATTTAAGCTTCAGTGTTAGAAAGCTTTAGAACCTTTTTAGCTAGAGAAGAGTGTAGGAAATGAAGGAAATGTGTAAGCTTTAAACTCTTAACCTATTTCTGTCATTTAAATGGTACTAATTTTCAGTTTACTCATCCTATTTGATTATTTTCTAATAAACTTGAAGGTAGAAATGTCCTTGAAATTATTTCTATAGGTGTAGCTGACAGCAGGGTTTCTTTGTATAACTGATGTTTGTCTTAAGATCTGCTTTAATTTGCTTACTGTTTTGTTGTATATAAAGTGTTTGGGAATGTTTTTCCTCTGAGCATGCGCATGTGTTTTGAACTTTTGTTTTTCCTAGATTCACATAGAGACCATAAGTGTTTAGTTTTCAGCAAGATTTATTGCTTCCTTGTTGAATTCTCAACACAGTATCAGACAAAAAGAACTCAGCATGACTAAGAGTAGACTACTGGTAAATTCAGGCAGCAATATAATCAGGGTTTTAAATCACATATTTGTTGGAAAGCATTTTGCAAAATGAAGTGTTTTTGAGAATTAGATTAAAGAACAATGTACTGGAAAGATTCTCCTTGTATATGCATTTATATTTTTTAGCTTATTTTAAAGTACCTGCATACAATGGACTAAAGCTAAAGTTTTCAGTGAGATACACCCTTTTTGTGGAAGTGGGAGACATGTCTAAATTCTGTCAAGCTGCAAGCTTTGGAAAAGCTACATCTTATATATGAACTAAAAAGTTTCAGCAGCTGATGACTCTGCCTTAGTATCATTCTGATGCAGTTTGTGGCAAGTAATGCTTTACAAACTGCTGTCATCATCTCACTGCAAGTAGGCACCATTTCTATAGCCCAGGCCACCAGGAATGATACAACATTTCTCTCTTTGTTCCAAAGTTCTTTTGATTAGAGTAGGATAGAAAGGTGCTGCAGCTATACCAAAGTGAGAGAAGTGGGGCAAGGTAGATCTAGAGTATGGTTACTTAATCAAGATGAAGGATTGATAGGGCGTGGGAGGAAGTTTGAAGAAGTGGATGTAAGTCTGGAATAGTATTGGATCAGAATTGTGAACAGAGCACCGAGGCCAAAATGAAAAAGGATTTTCTCTCTAATGAAACTGGAAAGGTGTTAGAAAGCATTCTGTCACAAAACTACTACATTGCAACATATACTTTCTATTTTAGGGTGCTTTGAGGGAGTTCTGGTATTTGTTTATTTTGCAATATTGTCCTTAATGTTACTTTCAGAATGTGTCCAATTACTTACTTGTATTGTAAGAGGGTGGAATTCCTTATGGTCCCTTGTATGGGAAAGTTTAGTTTTGTTAACTGTAGTATGCTGTGAGCACTTTGCTTGTTTAGCACCTAGTTAGTCTAGTTCTCTTGAAGAATATTATTGGATCTGGTATTCTGTACGTCACTTGTTCAACTTTTGAACATTAGTTTTCTTTCTGCTATTGCTTCTAACATAGGTTCAGGGTACAATCTGTAGCAGAAAATTTACTAAAGCTTGGCATAGTCACACCTTGGCTAGATTAGATGATTGAGAGAATGTAAAACTTTTTCGTCTCAGCTCTTTGTTGCAATTTTGTGCATTTCTTATAAGCTATGCTTGTCTGCTTATTATTTTAAGGTGCCAGTGATGATGCTGTTAGCTGCTCAGTGATGCTTGAGATACTTTACACTCTCTCAAAATCATCAGAGCCCCTTCAGCATGCTGTAATATTCCTATTTAATGGAGCAGAAGAAAATATTTTGCAGGTAAGAATATGCCAGGATTATAAAATGTACATCAAAGCTGTGAATTAAGATCCTGATACAAGAGTGACTGCAGCTGTCACTTTTGTTTCATCTGTTGAAATATTAAATGCCAGACTTAACATTCTGAGGAAAATGTATTTGCTGTTGAATAGAAAAATAAACTTAAATTATTGTTCATATTAATTTAATTGGAAGACTTTGATCTTCTGTTCTGTTTGTGTTACGAATGATCTGAATGCCTTCTCTGAGTTTGATTTGTGATCATACGTGATGGAAAATAACTCTTAGACTGGTGTGGAAGAGTATGGTATGACCTGTATTTTCTTTGTTTCTCACCAAGGCTAGTCACGGCTTCATTACACAACATGAGTGGGCCAAGTCAATTAGAGCTTTTATTAACCTGGAGGCAGCAGGTGTAGGAGGAAAAGAACTTGTTTTTCAAACAGGTAGGAGCACGTATTGTGTCCGGGGGTAGTTCTGGTAATAAGCAGTGTAGACTTGAAAGAGTATTGAAAGTGTCTCGTAACTAGAAGACGGGAGAAATACTGTGCCTCTTTCTCAGCCCTTTGTCGTAAGTCAGTTGCTCTGCATCTTTAAGAACACGCAGGCTGAAGCACTGTGGCAGAAGTTGCCTCACAGATTGGAAACCTGTGCAGAGCAGTACTAAAGTTATGTTTCTCTTATACGTCAAGGTAGTTAGGAGACAAGCAGATCAGTATATTACTTGTATCTTGCGTACTCATAAATCACGTGTTTTATTTAATCTTCAGGCCACTCTTTCAAAATCTTTGCAGAGAGATTTAGGCATTAGAACTCAAGCTGCTGCTCAGAAAGCAGCAAAACTTCTCTGTTAAGCTTCAGCTCCATGGTAGTTGGACTGCATACTTCTAGTATTTTTATTCTTTACTTCATCTAAATCATACTTCCTGCTACCATGGCTGCTGCATTGTTTACTTGCATTGAATGCTTTAGCAGAGAGACTTTTCAGCAAATAATTTTGATGTATAATAGATAATAAGTTGGAGTTTCTAGTAAAGGCTGTGGTTTATGCATCAGTCCTGTGTCTTCTTTAGGAGATGGCATATCTATTTTGCCACTGAACACTCAAGACATTTATGCATTTTTCCATCCGTGACTAATTCTCTAAATTGTATGGGACCTTCAACTTAAATAAATGAACTTAGTTTACTTTGTGGGGCAACACAGTTTCTTTGTGTGTTGTTGTTTGTTACAATATAGATACCTGTCTTAACTGAGGTTCAGAAAGTATTTGTTGTGAGCTTTCTGTTCATCTTTTGTTAGGACCTGAAAATCCTTGGTTGGTGCAGGCATATGTGTTTGCAGCCAAACATCCCTTTGCATCTGTGGTGGCACAGGAAATATTTCAGAGTGGTATTATCCCAGCTGATACAGACTTCCGGATCTACAGGGACTTTGGTAATGTTCCAGGTATGTTATCAGAAAACATGTCAGTGGACATTATGCAACCATTTATTTGTCTAAGCTTATAACAAGTAGGCTATTCTGTTGCTCAGAATGAAGGGGGATGTGCTGAGTGTATCATGCGTCTTGTAGAAAAATTCTCTTTGATAATTTTTTGTTTGTTTACATTGCAAATTATTTGGACATTTGAAGAGTTTTCAGACAGGCCTTTTGCAAAGTGGTTTTTTAATCAGTAGTAAAAAGGATACACTTGACATTTTGAAAGTGTTCCTGTGGTTCCACAGTGTTGCCTTCAGAGTGGATCTATTTCTATTGATATATTTTTACTAAATATTTGGAAAGCAGTAAGTATACTTTTTTTTTCCTGATGCTGATATGATTAACAATTTTCATGTTTTTCTCCATTACACATCTGTATAGATTTGTCTGCAGGTGTCATGTAATCATTATGTTAGTAACAACAGGTATCTTAAAATACATCAACTTGTCCTTTTTAAATACAGGTGGAATCTTAGTCTTTCTTATATAAACCAAACTTGTTCATTCTGGGGGAAAGTAAGCAGGCTACAAAGTAGAGCAGTGTTTTCTGTGAAAGTTATCTCAGGCTTTCATTTTTGTTTTGATATTTTTAGATTTACACAACTTGTCATGTTTTTTTCTCTCTGTAGGAATAGACCTGGCATTTATTGAAAATGGCTACATTTATCATACAAAATATGACACGTCAGACAGAATTTTAACAGACTCCATTCAGAGAGCAGGTTAGTGTTTCAAGAATTAAATAACAGCTACAAAATCCTCAAGTATGACTACATAGCTGTTTCTTCATTTTGATGTAAGACTACTAACTCAAGAAATGTGTTATGTTAAAAACTACTTGTTGATGAGAAAAGAATTAACTGAATGGAAGGAAACGTGTTGGAGCAACTTGGGAAAATAAAGTATCACCATAACTAATGCTGATTTGAAATTTTGGCATCTAATTGAATTTATAATTCATTGTAATCCAGCCATTTGGGTGGTTCCATTAATTTATAGTTGATTGTTCAGCATTTGGCTTTCCTTTTTTTCTCAGTAAGGCCCGTTATTGATTAACATTGAACTTAGGTATTATGTGAGATGAAAAAGTGGTTGGTAGATGTAGGCTACAAAGGAAAATAGCCTCTTTGACTCTACCTTCTAGTCACTGAGGGAAAGGAATGCAGGTAATTCATAGCTGGTGAAACACGGAGCTGGGTGCTAGGGGCAGAGAAACGAGGAAGAAGTTTGACAGAAAGTTAAAGTCCTCTGTTGATGTTTGAGGTATATTGCTTTAATATGAGACTTGAAGGGCTTTTAGGCTGAAAGATAGATTAGTCCATTGATTGAAACAGTATTTAAGTGTAGAAAGCTTTTGAAGCTTACTTTAAGAATAACTGTATAGATTACCTAATGAAAATGCATAGTCTATACCTTCAAATAGAAATTCAAAGTAATCAGCTGTGTATTAGCTTCTTTTGTTAAGGATATTTCAGTGCAGTTTTAAATGCGTGAAATAATGCAATGTATTAATTCACTGATTCTGATACAGTTCTGTTGTGTATTTGCTCTTTTTTAATAGGAGACAATATTCTAGCAATGCTAAAATACCTAGCTACATCAGATATGCTGGCGAAATCTTTTGAGTATAGACATGGAAATGTTGTATTCTTTGATGTACTTGGTTTATTTGTCCTGGCTTATCCTGCTCGTGTTGGCACCATCATGAACTACATAATAGCAGCAATTGCTTTTCTTTACTTAGGCAAGAAAGTATTACAGCCCAAAAATAGAGGTAAATCTATTGTTTTGTGGTTTTTTTGTTTTTTTTTTTAATCTACTACTATGTTATGAAGAGTAAGAAGTACTCAGGAGATAAAGAAAAATTATTTCCCTATATCCCTTTCAATCATAACCATTCTGAAACGCTTCTCTGATTTGATAAACTTAAGAAAATTTTAGGTATGCAGGAATTATTTTGTGTTTAAGATATTCAACTACGAATATTTGTGATGGGCTGTGATTGCCCAGATGTCTACCATTCATGAACTGCTATTAAAGATTTTATCTTTCCATGAAGATTTAGTTTAAACATTTCAAAAATCTTAAAAAAGAAAAAAAAATTGCCTACCATTTGTATAAACTGTTCTTAATGTGGGTAGGGCTTCAGAAACATGTTTCTTGAAGAGCTGGCCATACGCAGGAGGAAATTGCAAAACAGAAAACAGGGGAAAAGATACCAAGATATCACCCTTAATGAAGAGTGTAAAATGAAACCCTCTAATCAGACACCTTCATTTGAGGCATGGAGGTGTATCTATTTAAAAAAAAAAAAAAAAAAAAAAAGTTGTATCAAGATAACTTTTTTTTCTTTTCCAGAGTAAGAAAAAGTTATAAGAAAAGCAATTCTGTTGTTTTCTGAGGTTTTTCAGGTGGTTGGCTTCACCAGTTCCCTAGGAAAGCTGTTATCGTCAGTAATGTGGTAACCAAGGAGGTAGACTTTTCCTCTGGGGATTAATCCTGTAATGAGAAGTGCTGCAAAAAGATTTGCGAGAAAATAAGTAGGCCAAGTGATTTAGACCATACAGTTAAGAACTCTTCAGAGTGAACTCCTTATTTGGTCATTACCACAATTATACTGTAATTTTAATATTGATGATAGTCTGCAGTAGAATTTATGACTGTTGGGTGAAACTTTTTTTCTTCTTTGTAGCAATTAATAACCTGAAGAAATTCTTTACTGCGTTTGGATTAATACTGTTAAGTTGGATCTCCACACTTGTAACTGTCCTTATTGTGGCGGTGTTCATCTCTCTCGTTGGACGGTCTCTTTCTTGGTATACCCATTTCTATGTTTCTGTGTTTCTGTATGGCACTGCAGCTGTAGTTAAGCTCGTTCTCGTTCACTCGCTAGCCAAGAAGTTCTACTACAAGGTAAGACTGACTTCATTGCCATTGTTAAAGAATGGTGAGTGTAGTGTTTAATCTCATCTGGGCATAGGGGTTGTTGTGTTAAATGAGAGTTAGCAGTCCCTTGATTTAGGGCTTCATCCTCACTAATGACTGGTAGCAGTTGATTCAGGGAAAAAAAATCAAAAGCCTTGTAGTAGACAATGTATCATTTCTTCCCTATGGCACACTCTTGTTCTCCCATCACTTGTTGATAAGAGATCAAAGCAACAGCCGGAGAACTGACGTTTTTTTATTTCTTTAAATGTTCTTGAAGCTCAGAAAATCTGCATCTATACTCAAATGGTCTTTTGAGTCTTGCCAAACTCTTTCTTATGAATGTACTTGTAAGACAGATTTCCCCAATGTAATCATATTTTGGTACTTTTAATGCATCCTTTGGTATTTTTATTCTTTACTTCATCTAAATCATAACATAAATTTTTTCATGTAACTTGGTATTCCTACTCTTTCTGTCCTGTTCTGTTCTGTCCTGTTACAAAATAGAAGGGAAGTTTCTGTTTTCTAGTGTCTCTCACAGACAGGAGATAATTATTTGGTTTCAGGTGCTGGATCTAGTTCTTACCTGATGATTGTCTGAAGAACAGATCACTTGACTAGATATTATCCATCTCTCAGTTTTCTTGGCATGCTTTAGGTTACAGTCTACTTCTGTAACTTATACCTAGGAAGATCTGCATTAAAAATTTTGGAAGCTGATCTCTCATTTGGCTATTACAGGTGATGCTCAAGTGTTGATGAAGTAATGTGTTTGCTGTTACAAAGTCCAGGAACTTGTGAATCAACAAAGTTTTTGTTTTGAAAAGAGACTTTTGGGTTACCAAATGTATTTCCTCACTGCCCCCATTTTTTTCACATCCTGAAATGGAATTAGGTACTTCCTTAAAACCATCCAGGAAGGTGGTCCTTCTTGCTACTAGCAAAAAAAACCCAACACAATCCATCATGAATAAGTGTAAATGTCAGGGCTGATGCCTTTTAAAATTGAATTGTCCAAGACAAACAATTCCATATGAGAAATCAGAATTTGTTTATAAATTCTTACGACACTTGATACATGAAATGTTTTTTGCTCAGTGGTGATTGATTCCCTTTTTGTTACAGAACATGAATGACCAGTACTTGGGAGATGTGTTTTTTGATGCCTCATTGATGATTTGGTCTATATTATTGGCAATGATTACTCACATCGGTCTTTGTTCAGCATTCATTTGTACATTGTGGGTAGTGTTTCCTTTACTCACAAAGCTGATGATCCATGAAGAATTCGGACAAAAAGGTATGAGTTTTTGGTGGGGAAGGCTACATTTCAAAACCTCTGCCCCTTGCTGCTGTATATTGAGGTGTTTTCCTCCAGTCTGTATTGTTTAAGCAAAGTAACTCAATTTAGGAGTAGAGAATTTTTAAAGTACAGATGACATTTTTGTCACAAGAATGTGTTCTTTAACCAAAGACAGTCTGAAACTGTGGAGAATCTTTTTAGAAAAACATACTGAAAAGCATACTGTATTTCAAGCTAAAAAGAACAGTATTATTTGAGGTTACTAACTGATCGAATAGTTTTTATGGTAAACGATTGTTGTAAAAATGAAACATTTAAACAGTCTTTGGAACAAAACATCTGGTATATATTTTTTGGTAATATGAGAGTTGTTTTGCAGTGTTCCTAGAAGAGTCATATTGACATTGGCTGGGTAAAATGAAGTCCCTGCCAAGGTCTTCATATTATATGTGGACTTGTACATTGGCCTTGCAGCAGTGGATGGATGTATTAGTAATGTTCTTCATTTTGTGTCCTGCAGGTGCCACAATGAAATTTGTTGTGATGTACATGCTAGGAATGTTTGTTCCCTATCTGTATATGATGTATCTCAATTGGACTGTATTTGAAATGTTTACTCCAATTATGGGACGAAGTGGTTCAGAAATTCCACCAGACGTAGTGTTGGCAGGATTTATTGTGGCCAGCACAATGATTCTGTCATCCTATTTTGTAAGTAGAAATTGAAGATGTTTAAAACTTTTTAAAAGTTTTCTCTAGACTCGAAAATCAGTGTTTTTTCTAAGCTACTGTTTGAAGTTAATGATATTGTTCAATATCTCAAATGTTAATACAAGGAAATTCTAGGAAATGGGGAAGATCCTGTTTTACGTTTTTCAGAAAGAGGTAATTGAAACGGATTTAAAAATTCTTTTCTCTATAATGATATAATAAAATGGGTAATTTAATACTGGAGTTTGAACAGGCATTCATGTTAGGTGAAGTACAGTATGCAGCTAAACAAAACCTATGCAACACTTCAAAAAATTTTTAGGCTTTTTTATGGCACCCTTGCTGCATAATGTCTAGGTTTTTCTTGTCATATATTTTGCAAAAATGAGAAGGTTTTTTTTAAACCTCTAGAATGTACTAACGTTTTTTGTTTTTAAATCTTGAGATTGCAAGAAATTTTCTTGTGTTAAATAGCATTGTAATGTACTTGCAGTTCCGTAATTGGATTTTAGAGTTATGCAGTGTATTTTATTTCTTAGCCTGTAGTTTTATAACTGAGCTGTCTTTTTGTTCTCTAGATTAACTTCATTTACCTTGTCAAAAGTACAAAAACGACGCTAATAACTTTAACTGCTGTGTTTCTAGTCACTCTGATTCTCGTTTGTAGTGGAATCTTCTTTCCTTACAGTTCTGATGCAGCTAATCCAAAGCCTAAGCGAGTCTTTCTTCAGGTAAGAAGAGTCTTGCATATAATATTGCCTTTATGCTACATGCAGGAGAGTTTTTTGGTGTAGTTTTTGTTGTTATTTTTAAATGCTTAAGCCCTTAAGAAGTAACTTTTCTGGTGCTTGCTTGATTTAAGCTGTAACAATTATTCTTGGATTTGAAAGAGCTGGTACTGTTTCTCATGTTCAGTTCCTGTGTTTGCTTCATTTTTGTCAGGAGAAGAGGTTGTTTTGTGTTTTTTTTTCCTAATGTTTTTTTAAATACAAGAGTAAGCAGTCTTCATTGAAGAAGTGAATGCAAATATTTACAGGCATAGCTATCTTTTGAATTTATGTTTTTATGTTACTTTTATAATCTATGTAATTGTATTCATAAATATTTAAGTATGTGTTGCACAGTAGACATTAAGGGTTGATGTAGGGGATATTTGGGAATTACTTATAAATCTTGCAGGCTTCACAAACTGCCAGCATCTAACTGTGTATCTTTTTCCTTTTTTCCCTTCCCTTTTTTTCTTTTTTCTTTTTTCTTTTTTCTTTTTTCTTTTTTCTTTTTTCTTTTTTCTTTTTTCTTTTTTCTTTT
>JAOWBP010004700.1:22224293-22280619 GCA_028571105.1 Tragopan temminckii | reverse complement strand
TCTTTTTTCTTTTTTCTTTTTTCTTTTTTCTTTTTTCTTTTTTCTTTTTTCTTTTTTCTTTTTTTTTCTTTTTTCTTCTTCCAGCATATGAACAGAAGATTTCATGATCTAGATGGAAACCTGGTTAAAAGTGACTCTGGTATATGGATTAATGGATTTGATTATAATGGAATATCTCACATAACTCCCCATGTACCTGAAATCAATGACACCATTAGAACTCCATGTGAGGAGTGGGCTCCATTTTGTGGTCTTCCTTGGATTCTGCCTGTGCATTTCATGTTCCGGTTGGTGTGAACACTGCTTAATTTGAGCCACTTGGTTATGCAGTCTCCCTTTTGTAAGGGAGGAAAGATAAGGCTAATCTTGGCCTAAAAGTAAATTATCCTTCCGCTTGAAAGGCCCTTTAACTTCTGTCTAGATACAGTGTCTTCTGCCACAAACTGTGCTAGAGATCACTGGGTCTGCTGGAGGAGATTTGGAAGTTGATGTATGGGAAAACTGATGTCAGCACCAGTGGAGAGGAAAGTGAGGGGCCTTCTAAGGGGCACTTCAAAGTAGCAGTATGTGTGCTTCTTCCTTCCTTTCCCATCCTCTACTCAGATGAAGAAGGTTAGAGTAGATAGTTTCACCAGATGAAAAGTAGCTGCTGTAACTGTTTCTTATACCTGAGAAGTCTTGTGACCAAAAATAAACAATTTTGGAAATCCTAGTATTTCTACTTATTTTATTGGTTTGTAAATTAAGACAGGTCCAGATACAAATAAGAACAGTGATGTTGACTACTATTCTGTTATTGTGTCTTTTAAATGTTTGTCTCTCTGTAAGCTGTTAATTTTTAACTACCTTCTGCTAGCTTAAATAGCTTTTGAATATTTTATGTGTTAACAGAGCAGTCAGCTAAGTTGTACAAAAACTTACTCTTTTCGTGTTTTAGTACCTCTAACTGTTGCACTGAGATAAAATTAAAATCTTATTTGTTCATTCAGGAAAAACTGGTATCTTCCTGCTTCAGAAATTTTTCCAGCAAGCCCCATTCACTTTGAAGTTCTCACTAAAGAGCTAACGCCCTGGAATTCTGTAAGGTTAAGCTTTGAAGTATCTGGTGAGTGACTGAAGCTCCTAATTTGTGATTTGTTTTTATTTTTTTACTCATAATATATCAGGTTTAATTCCAATCTGCAGTGTACAGTGCCATTCCTAAAATGAATTTATTTGCGCCAATCACACAAAGCTCACCAGTTTCAGAATACACTGTGGTTGTCACATTTCAGTTGTTATTTGGGAGACTGATACCTTGTCTATTTTGAGTAAGCCTTGATCTTCTTCTAGCAAGTCCCTTCTTAAAGTCCATTTACACCTAATATATCCTACTGCTTAGAAATATTTGAAGACTTTTCTATAGAGAACACAGTTTAGCTCTGTCTTGATTTCAAGGTATATATAGTAATGCAAAATTTACTAGTTACTATTTAGGAAAATATGTTGTTGGAATGAAAGAAAGAGGGGCAGATGTTCTTTCTCCTTTCAGCTGTTTATACATCTAGATACTTGCCTGCAGGTCCAAGTCACATGTCTCTGTATATTCGACCACACGAAGGGTCAGCTTTGTCTACCTGGTCTCTTGGAGATGGAACACCAGTTGCTAGCGTAGGAGGAGACTACTTTGTGTTTTACTCCCATGGGCTGCAGGCTACACCATGGCACTTCTGGATAGAGCTGACAGTAAGTATGCTGCTGTTGGAAACCTGGTGATTTCATGGGCTTTATGTTGGTTCTCTACTTCATAAATCAGCTCACACAGATTTTGATGCTTTGTCCTCCAGCTTGCTGAACATTCAAAGGGAGAGTCTTTTCCTTGTTTTCATGGTCTTAGGTCTTAAGCTTGCATTTTTCTCATCTTGACCTCATAGTTTTTCAAGTTCTGTCTTTGTTATCTCACAGTTCTTTTTCCTGTTGTAAATAGTTTCCTTTTCGTATACTTTGCTTATTTAGGAAAGTAACAGGGAGTTCTTTTTGGTAAACTTATCTGCCTGAAGAGAATCATAAAAATTTTGTGTTCCATACTTTATTTTTTGGTTGAAAATAAGGCTTCTGTAAAGTACCAATACGACAGCATCCAGCATTCCTATTCCAGTAGGATTTATGATCCCTCATGCCCACTGTTAAATTGCCAATGAATAACTTTTTCTAGACTTATAAGTTACCACTTTACTACTTTACCACATTACTACTTTAACACTGAGGTTTAACATCGAGGAAATATTACCAGAACATGTGAAAGTTCAGAAAAGCCCATTGTTCCTTCCTGGATTATGTTATATAAACACTTAACCAAATAATCCTTATGAGAATACATGATAAAGGCAAACAGGAATCTACAGCGTAACAAGCTTTGCAAGACTGAAAAAGCAAAGCTAGACATAAAATGCTTGTCATGCTAAAGGTTCAAAGTGGAAAGATCAGTATAAATACCATGTTGGAGTTGATTTGTTGGCAAAATGTATACCTACAAATGAGTTTAGAACATGTGCTCTAACATGTCAGAGCAATTTCAATTCAAATTGAGCTCATGATGATACTGATTCTGTTGAAGATATGAAATGCTTTAACTTACAAAACAATGACCTGTGGGCTGTAGTTTGTTACGTGGGCGTTAGGTCTGTGGAAAAGTACATCTGGATTGATTTTATGTTTAAAACCCATGAGCAGTCATATACTGTATTGTCCTTTCTCACCTACAGGCCTCAGAGAACCATTCTGAAGGAATAGTCTCCCTTGCCATAGCAGCACACTATTTTTTTGGGGAAGATCAAAAATCACCTCAACTTTATGCCTTACAGGAGAGATTTCCAAATTGGACGTTTTCTTCTGGTTGGTCCTGCACTTATGACCTTTTTGTTTTTTAATGTTAATAGTAGTGCAGTGCTAATAGGGTAATATCTCTAACATGGGATTCTGTAATAAACATCCTACCAAGACACTGGAGACTTCTGCAAGAGTTTTAAATATGTTGGATACAAATAGTGTTTCTTTGGCAGTTTGGTTATTCACTGGGGATAAGGTGATATTCCGTGTCAATGCAAATACCGTTCAGCTGGTTCTTCCGCTGAAATGGCAGTTTGACTAGTGTGTTTCTGAACATGAAAACTGCATTTGAGGAAGTAAAGTTAGCACGATACAATGGTAATTGTAATGAAAGGGCCTTGTGAAATTATTTTCATATAGCATAAAATATGACTGTACTTCATGCATGTTCCACCTACATTTAGTGGAAGTTCAGACTGGACATCAGGAAAAATTTGTGTACTGTGAAGGCAGTTAAACACTAGAACAAGCTTCCTAGTGAGGTGGTTGATGCCCCATGTCTGTCAGTGCTTAGAAGGCAATTGGACAATGCCCTCATACACTTTAACCTCTGATTAGCCCTGTCGTGGGCAGGCAGTTGGACTCAGTGATCTTTTTAGATCCCTTCTAACTGCACTGAACTGTTCTGTAGGCTATTGTCATGTACCTGTTCTATCCGTCCTATTAAAGTAAAATATTCAACTAAGAGATGCTTTTTTACATGGTGGGGGGAAAGGATAGCAAAATCCTAGATGTTGCTTTTGTCGCTGGATGAAGTTACTGAAAGCTGATGCCTGTGTTGGTTGCACAATGCAGAAGAGCTGGTATTCTGGAATGTGGTGATTATTTATTCGAGTGAAACCATGACAATCCATGTTATCATTTCCATTTAATCTCCTTCTGTTAAAAACATAGTTTCTATCTTTTGCTTGTCTTTTCATTGCAGGAATTTGTGTGGGTAGGTTTTACCTTTCACCTTGTGCTTCTATTCCTGTTATGACTTTTTAGTATCAACGTACAAGCATGTAACTCACTCTCTTGTATGTAAGAGTGCCAAGTCACCACTTCTTTGAGTGGATGTTTTATAGTTAATCCACTCTAAATTTCGAGTTATCTTCTAATTTATTAGAATTGGCTAAATTTTGGTATCTCCTTTGGAGAGACTTGTAGTAGTGTGACAGTATTGCACTTCGCTAATACATTTGTTTCTTTAAATATGGGTTGCTTTCAGTAAGGAAAAATACCAAGAAGAACCATCCTTAAAAGAATGTCTCCTGTTTCTGAGTCTCTGTTCTTGTTTTTATTCCTACGGGATGGGGCTTGTAAACGACTGTGATTTTTAGAATAATTTACAGTTTGGACAGGCTTTGAATTGTGAAGCCATTGACCTGTTTTTGTACAGGTTTTGTTTCTTCTCCTTTACAGCCAACTCAGTATAAAACGTTCTGTGACATCAACACCATGCTATGATTAACACAGATTCACCTTCTCTTTGTCCCATGAATATTGCCAAATAGCATGTAAAGCAGATTTTGTGCATGCATCATAATTTCAAGTTAAAACATGCTAGTACTGGGAAGTTTTACAGGGCATGTGGAAGAAAACAGTTTAATTTGTGTGAGCTGTGATAGAAAGCAGTTCCCAGTTCGGTATTTTTCCTTCAGATTGGTCTGTAGCTGTGTAGGTAAGTGTCAAGAAACAGTTTTATTTCTTGCAAGGTGCATTTGCAAGCATTGTTGACTGACTCTTGGACTACAGACAGAAGTTTAACTACTGTAGTTATACCAAACTGGATATCAGTATCTTGAAACCAACGTCACTTGATACTCTACATCAACATGAATCAATCATCACTCACTTGTATCAGATTGTATCTGATTTAAAAGTACAGTCTGTATATGATGCATTCATTATTTTAAAAACAAACTTGTGCTATTAGTGACTGGGGAAAGAAAACCTTCGTTCTGATTGTCTTGAATCTCAACATTTGCTGTGTATTGCATTCTAGTTGATGCACAGCAAGTTAACAAAAGCTGCACTGATATTTACTGTCCTCCCAGATTTGATTTTTATGTTTTGCCTCTGATTTGTAGCTTTCTAAAAAGTACTATGTGAAGAATTCATAGCAAGAGCCAATAGTGCTAACAGGCATTTTTACAATTTCTGGAACTTCCATGAAGCAATAACTTTTGATAACTCAGGATTTAACCTTTATTAAATTATATAATTATAAGGAATGCCTAATTTGTTGTTGATTTCTGGCTTTATAAATAAAAGTGAAACTCAATCAGTAAAACTGTATGTTCAGTATGCTTGTTAAAGGCGTGCTTGAATTGTCTTCGTTTGTTGTGCCAGTGCTGTATTTATGCTTTGAGTGCAACTACTGCTCAAGATGTTGGGAACATCTTGAGTTAGAGCTACGTAGATTATGTGCACTGTCGAGAAATATAAAAAAATAATCTGAGATGAAAAATGTTGAAATTAAAATCCCTGGCTATTTGCCTGGACAGGAAGATTGTTCTTGAAACAAGATGTGATGTGGGGAAGGAGTTGGTAGCAGAGTTGCTAGTTTTCAGAACTAATAGTTGAGAGCAAATTTGCTGTTGTTGATCAGCAAAACAGGGTAGAAACTTCTGCTGTTTCAGTGTCCATCTATTTCTGCATTCAATAAAAGCAGATTCATCTTCTGCTACTGTGGTTTCTTATTTCTTGTAAAAAGTATTACATGTGTTACTCCATGAAATAAACACAAAGCAGCTGGTAATTTTAAGAACTGCAGTGCATAAGAACAGTCTTTGTTCTTAATGGGATGGTGAGCAGCTAGTTGTTTGGAAATAATTCATTTTACCTGCACTTCTTAAAAGCTTCTTTGCTTTGCCTTTGTGTGCTAAAGTTCTTCCCTAAATTTTGAAGGATTTAAGAATCTATTATTTATTCTCCCTCTAGATATGTACCAGAATGATGTATGTTAATAAACAAGTGATTTATCATTTTAAGCGGATGTTTTCACAGGAGACCTTTGTGTGTTATAATCATGCTTTGTGTGCTGTGGTTATGCCAACTAATGCAGCACCAGAGTATATCACTGTACTTTCACATCGTGTGTCTAGAAGATACGCATTAAGAGGAAAAATGTTGGGATAAGTTCAGTGAACAGAAGAGTTTCAGGTACCACACACAAAAGAACAGACTGTTGAACTAGGTGGAGTTGTTCTGTATTAGCAAAACATGTCTTTTAATGTCTGTTCAATTTAGGTTAGATTGTAGGCCTGCTGGAAAACACTAATCAAGTAGACAAGATCTAACAAGCCTATACAGACCTAATTGTAGCATACAGGACAGAGCTACTGAAGAGTTTGCATGCATGGTAGTATTGTTCAGTACTCTTTTTCCTTGGGGTCTGACTGTGATTTATTGCTCAGTAATGGTCTGGAAGAAACTGGCAGGATGACCCAACTTAGAACATGATAGGCAGCACGGAAAACACTGTGGGAAATGAATAGCTCTAAATTCTATCACAAAAATATGGTCAGAGGATATAAAATTGCATAAGTAAGTGTGACTTGTATTTTGAACACAGAATGTTCTCAGCTCATGATACAAGGCTCTGATGCTGGAAGAAAAGGAGGGTGCAGATAGCATGTTAAGCATGTTAAGCAACTGAAGAACTACATCAGAACTAGAGCCACCAAAGAGCTGTAGAGCCTTAGTAACTGGGGCCTGCCTCCTGTGAGGCACTGAGGCCCCCATTTATCACCCAGGAAGGTTCTCTGTCTGCCATGGGTACCAAGAAGAGGCTAATGTAATCATTCTGTTCTATCAGATACTATCCATTCCTCCACATTCAATTTTGGTCTCAGAAGGCTGTGACAAATAAAAAGCAGAACATTAAAAGGGACTTTACATTCCTCAGAAGAACACTGAAGAGCTCAGAGCACAAGTGGTGTTGTCCTCAGTTCTCTCAGCTGGCGTCTGGAAAGGAGAGAAATGGATCGGGTGAATGACTGGCTGCATGGATGGTGTCATGATCAAGGCTTTGTGTTCTATGATCTTAGACAGGCCTTGAAGGTGTTGGGCATGTGGGGATCAGATGGAATGCAACTGAGCAGGTGAGGCAAGAGTTTGGGGAAGCAAGCTGGCTGGATCAACTACCAGAGCTTAAGCTAGGTTTGATGGTGGAAGGGGATGGAGTTCTATGTCACTAAGAAGGGACAGGGAATACTGTCATTTTAGGAAACAGCGGGGAAAACCTCTGAATTGTCCTGAAGGATCTCAAGAGGGCTCCTTGCAAGTGGTAACACTACTGATGGCCCGACTGACGTGCCTCTACACCAGTGGATGCAATGTGGGTGATAAATGGAGGAATTGGAAGCCACGGTGCAATTTGAAGACTAGAAGTTAATTGTGAACACAGAGACATGGTGGGATGAATCATATGTCTGGAGCTTGATGATTGAGGGCTGCAAGCTTTTCAGAAGATATAGGCAGGGAAAGTGCGGCAAGGAAGTTGCTCTGAGTTATAGAGGGGCTAGAGTTCAAAGAGCTGCCTCTGAGAAACAGCCACAATGAGTTTGAGAGCTTGTGAGTGATAATCCGGGACCAGACCTATAAAGGATATCTGGCAGTTGGAGTCTGCTGCAAGCATCAGAGATCTTCAGAGTTTTCTGCAGTTTAACCTAATTTTTGAAAATGCAGCTAATAGTATACAAACACAGTGTCACAATTTGTCTACACAGCCTTTCAGTATCTAAAGGGAGCCTACAGAAGGGGAATCAACTCTTTGAAAGGGTAGATAACAGCAGGACAAGGGGAAATGGTTTTAAGTTGAGGGAGGGAAGATTTAGGTTGGATGTCAGGGGGAAGTTCTTTTCAGAGAGAGTGGTGAGGTGCTGGAACAGGCTGCCCAGAGGTGTTCTGGAGGTGTTCAAGGCCAGATTGGATGGGGACCTGGGCAGCCTGGTCTAGTATTAAATGGGGAGGTTGGTGGCCTGCATGTGGCAGGGAAGTTGGAGATTCATGATCTTTAAGGTCCCTTCCAACCCTGGCCATTCTGTGATTCTGTGACACAATATCAGAAGGTCTATACATGGCCCTTTTTCTCTGTTCCGTGTTCAAGCACTGGGATTATTTTTGCCACTACTAGCTAGAATTCATCTTACTAAGCACTAGTGTCTTCCATAAGTCTTAACTCTGAGCAGTAGAATGGAGGAAACAGTTATGAGATGGTTAAGAGTATCTGTGCACTCTAAGTGTCTGGGCCACTTAGAGTGGAGACCACATATATGTTGGTCACTCTGAAAGTAATGTCTCCTATTTATTCCCATGGAAACTACAACAGATACAAAGAGCACAATGAGCACTTTTAGAGAAAATTCTCAGCTACAAAACACTACTTTTCAACAGTCACCACCATTATTTGTGCATTTTCTCCAGCAGTGAACAAGACCTTGCAGGCTGCACTCATCAATATCTGCACCAGCGGAGGTGACCCGATGTCGCTGTCGCCACTGCTGAAACGCACCACCCACCTCACTGTGCTCACATCTGCTGTTTGTCTCCAGAAATGTTCAGCAAGCACCAGTGAATGTCAGTAGGTGCCATTTTCTCCATATGGAGGAATTCAGTGACACAACTTTGCTCCATCCACTCTTCCATGTCAGACACTGTTTTGTCAGAGTCGGAGTGCCCTTCTGTTGCCATCTATCACATGGCAACAACACGGAATGGAATACTGGTGGGAAGGCTCCACCTCTATTGCCTCTGACACTGTTGGCCAACAGAATAAAACAGGAGGCATTACTTTTGGAGCAGTCCTTGCAAAATATATAATAATATAGTTGATGTATATAAGCAATAAAACATTTTTTTTTTTAAATTAAAACTTAAGAAGGAGTAACAAAATAATAAAACTAGTGGGACACATAGCCTTGTTTTTATGAAACTAATGCATCAGTCTGGTTCAGTGGCAGTGGTGGCGGTCCTGAGTGAGCCCTCAAGGTGCTCCTCAGAGATTTTTGATGACATTTTACTCTTCCTGTGCTTCACCCTTGAAAATAGTTGTTCACAAATGTATGTACTGCCAAAAAGCAATGACATGAATAAGGCACGATTGTGAAGCGAGGGATACCTCTCTCAAGTAAGAAAAAGCTTAATAGAAGACAAGTAAAGAGCCACGATGAAATTTTTGAGTTGAATATCTGATTGCAACTCCATATATTCCATTTGAAAATGTGCAGGTCATGCATTTGTGTTAACTGTGCCCTCCCCATCCCAGCTGCAGCTCACCTGGCACGCTCGTACACTGACGTTTGGTTGTTGTAAGCGATGGGCGTGTGCCCGGGGCTGGGCTTGGCAGCTTGGTAGGACAGAGCCACTGCCTTTACAGTAGGAGTAGCAAGGGGTGGCTAGAGGATGGGCTGGGCCAGGCTCCGTGCAGCCCATGTGCATGGCATGGCTGTATAATCTGGATAAACAAGGTGAGACTCAACCTGCTAAAATGGCTGTTTTCTCCTGGTTAAGTTGAGGTAATAGCTCTCACTGCATATGACTAAGTCTCTGGTGGTGGGTTAACCTCGTCTGGCTGCCAAACTGCTTGCACTCCCTCTCCTCAGAACAGGGAGAGAACACATGAAGAAATAGCTTCAGGATTGGGATGAGGACAGGGAGATATCTACCATTACAGGCAAGAAACAGACTTGACCTGGGGAGAACATTTAATTTATGGCCAATCTAAAATAAAAGTAGGTTGATGAGAAAGGGATCAGACTAAAAATACCATTCTTCCATCCCCACCTTCTTCCCAGGCTCAGCTTTACACCTGCACATTCTTAAGTTTTCTACTTCCTTCCATCTTGGCAGTGCACACAGGGCTGGTGAAGTCTTTGCTGCGCCTTCCTCATTGTGCTTTTCTCCTTTTTCAGTGTGGGGTCCCTCCCACAGGGCCACAGGGTTTCGCTCTTCATGAACCACTTCAACGCAGTCCTCCTCTTCACAGGTTAGTCCTCCAGAAGAAGACTGCTCCACAGTACATGATCTACTCCACTACACCTGTGTTGTCCTAGCCTTTTGGGAGCTTGCACCCAGCTTGGGCTCACCACATCCTGCAGTAAGCAGCCAAACCTATCCCCCGGCTCTGGCACAGGCTGCATGGATCTTGACTCTGAAACAGACATCACTGGGCTGCACAGAGCTTCACCACGTATCTCTGGGGCTGTAGGGAACTTCTGCTCCATGCCTGGAGCACCTCCTGCCCCTCCTCTGAACAGCCTCTTAGGACTGCAGAGCCATTTCTGTTTTTCCTCACTGTTTTATCTCTCTCAGCTGCTGCACACTGCTTTTAGCCTTTCTGTGATGCTATCAGAGGCGCTATCACCATCAGCAATGGGCTCAGCTTTGGCCAGTGGAGGGTAGGGTGGAGCTAGAAGGAATTGGCTGTTTGACAAGAGGGGAGCACCTTGTTTCCACTCACAGAAGCCACTCCTGCAACCCCCTCTGCTACTACAGTCTAGCCAAATACAAGTTAATACATCTGTTATCAAAACAGTAGGTTTACTTAACTTGAAAGATGCACCAACAAAGCAATGTTTAACTTAGAAGCCTGATATTATTCTGTAAAACAATTCTGCAATATAGATATGATGCAGCACACTACCACAATTTTCATCAGGCGTTTTCTGTTAGAGTTTACTTTCTCCAGGACAACATGCTGGAAATGGAGTAAGGATCACTACCATTAGTTTGAAGTGTGATTTTCCACAGGAGTAACTTCAGGTAAAGTTGAACGCATTTGTCTTTTAATTACAGTATAACAGCAGTGGAATTGAAATACAAAATCAGCACATGATTTGCATAGAGATAATTACTACTAGAGAAGTACAAACTTCTAAAATTTCACAACTAAAAAGATTTAACTGCTAAACAACAGTAGCACAGTAGTAAGATATTTAATATCAAGAATTGTAGTATATCAGTTAATGTGTTTGTTCACTTGTACAGATCCAAACCTGAACAGCAGAAAGATGATCAGGTTGGGCTTGGCCTACAGCACTATCACAGAACCACAGAAAAATATTAACTTGAAGCACAGTTTTTATTTGTTTAACATGAAAATTATAGATTAAATAGGTTTTTCCATAAACAAAAAAGCCTTCTAAATATCCCCTTAAAACAACAATGGATTCTGATGTCAGATCACAACAGGATTGTGTGTCCTAATTTGGAAGGAAGTATGACAGACACTACCTATAACCAGTAGCTATAATGCAGACTAAACTTAATGCTGGGAATCCTGAACTGGACTTCTTTGCTGTAACTTTGATATTAGTTTCAACTCTTAGGTGAAGATTCAAGCTCCATTCACTAAACCTCCAGCTTTCCAGGTAATACTATTATTGCACTTGTACTGGTTGTACTGGCTTACTAAAGCCACTGTAAAGCAACCATTTAATATTTTACATTTTAAAGCACTTGATCTTATCTGCAAAGGAAACAGAGAAATAAAACCACAATTTACTTCAACTTAAATCTGAATGTTGTTAGTTTTCAGGGTTTAAATGGATGTGTAACTGCACTATGAAAGCAACAGATGCTGCAACTACCCTATGATGGCTTGTTTGGTCCATATCAGTAATCAAGTGATGTTATAAAAAATAAACTAGTTTATTTTGTATAAAATGAGCAATGTTGCATTTTTGTTCAGATTGCACAGTACAAAGAAGCTAATATCTAAATTAATACTGTTACAGGTAGTTATTACATAGGGACAGCAGCTAGAAAAAATAAGTACCTCAAAGCAACAGACTTCTGCAGCCAGCTTTTCATAACGTTGTATGAAAGTTAAATAAGTCTTAGTTACAAGAATGCATATTATAAAATGTTTGAAAAAATGTTTAAGTATGAGCTTTTAAACTAATTTTTCATAGCTAGAGTATATGATGAATATTTACATTTAAAAAATCCATTTTTCAGAAAAGAATTTACAATAAAATAAATAACCTTCAGCAATCCCTTAAACCCAAGTATAAGATCTGTAAGTGGCAGTAAAACAAAAAAAAAGCCACCTTGTGTCTCTGCTAGGTCAATAAAGTATGCTTCATCCAGAAAGAAGTGCAACTCTGCTTTAACTTTACTAGGAACCTAGAAACATGCACAATACATACGGGTACCTTCAAATATGGTACAACCTTGAATATTTGTACAAGAGTATTCACAAAAAACATACAATATATTTTACACTCCTTTCATACAAAATATTGATATCAAACCAATTTGCATTGATCAGACATTTCTTAGGCAGGCAAGGTGGGAAGGAGAATAGCTTTCAGATTTAACCTCCTCTTTACCTTTAAAACTCAAGCGAAAAACACTGTAGTAACTTCTCCAGAATATGTTTGTGATGTAGAGGGCCTTATGAACATTAGCTGAACCTGACTGTGTGTGTGTTCATTGTCTCTCAGCACTATTAAGTATCAAAACCAAAAGCTCCAGTCTGAAGATTACATAAAAAAAAAAAATCTACTTTCTTCTGATGTTACCAGATGAAACCGCTTCTTAGTTATATTATCCCCAATTGAGATTTGAAAGATTAAAATATAAAAAAGAAATCCTACTCCAAATCATGGAAGCATGTCTAGAGCTGGTCTGCTTCCTCTCACACCTGATGTTTGGGAAGTAGTTCATTTTCCACTTAAGACACAATGCAGTCATAACTGCCCTCTTGAAATGATTCCTCATCCTCAGTTTTGGACTTGTCCTCTTCATGTCTGCTAGCACTGCTATTGGTGGCATCACTCTGAGGATTAGTGCCATGGCTAGACGAAGTCCTGCTCTCCTCAGCTCTGATGTTTGTTTGTTCTGTAACCTTAGAGGGATTCACGGGCTGAAAAGCTTCAGGCTGTACTTGCTCTTCTGCTATTTCACTTAGCTTCTGGATCTGTGGTTTGATGACATTTAGAAATGGTTTGTACCCAGGGCTAGAAAAATAATGGTATGGGAAACCTTTAGTGAGTTAATAATACTACTTCTGTTGAATGCCTAGTAAGCATTTGTTGGGAGATGCTTCGTATAAAAGATTATCTTCCAGCATTCTTCCTTTACAGAACCTGAGCTGTTTTTTTTTTAAAGAGCAAGAAGGTTGACTGCAACTCTATCAAGTGACTACCCATAAATTTCTTGTAAAGGTGTTTTTAAATAATTGTTTATCTAAGGCTAAGATAATTCCAACTTGTTTTTTTAGGCAACTTACTGAGTAACCAAGCATCCATAAATGGAATGAAAATCAAGATGGAAAATAACACTTACCAATCTGTAGATGCCCATTTGTCAACAGCACACAGGCCAGTCTTGATATTCTGACAGATTTCTCCATCAATGTCAGAGGACTGCATTACACTGAAAACCTGGTTGATTACTGAAGATTCTCTGAGGATAAGACCTATGATAATACACCAATCCAAACATCCTGCTTCCATGAAGATATGTAGCAAGTACCTATATGGAGAAAAGCATCCTGCTGATTTTTTTTTCACAGAATTACCAAGGTTGGGAATGACCTCCAAAATCATTCAGTCCAACTGTCTATCTACCACCAATATCTTCCCATTAAACCATGTCCCTCAGTACAACATCTAAATGTTTCTTGAACACCTCCAAGGATAGTGACTCAATCACCTCCCTGGGCAGCCCATTCCAGTGCATAACTACTCTTCCTGTGAAGAAATTTTTCCAAGTAGCTAACCTCAACGTGTGACTTGAGGCCATTCCCTTTAGTCCCATTACTAGTTATGTGGGAGAAGAGGCTGACGCCCAGCTCACCACAACCTCTTTTCAGTTAGTTGTACAGAGCAATAAGGTCTCCCCTGAACCTCCTCTTCTCTGGACTGAACAGTCAGTTCCTTCAGGCACTCCTCATAAGACTTAGACTCCTCACCAGCTTCACAGCCCTTCTCTGGACACACTGCAGGGACTTTCTTACAATGAGGAACCCAATAACTTGAGGTGTGGTCTCACCAGTGTTGAGTACAGGGAGATGATCACCTCCCTGCTCCTGCTGGCAACACTATTTCTGATACAAGCCAGCATGCGATTGGTCTTCTTGATTACCAGGACACACTGCTGGCTTACATTTAGCCGAGCATCAATCAGCACCCCTACATCTATTTCTTTCATAGTCTTCCAGCCACCCTGCTTCAAGCCTGTAGCATTGCCTGGGATTGTTGTAGCCAATGTGCAGGACTTGGCATTTGGTCTTGTTGAACTTTTTATCCCTCCAAAGACAAAATCCTGGCATGTGAGTCTGTAGACATTTGTTTCTTCTTGTAATGCTGAATACTACTCATTTCTAGTTTCAAATGCAATAAGTATTTAACTTACCTCAGCTGAACTTGTGACTTGTGTGGCCCTTTACTAGCCAATTCTAGAGAAAGATGTTCAAGCTCTGACTGTGTTAGACTTGGACTGGAGAAGTTTTCATCCACCATGGTCCAGTCACCATCCACCATAGAACTTGTTTCAGTCAGGTCTGTTGCAGAACCAATGCTGCATTCATCACCTACCAAAAACATTCAGAAACAACAACAACAAAAAAAACGCTTACTTTACTAAGACTCAGTATTTCTGAAATACTTCCTATAGAAATTATTGAGTAATTGCAAACCACTGTATTAGTTATTTATGAAATTACTACTAGAATTCACCTGTCAATATTTAAGGATTATTGATTTAATTTCAGTTTAAAACAAAGTGCTTCAAAATGCTTATCAAAGTCCTTTGAACGCAAAGATCTTCATCCAAATCAGTAGCAGATAGCAGTACAAGATGGTGCAATGAAAAAATAATTTTTCTTCTCATTTAAACTCTGCTTTTTTTTTTTTTTTTTAGAGGTACGCAACTTTTACTTTACTTTTCTAAAAGTCATGGGGAAAAAAAAAAAAATGATATGAGACTAATTTTCTTAATTTTTCACTATGTTCTCTTCCTCCTCCCCACAGCCCAACATTATTTCACTGGCTGTGAGAAGCAACAATACAGCTATCACATGCAAATACTAGAATGTAGGTGCAATACTTCCAGGGGCATTTTTCCAGTGAGCAGACAGAAGAAAGTGTGACTAACCTTTACTGAGCAAAGGAGAAAGGAATGCATCTTGCATGTGTGGTCCATGGGATGAAGCTGTGTCCATCTCTCTCTGAGAGGAGCCGATAGTGCCAAGCCAGCTGCGACTTCGAGGTGTATTTGAAACCCCTGTGTCCATTTCCATACTTACAAAGGTGTCTGCTGACTGAGATTTTAGCAGCTGTTCCCCCATGGCTGAAAGAAAAAAAATAATAATGTAATGATCAAAAAGAAAACGTGTGAAGTTCTCTTCAGGTATTTCAGGAAGCTGTAACTTGCAACTAAGTCAATACTCAATTTGTTGAACTCAACAAAATCAAAGGGATATAGCAGGTTCAGGTATTTCAAGAATTTCTAATCAGTTTTTTATACCCACAATGGCATAAAAGAACAATCAGCTAATACAGTATTAGCAACAACAGAACTAAATAATGGTGCTGCTACTACCAGGAAGAGGAATACTTGGTAGTGAATATCAACTCTGCTGTAAGAAGGTAAACCAGTGTACTGAGAGAGTAATAATGCAAAGGAGGTTCACAGCAAGCTTTCAAACTTTTAGTCCTCTGCAACACAGAAAATTTTAAAGATGAGGAATGTTATTTTTTTAAATACAAAATAATTAAATTCTCATCTAAAAACTATGTAAAAATGTTGCTTTTTATAATGTTATGAAGCAGTTACACATCAGCAAGTAATATCTCAGTCCAACTTACTATCTGCACAAGTGATATCCATTCCAGTGCACCCAAGAAAGTAAGAAACCTCAGTAGATCAGACTGAGTAAATCAAGTAGATTTACCTCAGTAAATCAGATAGAAAGGATGACGTCTATGGTAAACAAAATCCCTTCAGAAAATATACCCTATGTGAGAAGGCTATGCAGGTGATAAGCCTCAGCCTGTTTGCTTGGCTGAACTGAAGGAGATATTCAGGTTGAGGGAAGTAAGACTGCAAAAGAGAAACCTAATCCAAATCAACTCATATGTTACGGCACCTGTCTTGTACTTTCCATTCTTGAATGGTGAATTAATAGATGAAGCTGGCATGACTGGAAATGGCCAGAGGAAATCCTTGTGTAGTTTTTTCAAAGCAAAAACAAAGTCTTCCACACGGGCAGCTCTGGCTCGCTCCTTGCACAGCCAGCCAATCAGCTCAAAGCCCAACTGTGCTGCAAAACAACCCAGGTCTTTCAGCTTGATCTCTTCTAGCAGGCGCCGAGCATGTCGCCAGAGCATCATGTCAATGTACATATTCTCAGCACAGTCACTGTCTTTACTCCACCTATGGACAAACCAGACAACAGTCATGTGAAGCACTGAACTGAGTTGTATGGAATGTTGGCCACTGCCACAATACAAGTGGAGTAATTTTCCATATACGAAGAAAAACAGCTTCCACCGTTCCTTCCTACCGTATATTCTCAGAAAGATCCCAGTGCCACAATAGGTAAAGTGAAATAACCGAAGGAAATTACTGCAGCAGCATCCATGAACACCAACCAAACCATGAGCAATACAATACAATAAATAAATACAAAAAGCAGATGACATCGCAAAGTGACTTCTGAGAAACAATTTTAGAGAAAAGTCAAGCATTAGTAATAGAAGCATAGAATGCCCTGGGTTGGAACAGAATTTAAAGATCATCCACCAGCACAGACTGCCCAGAGCCCAATCCAATCCGGCCTTGAACACCTTCAGGGGACGGGGCATCCAAGTTTCTCTGGGCAGCCTGTGCCTGTGCCTCACCACCCTCTGAGTAAAGAATTTCCTCCTAACATCTAATCTTAAATTTCATGTCTTTTAGTTTAAAGCCATTCTCCCTTGTCCTATTACTATCTGCCTGTGTGAAAAGTTGGTCTTCCTCCTCCAAGCCCTCTTAAAGTACTTGAAGGCCACAATGAGGCCCAGATCTTCCTTCACAGGAGATGTGACTCCCTACAGAAGATGATCTTTTCAGGGTGTGTGCCAACAGCTCCATGCCTTCCTTGTGTTGGTGGCCCCAGGCCTGGATGCAGTACGCCAGGTGGGGCTTCACAGGGAAATAGCAGAGTGTGTAGCTCAACAACACACTGCAAGATCCAGACATCCACCTCCCGTGACCTATTGTCAACCCTTCTTTTGATAAAGCCAGGGATAGAGTTGCTTTTTCTGATCTGTGAATGCACACTGCTTGCTCATGTCATGCACTTAATCCACAAGAACCAACCCCCCCAAGTCCATCCTTCTCCACAGGGCATCCCTCAATGAGTTCTCCCAGTGTGTACACATATCTGGGCTTGTACTGACCCAAGTGCAACACCATGCACTTAGTCTTGCTGAATCTCATTAGGTTCATTTTTCAAGCTTGTCCAGGTCCCTCTGGATGGCATTCCTTCCTTCTCTCGTATTAGCTTCTCCACTCAGCTTAGTGTCATCCACAAACTTCTTGAAGGCACACTCAATCCCACTATCCATGTCATTGATAAAGTATCAGTCCCAAAGTGGATCTCTGGGGGACATCACTCATGACTAGCTTCCACCCGGATAGAGAGCTATTCACCACAACCCACTCACTGCAGCCATCCAACCAAATTTTCATCCATTGAAAAGCTCACCCTGCAACAACATTTTTCTCCAATGTAGTGATAAGAATCCGATGTGATGTGGGACTATGTCAAAAGCCATGCACAAGTCCAAGTAGATGACCTCAGGTGGTCTTCCTTTGTCTACTGATGCCACCATTCCATCATAGAAGGCCACCATAGATTGGTCAGGCACGATCTGCCTTTGGTGAAGCTGTGCTGGCTGTCTGAGATCACCTGCTCATCTCTTACGTGTTCTAATATGTCTTCTAGGAGGATCCACTCCATTATCTTCCCAGACACAAACATGAAGCTCACTGGCCTGTAGTTCCCCAGGTCTTCCTTTCTTAAAAATGGGAGCGATGTTTCCCTTTTTTCAGTCATCAAGGATTTCACGTGTCAATCATGACTTTTCATATATGAAAAGCGGCTCAGCAACCACATCTGACAGCTCCCTTATGACCCTGGGATGCAAATCATCCAACCCCAACGGAGTTGTACATGTTCAGTTTCATGAGGTGGTCTCTGACTTGCTCTGCTCTTACAGTGGGGGATTTTGCTCCTCTGACCTCCAACTAGAGGTTTAGGGATGTGAGAGGTTTGAGAAGTGTGACTGCCAGTGAAGTCCGAGACTAAACTTGTGGAGGACCTCAGCCTTCTCCATGTTTGTTTTTGTGTGTTCTGCCTTCTCATTTATCAAAGGGGTTACAGTCTCCTAGGTCCTTCTCTTCTGACCACTGTACCTGTGGAATCCCTTCTTGTTCTTTTTCACCTCTCTTGCCAAGTTCAGTTTCATCAGTGCTTTGGCGCTGATCTCTACATATGTGGAAAGGCACTCCCTTTCAAAACTCTTCAGATGGTGCCATTTATGGAAAATTACTCAATAAAAGGATTTTAGTTGGTACAAAGATTATTTTGAAAGCCTTATATGGAAAAAAACAAATCCAAGATAATAAAGAGTCCTATCTCACTGTTTCTTCTGAATATTAACACTGGGGTCAATATGAACTCTGTGTACTGCAGCTTGAGAGTGATCCACCCAAAGGTATAAAATTTTCCGTGGGCCAGCAACACAGTGAGATCCAGATATGCACAGTATCACTGTGCAATGCATTTTATGACACTGCAGTACTGTGAGTAGTTCATGATATTTTTTAGCAAAACAGATTTTTCAGGTAGAAGGCATAAGATCTCACTAGCTATTTAAATTACTAAAAATGCATCCAGTTGATTCAGTCTTCTGGTGGTCAGTAATATCCATTTGTTTCCATATAAGTACACATATACAGACACACATATATTTACATGTGTGAATGCATCTTCGTCTGAGAATGTACGTGAGGCACAAGCATTACAAGAGTCTAGAAATGACAAATACAGAAGGCTATGGAGGGACATAACAATAAATTTAACTCTAGCATACAATACTTTAGCTTAAACTGGGAAGAGGGCTAGTACATTACTAACAAAATAGAAAAGGAGAAGATATTACCTTTTTCCTGATGGGCCAGAGGGCATACTCAGTGTTTTTGTCAAGTTAAATTTGCTATGGAGATTCTCTGCTGATTGGGATAAACTAATGCTGCGATGTCTGAAGAATTCAAAGCCACTACTTGAACTAGGCTCCTAAAACCAAGAAAACCCAAACATACTATCAGTTGAGTAAACATGCTGTGTAACAGCAAGATAGATCATAGAAAGTTTAATGCACAGTATTTGCTGTTTTCACCACAAACCTGAGTTGTTGGTGTAGCCGGAGGTGTCTCTGTTTCTCCAGAGCCAATGGCTTTAAGGAATCTGATCATATGACGACAAAGATCCCACTTTCCCTGCTCTAAGGCAGTGTTAAATAGGAGAGTAGCATGTTGCCTACTAACTGCTGGAACTTCCATATTCTGCAAATAAAAAAGAACAATTAAGTCATTTGTGTTTGCCACTGAGAAAGTCAAACCTTATGTCACATTCAAAAATAACAGAAATTAGAGGAAAGATTTTTCTTTTTGGCAATGTGAGCTAGCTGCCCGATATTCCAATATTCATTATCACTGAACTTAAAATTTATTTAACATAAGTAATTTTGGTATGAAGATTTTTTTTTAAATAATACAGCTGCAATATAGAGCATACCATTACCTGTAGGATAATGAGATAAGAGGCAGCTGTGTCCAAGTCCTGGGCCATTAAGCACTCTTCAAATAAGTCTTTTGGGTTTCCTACAGCAGCAAAAAGATAATTCCACAGGGCATACTCTGTCTTTCTAGCACAATGAACAACCGTCTGCAGGAAGAGGGGGAACTCCGTAATGAATTTTGCCACAGTGGGAAGCAGAGGGTCGGGAATGGGTTCCCGCGAGGTAGCTTCTTCTTCCAGCACTTCATGAAGCATCAGTTCTAGTACATGAGGAAAGTATGGTAACGTGGCACAGGAGTGAGCCAAAAGCAAGGCTTGTTCACCAAGGTTCCTAACCAAGAGCTGGCGTAAAATGTGATGGAGGTAGATCTGAGAGGTTCTCTCAACAATAGAGAAAGGAAAGAGAACCTCCAAATGTTCTCTAGCACTGGTTTGAGTGTATAAACAGTCATAGAGCACAGTGTCATTAACAGCACCAAGAACCAAGGCATCTTCAAACAAAACAGCCAGTGGGTATATGTTGATGTGGAAAGGCAGCATGATCCGTCTTGACAGAAAGGAATGCGGCTTTCGATGATCTCTGGGAAAGAGGGGAAGCCAGACTTTCATACCTGCCCCACCACAACTGAGCCAAAGAGCTTCCAATAAGTGGCGTTTGTGTTTGTTGATCCTGCAAGTAGTCCATACATTTTCAACAGACTGGGCTAGTACAACTGGAGCACAAAAAGGCAGCTAAGAAAAAAAAAAAAAGAAAAATCAACAAAAAAACTCTGTGTATCAAACAAATTATACCTTGCTTTTAAACCTCCGGAGGAACTCTTTTTTGAGACAAGAATTTCTCTCTCTGCAAAGCACCTGAGAAAACACTACTTATATTGACTTAGAAGACATCCTATTCATTTTTCTAATAACCTCATATTAATCAGGAAGCTAGAAGGGCCAGAATAAGGGAGAAAAACAAAACCTGCTCTCTACCTCTTTGGTTAGCCTTAAAGTTCAAATGATAAAATCACTATGAAGACAAAATTTGTTTGTGTTTGACTGGACTGTAAACAATCTTTCATCTAAACTTTTCAGATTTCACTTTCCTGAAGTCTTTGTTTCATGTAGTAAAGAGGTTTTTTTTTCACCACCACAGCAAAAACTAGTACTTGAAGGTTCTGCTTTTAGGAACTTAGTAATTATATTCTGCAAAAATGGTAACATTCCATAAATATATAGAACAGTTCTAGATAGACTGGAGACCTTCTGTTATTATTGCATACCATATTTCGCACAAGCCTTTTATATTAAAACTTGTATTTTTCATTGCAATACAAGTAGTTAATACTTTGGTTAGACATTAACACAATTAAGAAGCAACTTTCACAAATTCTTGGGAAAAAAATAATCAGGAAAGCAGTTATTTATTTCCAGCTAATAATTCATCCTGGAAAATTATATGTTACCTTTCATAAATATCTACCCTCCATTTTAAATTCCTAAACCACTCTCATCCACAACTTCTCCAGTCATTGTCATCTTTGAAGCCATCACAACATTTAATATGTTTACTCACATGCTTCCTTTGATTAGGATTACTATCCTTATCGCGTATCTGAGGACCAGATCGATCCCTTTGCAACATAATGAGTTGTCCTGCTAAGTTTAGCATAATACTTTCAGATTCACAGGCCTAAGGATAAATCAACGTTATGGAAATTGCATTAGAAAAAAAAAAAACAACACAAATCCACAGGATTTTTGCATACACAACCACAACATAATCCTAGAATAAAAACAATGAATTGACTGCACTGTCTCTGCAAGAAAAGCTCACTGTCGTTATCCATAAATTATAAGATGCTACATTTTCTGTTACCCTCTAAGACAAGTTCTGCCCAGAAAGGGGAGCAACAGAGAGTCCTCAGCTTCTGCTTATCTGGTAAAAACAAACAAACAAAAAGCCAACCAACCAACCAAAAAAAAAAAAAAAAGCGCACAAAAAAACAGAAACCAACAAACCCAAACCTATCCAACCTGTTCTGAGGACTTTTACCTGCTTGAAGTAACATGCATAAGTAGGGCATGCCTGAACTCCACACACTGCCTTCCTTAACCATTTTACAACAGGAGTTGACAAGCTACAAGACAAGATGCTGTGTAAACTTGCAAGACATTAGTTACATAGCTGTAACTATGTTAAATGAACTGCCAGCTCCTGGTAGACTTAGTGCCTCGTTCACACAGGTCCATAACTGATCAGAAGCTTCATGATGCATAATTCTCAATCTGAATTGCATAATGCTCTAATTTAAATAATGTTTCACACAAAAATTGCAAATATGTGTATTATTTTTATAAATATAAACATACAGATGTTGGCTTCTTCAAAATCATTAGTCATGAGACTGTATTTATAATAGTGTGATACCTCATTCATAATGATACATGGTGCTAGGCTCTTTCAGCAGCATACAGCAATAGAACAAGACAGTAGGCAAAAACGAGAACATGGAAAGTTCCATATATACATGTGAAAGAAATTCTTTACTGTGAAGATGCAGAGAACTGGAGCAGCCTGCCCAGAAACGTTGTGTAGTCTCCTTTGGAGATACTCAAGACCCCCTTGGATGCTTTTCTGCTCAACCTACTGCAGAGAAACTACCTTAACAGGGAGAGGTTGGATTTGACAATCTTCAGAAGTCCCTTCTAACCCCTATGATTCTATACAGTAAATTGCAAAATTGGAATTGAAATAACACTTGTATATATATACATGATGTTAATTTATCATTCCAAAAGGAATAAAAAAAATTGAAGGAATGTTTTAATTTGTTATATTTTTATATCCCTTATTTTAGCTTTCAGACACGTGTCTAGGCACACAACCTTTCAAAGAACTGTTTTATTTGTTGTTTATCTGTTAACTCTCAGACCAAATGAATTCACTTGATCCATACAGAGATGATAAAGTCCAACTCAGTGCAGAAAGAATCAGAAGACTGAAGCAGAACTGAGCACCTACAAACAGATTCAATTATACAGTTACTGTGCAAAAGAGAAAATACTGGATGCTTTGTTTACTAGATTCATTGCATGTATTTGTTACTGTCTAAAAATAAGAGGGTCTTTTTCCAGCCAAGTCCATGGACACAGGCAAGCCATCAGTATTTCAAGAAATTTGAAGCATGAAGAATTAAGGTCACTAATGAGTGACAACACTGAAAAGTCTGACATGTTACATCAGGCTTACTGCTTTGTTAAAAGGGCAGTATAATATCATATTCAGCGGTAACATTAATGGTTATCTTTCAATCACTACCAACGTATAATATTTATATAAGTAGATAGTGTTGTGCTACTACTGGCTTGACAGCTTCTGTTTAGCAGTCTGGGCTGTTTAAATCTGATCATTTGACTACGAGAGCTATTATGTCCTTCCAGGACTTACTAGAAAAGAGGTAAAAATAAAAGTGAAACATCATTTTGGAACACAAACACACCAGAGTAAGCAAGCATCTATAACATCTGCCTACTAGGAAAGCATGCAGTTGCAGGATTGACAGTTTGAAGATTATGAGCTCTTAGGAAGAAATGGCATAAAGTCAGTGTAACGTTAAATTTAAAATAGTAGCAGCGCTCTAAAAAATATCAATACCTTTTCCTCAAAATTAAGAAATGCCAGAGGTCAGGTATTTCACATGTAAGGACACAGGCTCACAGCAAAACAGACTAGGAAATGACAAGCGCGCTGCCCCTTATGCTCTTGAAGAACACATGGAAGTCTCAGGTTGTATGTTCTGCTTTATGGGACACTAAATTAGAATAAGATGAAGTAAACAAAACCTTCAGATTCTACATCTATGGCAGTATTTCAGTGCCTGCCAGTGGCTCTGGTAAGTGAAGAAAAAGACAAGTTTTCATATATCTAGGCCTACCTCACAGCCAGTCCAACTTTACAACTATCTTAAGGTAACTGCTCTAAGATTATAGAACTTTATACTCCAGGTAATCAAATAATTAAGCTTAAATCGCAGACAACAAAAATCCAGTTTTTCTTTACACTGCACTTATCAGTAGCCATAATTATTTCCAACAGGTAAGACACAGCATCAACCTTACATCTTAGTCATTGTTTATCAGCTCTGGTTTTCAGTATTTAATATATAACAGAGAGACATACCCCTGGCTTTATAGCTAAGTTTAATTTTTCCTCCAAGATTCAGCCCCAAACTTTACAACATGACAAGTAAAGATATGAAAAAGTAGTAAGAGCTTGCTTCTTTTTTCTTTCAGCTCTCAAAGTCAACACAATAAGCAATATAGAAAAAATACACACATTTTTTTACTATAGAGAACCGACTTATCATTTATTCATCAGTCAGGTAACTTCTGAGACTTAAGCTAACAAATCCATGCAACAAATTCTATGTACCTGCTGAGGCATCTTCAAGCTGATGCCAGTCTCTGTCCTCACAGATGTCAATGTAACAGACACTACAAGGAAGGGGTGGGGTATGTATCGAGACATGGACACTTCTTGAAGAATCTGGACACTGGCAGTAGGGTTAAGACTGAAATAAAAGATAACTATTTAGCAATTGTTTGCACAAAATTAGTATCTTGAAGTAAACCTAATGAAAATAAGCAATTTAACCTCACAAACAATTTATTCTACAGATATAAATAATGCCCCCTCTTCCTTTCCCGTTTTAACCAGGTATCTCATGGGCTCACCTATTTGCACTACACAGTGTTATAAAATAAGCGTACTAAGCAAGGCTCTTGACCATTTTGGGTAACAGAACTGTGTGAGTGGATGGAACATATCATCATATGCTTTAGAATAGACTCCAGTCACCCTCCAGGTGATTAGATCTAAATCAATTAGGGTTTTGTGGAAAAATAACATTGAAAATATTTTCCTCTGCAGTGGGTCAATAGCTTACTTTCTGCTAAAAAAGCTCCCTTATTATTGAAATCAAATATATAATGTGGAAGAAAAATCACCTACTCAGATACTAAAAATCTATCCGGGAACACCTCTCTTCTCCACGGTCACTAGTCTTATTCTCTGAAAATACGTCTCTTCGTTGCTGCTGCTTTTGCACCAGAAGAGTTCCCCACAACACCACCACAACCCAAGCTTTTTTCCTTCTTTGCTTTTCCTCCCCGACCCTCACAAATTCCTACTTCTAATGTTAAAAACAGTTCGTACTGAAAATGCTCAGATAAGTGGGTCTCATTCAGTACCTTCTTCTTCTGTTTATATTCAATTTTCAAGTTATTATCAGGTAGAACGCACCACACATTTGTACAGACATAGCTTGTGCACCTCAGTCATTAACTCTGCATCTGTGTATTTGAATATAGATGTGACAAAACTCACGAATTATCAGTTGTGTACACAGATAAGTGTTATCTAACATTACATTTAAAAATGTGACTCAGCAAGTTCTCAACTTTATTTTGCTCTAAGAATTCAGTCAGACTGAGAACAGATTTACAAGTACATTACTGCAAGAAGCATTTAAATATTAATACTCACCCTTCATGCCTTCTCTCAATACTGTAAAGGCAAATGGAACAATCTGCTCTGAACAATATTACAATGTCTCGGAAGACACTCAGTAGTAACGTGTTTGCTTGCACTTTGGTGATGTGCGCAAATGCATTGTCAAGATTAGATGTTCGCAGGTAGATTCTCAGCTACAAGGAAAACCAGTTTAAGTACAGATACTGTTTACTGACAAACTGATTGCACTTCAACATTCAATTACATTCATTTTACGTTATGCTACTGCACCTAAACTAGTTAAAGAACAACAGAGCCAAATCTGAAGTACTCAACAAACTTAAGGAATTCCATTCATTAGTTTGGAAAAAAAGAATTAATTGAAATTTTTCACATTTATGCTACTGCTTTGGAATCTGATATACTAAGCAAGAGCTATTACCTTTGAAGAAAAATACCTCACCTCTTCCTGATGATCATTTAAATTATAACATGCAAGAACAATGAAGTCATTCCACCAAGCTAAGCCACCTGTTACCATCATATTTTGCTCCTGAAAAGGAAAGAAAAGGCAGGTAAATAACAGACACATGTATACCTATATGAGGGGAACTCTGAAAGTAATGCCTCCTATTTTATTATGTTGGCCCGCAACATGAGGCTGATGTTGATGGGATGGCAGTAGAGGTTGAACTTTTCCACCAATATTTCATTGTATTTGGCTGCCAAGTGACAGTCTGACAAAATGGCGTCAAATGTGGAAGTGTGGATGGAGCAAATGTATGGCACCCACTGGCATTCACAGACACTTGCTGAACATTTCTGGAGACCAACCAGTGGATGTGAGCACAGCGAGGTGGTAGGTGGTATGCCCAGAGTAGTGACAGTGGAATCTCTGCTGGTGCATATTTTTATGAGTGCAGTATTCAGGTTCTTCTTCATTGCTGACAAAAATGCAGAGCTAATGGTGGTGATTATGTTGAAAAATAGTGTTTTGTAGCTGAGAATTTGCTCTACCAAATAGTGTTTTATGCTCTCTGTATCTGTTGTAGTTTCTATGGAAATAAACAGGAGAAATTACTTTCAGAGGAAACTACATACATACACAAAATACATATGCACATACATATATGTACATTCTGCAGGTAATCTCAAAGCCAGACACGATCTACACAAATTTTACTGACAGTGGAAACACAGTCTACAAAAGCAAAGTTTTTGCTGTTTGAAAATAATGAAAGCACCGAAGAACTGTACATGAAGGATGAAAATCGTCCTACAAAATACAGCTTTCTCTAATCTACTGGCAACAGCCAACTTTCTCAAATCAGCTTTCTTCTGTACAGAATTTATTAGCTTAACATTCAAAGCAGAGATGCACACAAATTCTCAGACAAGACATAAGGCAGCACCAGACCAAACGCAGTCTTATTTGAAACAGTAATCAGGCATGAACAATTACACTAAAAGCACAAGATGTTTCAGGCATTTCATTAAAAAAATATAAAAAATTAATGCATCTACAGACTGATAATCTTAAAAAGATACTTTCAATTTTCTCTGAGAATCACATTCCAACAAATACAACCTCCCTAGAATTCCCTAATAAGGTTGTACATCCTCTCACCTGGGTAACGTTTCCAAACAGCTTCCATTTTTTGGTGAGTAAGGAATAATGTGCAAAACCAAACTTGCCAACAACAGCTACATTCTGCCCAAGCTTGTCAATAGCTGAAAACTGGTCAAAAGAAAACAAAACAAGCTCAGCTACATCATCATGAAGCAATGAAGCAACACAAAGTTTGTGAAGTATCTTTATGTTTTCTACTTTTAATATCCAACAGTCTTCTTTCTGTAATTTAAAACAATGATTTCATCTTTAAGAACTCATCTAATCAGGAAGAATGGTTATAAGAATGCAATACTTCTAAAGAAGAAAGAATACGTTCTTAAAAAATACTCACCCTTATTGGCCAGTTGCTTTCTAGATAAGTACTATGAATCTAAAAGAAAAAAACATCAACACAAACAAAAAAATTACCATACCAAGCTTCAATAAAGTAGTGATTAATTATAATACCTTTGATGTTGAGACTCCTTTTTTAACCACAATTACTTTTTCCCCCAATAACACTACTGAACCATAAATGTTAGAGTGTTAATACAAGAAATATAGCAGTGCATTAACAACATACAACACAACTTCATAGATGAATAACTAACTTCTCCCTCCTTAGGCACTTCTCTTCCATGAGAATTTTTCATGGGAATGTACAAATTTTGATAAATGCAGCAGTCAGGAAAGACTTCCAGTGTTGAGATGAAATTTCTAATCCAACCAGAAATGCAAACCAGCATGCTCAGAAGCCGTGTTATGAAAGCACTTCCCAAGGATGCATCAAATTACACCTTTGTCCTGGATTCCTCATGTCACAAGAGACAACGAAGAGATGATCCAGGATCAAACTCCAGTCCTTGGTCTAATACAAGGCAGGTAACTGCCTTCATCATGAACTAACTGTTTGTTCTCAGAAGTATGTTGCTCTCCACAAAAATTCCCAGTTGTCCTAGTTTTCTTCCCATAGAAAACGAGGACTTTGCCCTCCTACCTCACTTTCAGAGTGCAGAAGTGCTATCTAGTCAGCTGAAGTGGAAATTCAACTGTATTCAGAATCTTACCTACATGCTTAGTGTCACATGTTGCAATTATTGCTCTATGTGAAAAATAGCATACTGGTACATAATTTTCCAAATAAATTTTTTAAAAAGATCTCAAATTCCAGTATGAAAGATGATAGATTAGAATATATTCAATTTTTCTTCTATGACGGAGAAAGAAGAATCTGTGCTATTACTAACCTTGGGAAGTAATTTCTTCTTCCCAAGCTTGTGAGCTTCCCAAGTTTTGTGAGGTTTGAATTACACAGATAGATGCCATTTAAGACTACTTGAAATACAGCCAACATCATAGGGCTGTATTCATCAGTTGCATATGCTTAAAGAAATCTGCATAAACATACAAAGAACAGAACTAATCCCTAAGGATTTCTTGCATATCACACTTACTCTCCCTCTCAAAGCACAGAAAAGGAATTAAACTACTACTTCCTAGGATCAAAAAGGTATTCTGATTTTCTTATTGATTAGACTACAAATTCATAACCACAAAGCAGAGATGGTCAATATTCCTTTATCATTTATCAAGAAGCCAAGAGAAAGTAAAATGGCAATAATTTTGTACTAGAGAGAAGTGTGGCAGAGAGTGATGAGACTAACTGCAAATTCTAACAATTCTAACACAGAACACACAGGCAATCAGTAAGAAGTACCTGTACAACATGCCAATGTCGGTGTCCTAGTAAAGTGCTTAAACCCTGAGAATCTAAACTGCCATCCGAAAATGGAACTCTTTCCCTGGTAGGCTTATGTTCAGAGTATGCTGAAGTATTTCTTGGATTCTGAGTCTGTGTTGCATCCCCACAGTTCAAATACAAACGATCTTCTCCTTGCAGGAGGACTTGTTCCTGGTTACTCTATATTAAAACAAAACAAAATAAAATAAAATTAACCTTCAGCTCTGTGTACAGGGAAAAAAAGAAAAAAATTTGATCACTGTACTAACAAATTAAACATCATGAAAAACAGGCACTATAGCAGTTCTCAATCTTTGCATCATTTTATACTGGTAGGTTTTATGTTACATTATTTCAAAGCCATACTTTTAAACAATCATTCCAAAGACTTTACGATGACCAATTTAACATAGAATAACTCAACAAACAAACAAAACTCCTTACCATACAAGGGTTAACAGTGAGTGCACTCTTGATGAAATGAAACTGCAGAATACCACTTTGGTGAGCTTCATTTTTTGTATTTCTTTCAGACTTGATGTTTTGAGAAGAATTCCCACAAATCACCCACAGATGATACCCTTCTGAACCCCAGGTCTAGGTGTAGACCATTAAAAAAAAAAAAAAAGAAGAAAAACAACAGAAACATTCATTCTTACAAGCAACATTAAAAATAATGCTTTGCACACATACTTCATTATCAGGCATAATAGATGAAAAAAATCATCAGCTGTCCCCTCTTCTCTCAAAGAAACATTTGCGTTAGGTAGAACAGTATACACACCTTACTAATTGAGTGTAATAAAACCAAAGAAAGCCAGTTTGCTTTTCTGAAAGCTGTTTTACTACAAATAATTAAAAAAAAAACAACAACAACAGGCATCCCCCTGTGACAGTATTTTTACATTCATACTTACCATAGAACTGATCTTTAGAGGGTCCTTTTTAGTACCATCAGACTGATACCTTAAAAACAGAACAAAAAGTCTGAGTTTGGAATTACTTCATCAAAATAAGAACTTATCTTTGTATTGTCCTATGATTCTGTATTTACACTCATCTTCAACTATAAAGCCTAAAAGGCAAAGTGATGTTAAGTGATGTTAAGTGTCTACAGTAAACGTAATTGTGATTTCTGGAATGTTATCAAATGTCCAGTAAATATCTATATCTATATCTATCTATCTATCTATCTATCTATATATAGGCACCAAGCGAATTTTAACAGTGCTTGTCTGCCAAAGTCTACCTTTATCGGAATTAGCTTTTATGGGCAGAAATATCACTACAGAACTCCTACATAATATTCAATATTCAGTAACATTCAATGACTTCCATAGGTAAGGAATTATAGAAGAAAAAGATAAAAAACTAAGATAATGCACTAGTTTTTAATTATCATAATCAGACAAATGAAGTAAGTGTTCTAATATAACATTTTACAATTTAGTGAAAGAAAGATACTCACGCAAAATCACCTCCTAAAGTACAAATAAGCTGAGCACCAAAAACACTCCATAAGGACAAGCCTCCACATTCCCAGGTCACCATAACAACACAGCTATCAGGTGACCATCTGATTAGCTTAACAGGCCCTGTTTTATTCCAAATATCTGTTAAAAAACAGACAGTAAAATATTGTGTGAAAAAATGTCATGTTCTCCAACTGGTCTCATCTTAACAGTAGAAACCAACTCTTTGCTGCTTTCATCCACTTGAATAAAAAACCAACTAACAATTAACATTTCCTTTCAAATAAATTTTGGGTTTAATAGAGAACTAAAAACACATGAAAACAGGCCAGAAACACATCATGCTATGACAATCATATAATTGCAATTCTGGTAAGATGACTTCCAGGAAAAAAAAGATTTTACAGTCACTCATGAAACGCCTTCCTCTGGCAAATCACATGACTAGGAAACTTTTATTTACCTTTTTTTTTTTTTTTTTGGTTGAAATTTACAGGCATGCACACTTTCAGTTCAAGGCATAACTCATCCCTTTTTATGTTCCTCACTGATAAGCCTACACTAAAAATTGGGTTTTTGTTCACTGTAGTTCTGGCAGGGGACTGCTGGATTACTCAAAAAAAATATTTTCTGTAATCTGAGGACTCTGCATTTCCTCAGTTATTTCAAGTTAACTCCAGCCTCTTTTATTACATTCATTATCAGTTTTGACAATAATCTCTAATTTTCTTCATAAGTAATGGGAAAGTGATATAAAGATGACGTGTGAACTACTGAGACCTGAAGCACTTCAAAAGGCACAACATAACAGCAGCATGATCTGTCAGCTATAGATTCACTCGAAGTCAATAAACTCACATATGAAATACCCCAAACTCAGAAGCAAGCAGAAAAAAGAGCAAATACACAAGAGTAATTCAGTATACATGTGAAGAGTAGTAACTAATGCCATCAGGAGTAACAGAAGATAATAAATAGTTTTTAACTAGTTAAAAATATGGGGTTTTTTTCAGTACCCAGAAAACAGATGGAAAATTCAAGCAATAAAATTAGCTCACCAGGATACTGTTTTGGTGTTAGCTCCAACTTATGAGAAAATTGCATGGCTCCAGTGGTGGTATCTATTGTATAAACCTGCACAGAGCCACTGGAAGAGATTACAAACACTTTAGACTACAATCCATTTGAACTTCTCATCAATTTCAAGATGTTAATAAAAGGGTTACATCTTAATTTTCATAAATAACTCTGCTTTCTCACGAACTCAACTTGTCCAGATGCAACAGAACAACTTCTTTACAAACTTGTTGCACAGTATGTAAAACAGACATACCATGTCATGTTACACCTACATACATATTTCGAGGACCAGAAAAAAAAAAAGTTTTACAATAATTACTACACCAAGACTTTTTAATTCTCTGTAAACATACATGTAGATAAGATCCACACATTTTTATGGCTTTCAACTGCATTACAAGCTGTACAAGTAAATTCCATTTTTACTATGTGCTAGGGGTTCATCAGGAGTGCAGCAGTGCAAACTAAGATCTATATATTACAGTAAGTGCTCTTCAAAGGCAAATGCCAACATACTGTATCATTACTACTAGAAGAACACTACTTCATAAGACATTTGAAGGCCTATATGATCACAGTCTTATGAAATACCCTGAAAGAAAACCAATATGCTTTTAAAAAACTGCATTCTACATCATCTAGAACACTGTTATATAGGAAGAACTGGAGTTCCTCCCGTATTAAAGAAAAAAGTAGTAAATAAACACTACAGCTACTTTTTTTTTTTTTTTTTTTTAATATAATTTCTAAATAGTCCAATATTTAAACAGGTAGCATTTTTCCCAATCAAAACAGATCATTCTGTCAGTTGGCTACGAAATGCTACTTCCATTCCATATTACAATTAACCGCTTAAAACTGACTTTATAATCCTGCTTTCAAATTAACTGGGACAGTAGCACATTTCCAACCCTTGCTACTAGTCCAGACACTTTCTTTCTCCCCAAAGCTGGAAAAAAAGCATCAATTGGCATTTCGGTTCAAGCAGGCCTTCCTTCCTGGTTTCTCGACACAATATAATACACTAGGAAAACTGATCATTTTCATCCTTAAGCTTCTGCAACACAAGTTGGTGAAAACAAATAAGTACTTGTGTTACACAAGGAAATAAATATTTTTTTCCCAGTGAACCACTCTTACAAAACTTACTTGGCACATCCAAATGCCATTAGTCTGTATTTGTTATTCACTGCCACGCAAGTTCCATCAACCACATCTTGTGCCCAAACACCATGGAGCTGCTGTAAAGAAAGGAAGTCATAAAACGTTAAGTTAAACAGTGCTTGCATTCATAAAACCCACTTTCTATCCATGTGCTACCTATGCATGCCATATAACTGATTCGCTACTTGACTGTCATCACCTCAGTAAATTTCTATTACAAATACCAACGTTAATGACATGGCTCAGGTAAACAGCTTCCCTATATACTGGCATCCTTCTGTATTTTTTAATAAGTAATAATGAAACCAGGTTTTACATACAATGGACTTTATTTCAAAGTTCTGAATAACCAAAGCAAGTCATTACATGTAAGATAAATATATCCCTGCTACTACATAAAAACCAGTAGGTGGTACCAAGGATGAAAACAAAACACAAAGCAGGATAATAAAACCCTCATTTGCAATTGCTGAAATTGTAAATATCATAAGACTGTGAAGGAGTCTAGGCCCAAATAAATACTTTTTTTTTTTTTTTTTTTTTTTGTAATAGAATAAAATAGTTCAGCCAGAAGGGACCCTTCAGAGATCACCTGGTCCTTCTGCCTGATCAGAAGAGATTGAATGATAAAATGCAGTAAAGTCTGTAGGCTGAGCTACAGAAAGAAACTGCATAGCTTAGAAGAGCTCCCAACAAACAAATTCAGAAATATGCTTGTCACTATGAGAAGAATTATACTTAATTTCAGCTGAAAGCTAGAAATAGCTACAATACTTTGCCACAGTAGAAACCTCTTTCTATCACTACACTTAAAACCAGTAAACAAACTGCCACAGACAGTAATAAGATCTCAGAACTATGATGACATTCCAAAACAAATTTTACCTGCTACTAATTACACTTTCCCACAGTCAGGTACTGCCACTAAAACAATCTAGTTCAAATAGTCATTAGAAATACAGTACTGCTCTTAAGTCAACTCTTAAGCTTTTTTCTTTTTCTTTTTTTTATAATTTCTTTGTACCTGAAAGGAAGTTAAAATAGAAAGCTAACTGGAAGGTGGAGACCAGGGAATGGGTATCTACTGTAGAATGTGTGCTATAAACACTAAAGGGAATATACCTCAGCAGTGAATCTACTTGACATTGGCGTAATGAAACCAACTCTGCCGTCATTAAAAACAACTGCAAAACCATCAAGCGTGGCACAGTACTCCATATCTCTGATGTAAACATCTTCAAATCCCAAAAATGAACCTGCTGAGAAAATACCACTGATTTAAAAATATGTCAACATAGTGACAATGCAAACCTTTTCAACTTTTCAGTTACTTACTACTTCACAGCAAAAGCTGATCTAAACAGGTTATTTTGTCCACATTTTAAAAAGGCAAATTTTTCTAATCTCCGTTTCAAAGCACACTGTATTTTATATTAAACAATATTTCTTCACCAAAAAGACCCCACAAAATATATATATACCTCGAGAAGACTGCAAGTCCACGGAAAAAGGAACTGTACACAGGTTGATGGCCTTTCTTCCATTGGTCATACCATCCCAGTGAACAAGATGGAGAAATCCATCAGCAGTAGCAACAAGCAGATCATCTAACGTGGACTGCAAACTAACAAATGTATTTGTAATTGTCTTTAAAATCTGTAACTCAAGTCAATGTCACAGAATTATCAATTAGAGTAACAAACATCACATTACTGCCTTTTGCATAAATAAGTTGGGAAATTATATCAATTAAGTTATAATTACATAAGCCTTTTAGACAGTAGGATACCAAGCTTATAAAATATAGTACCTCCTTGTTTTATTCCAGGAATCAGAAATTATTAACAGGTCTGTATCAACAGAGTAGTTGTTTAAATGGTACACAAAGAACTGTAGATCATACTCATACTACTTTGAAAAAACATAAGATGTTGCAGACAATCAACTATTCATCCATATCAGAAAATTATCAGTATCACCAAGGCTGTAAACAATACTTCCCATGCTCATTAATTCAGCAGACACTGGACTTCTCCTAAGTAATTCCCAAAAGATCTCTAAAATTCTGAAAACTATTGGTAATCTATATGGATGTAAATAACAACCTGAAGCGGTCTAGGAAAGCTTTTCCCAACATTTGCTACATGTATTTCAATATTCATTTCCTCCTTGAAGACTATTTCCAATTTGCACTTTGTTGTTTTTCCATCCCACCCCAATACTATGCAGTTTCGCCAACTTCTTACGTTAAGTCTATCTACAGAAAAGGCAATCACCACAAAAAAACAGAGGTAAACAAAATCTTTCAGATGAAACGTCTGCAGACAACTGGAGGAAATGTTGAAATTCTACCTACGTGCTTGCCTATGTACCTATGTCTCCATTAAATATCTAATCCATACTTTGAGCCCACATACAAACACATTTTATAATAATGTAATATGGAATATAAATGTATTATGTACTTTTTTATATAGTGGAAAATATATTGGTAAGCACAGAAGGAAAGAATTACTGACTTTTTCACCTTCTCAGGCTTTCTGAAGCTTCCTATCCAGTTTCCTCTTCTCTTTTTAACAAGCAACTGCAATAAACAGAAAAGTTCTAATGCAACTAATGAACATACCTTGTGATAGAAGCTTGCAGGTCCAACACTTTCTTCATTTCAACATTTAAAGAAGGAGCACATTGTTCTTCTTTATAATGTGGGGTTCCCTTTATATGTGGGCTTCCTCTAAAACAGAGAGAAACACAAACATTGAAACAAGATACCAGTTAAAAGAGGTAAGAATTATTTTTACAGTTCTTACTGACTTTTCTTATGTATATCAGACACCTACTACCAGTCTACAAGCAACACAAGTTGCTCCAAAAGTAATGCCTCCTATTTATCTCCATGGAAACTATAAGAGCTACAAAGATCACAACACTACTTGATAGAGAAAATTCTCAGCTACCAAGCACTAGTTTTCAACAGTCACCACCATTAGGTATGCATTTATGCCTGTGGCACTCCAGAGACTGCCCATCCGCACCAGTATAGACAGCCCACTGTTGCTGTCACCACTTCTGAAACGCAACACTTACCACCTCACTGTGCTCACATTCATTGTTCGGCCAATGAATGTCAGTGGGTGCCATTTTTTTCACAAGGAGGAATTCAATGACAACTTTTGATACATCCATGCTTCCATTTCAGACACCATTCTGACAGGCTGCCCCTCTGCTGTCATCTGTCATATGGCAACAACACGTAAAGGAATACTACTCTACTGCCATACCACCAACACCCACTTCTGACACCAACATATTAAAATATGGGGGTATTACTTTCAGAACAGCCCCTGTAGAACACAATTTTCAAGCAAAAATTGTAATTGGTAGTATTATCCTATGTGTCTGTAAGGAGTATGCAAGCAAACTAATACAGTGAGCAGACAACGAATGTTACAAGAACTGCACATTCATTCTTCGTCAAAAAGCATCACAGGTTTAGACTGTAAAACACTCATGTTTCCTCACCTCCTTTTACCAGATCAATGTTTCCATCTTTAATCCCTCACAACTCAACAGGCAGACATTTATTATAATAATTCATATGACTATTACACTACAGTAAATTATCAATAAGCCTTTGACCTACCAAGAAAAGGGATAAAAGAGGTGACTGAGAACTTCCTTAAAACAGACCGTTAAACTTTATCAGTTTCTAGATAGTGAAAGCTTCTAGTGTATATTTTCCTCATTTTAAATTTCACATTCAATTCTCAAATTAAATATAACACCCTTATTTGTTTAGTTTATTCAATGCGCCATATATTCAGTTAATTAAAAAAAAAAACTTGATCTATGTAAATATTGTGACTCGATGTCATCCTGTGCTGAAATGAGCATCACACTGCTTAACAACTCCAATTATGCATTGGAGTATAATAAGGCACTGTAAACAAGTTAGAGTTTTGTCTAACATCATTAGTCAGAAACAAATTTATACACAAATCTATGTCATCTTGGGTTTTAGCTAAGACAATATTTTACCCTACAGCAAGGCAGCCAGTGCAACTACGTAAGACACAGCACACAACAAAGCAGCTGCAGTTTTTGAGATGTTTGATATCACAGTGACACCTTAACCTCTTTCTGACTTTCTTCATCTCAGTTGGCTTTAAGTACCTTAATTTCATTACCATTTTATAGCAAAACGCTGCATTCAGATAAACTATTCTTTGACATATACTACACATATTAAGCAAAGCTAAAGATTTATGCTAGCTGAGGTAAGAGAAAAGCAACCTTTAACAAGGTAAAGTTTACAGACTGAAATACTAACCTTTTTAAAGAACAACACCATGGGGGTCATAGAAAAAAAAATAAATCTGTAAGGTTAGTTAATTTAATGTCCCCAGACTGCACAGCTAGAGCAAAAGGAGTACTGGGCAGCTCCAGAGAGGAAGTCATTGAGTAACCACCACTCCTTTGACAGGACAGCTGATTACATGTCAGCGTGTGCCTCATGAAACTGAGAAACAACAGATTGTGCAGTATGTGGTGATAACTACTACTCAGAAAACCACATGATTACTGAGAAGTATTCTTTGAAGTTATTCCTTGAGGCACATGATGGCTCTTTAGCAGCTGAGGTTAGGTGCAAAGAAGGAACAAGAACTCTAACAAACAGCATATGGTTGTTATCTTTCTGGCTGCTGCCAAAACCTTTTCTAATGATGCCAGCACTGAAGAATAGTACGCAGTGTTTTATGTCACATCTGTGACACTGAGGCTGACATGATAATAATGAAAAAAATAACTAGCTTCTGACTGAACACAAGTGGGATGCTTAGACTATGCTGGCTCACTCAGACTTGCGTGTTAATGAGCTGTCAAAAGGTTTTCCATGAAGTCCAAGTTATGCGGTTGCTCATAAGATCAGTGGCTGAAGTTCCACAGATGAGAAAAATAAGACTTACGTTGACATATGTTGACACACGATGACACCTATGTACATAGGTCACTCTGAAAGTAATGCCTCCTATTTGTTTCCATGGAAATTATAAGAAAGAGAACAATAAGACTTTTTGATAGAGCAAATTCTAAGCTACAAAACACTGCATAGGCACCACCATCAGCAATGTAATTTCACCAGTGATGAAGAAGAGCCTGCATGATACTCCTGTAAATACCTGCACAAACTGATGTGACCCACTGTCCCTGTCACCACTACTGAAACATACCACCCACTGCTTCACCATGCTCACATCCACTGTTTGGTCTCCATAAACGTTCAGTAAGCATAGATTAATGTCAGTGGGTGCTATTTTTTCTACACGGAGAAATTCAGTTCCATATCTTTGCTTCTTACATCTGTCCAGATCAGATACCATTTTGTCTGACTGCCCCTCTGCTGCCATCTGTCACATGGCAACAAAATGTAAGAGAAGGTAGGAAGGTTCAGCTTCTCTTGTCATAGCACCAACGTCTTGCACACCTTGTCTAAACAAGTGTACATAAAAAGCATAAAAAATTACAAAACACAGCTGACTTGGAAAAAAACAGACCTCACAGTAGCCAGCTATTGTGATAGCCCAAAATACAAGGAACTTGAGTAGTTAAAAACTACTCTTGTTGTGGGTCTTTCTTTAATCACTATGCATTTCTTGGAAGTTCCACCTGATTTGTCCTCACACCTTCTAGAATCAGCTATTTAAAAGACTTAAAAAAGAAAAAAAAAAAAGGCTTAGTTCCTTCAAATCTTTGCCACTACCTGCAATTGGAGAAGGGGACAGAAAATACCTAGCAATCACCAGATGTTTGAGCCTTTCAGTCCATGTGGACACACACACTCAGACAGACTGTTCCCAGGCAACATGACAGGACTTTTGCTCATCAAGAATGAGTGGTACAACTCAATCTCCTCACCAAACAAAAAAAAAATAGAAGAAGATTGCGTTAACATTTAAGTGCTACTGTAACACACCACGTAACATGAATCTAACTGACAGGTACATAACCAAGTATAAATAGCAGTTTTGTGGAGGACAAAATACAAGCCAGAATGGGAACACCACAGTTGGAAAGATGTTTTTTTGTGGGAAGACAATATTTCATTAGGACAGGCTTTTTTCTTTAAACACTTCTGACAAAAATAGTTTGTAAGAGTATTTCAGATTTCAGTTTTATGATTTTTTTTATCAACAGATTTGTTTCAAACTGCAGAGTACACCTTTTTCCAGAGAGCCACCATCATCCTGATTGAAACTCAAAAACTTCAGTATTTTAATTTATTGCCTATGACTAACAATTCAAAGTAAAGCCCTACTATGGGTGCAGGGAGAACACAGTACACTGTGTTCACACAGTCCACATCTGCATGAGTCAGCCTTACTAGTTGAGCTACTTTGACCTTTAAACAAAGAATTTGCTCTGCTGACAGAAGCAAGAAAGAATGTTTGGCCTGCATTGCCACATCAGCATCTGCTACTGTTGTATCCAAATTCTAAGTAACTCTCCACTGTGCAAGAATTGAGAGGAATGGACATTCCAGTAACCAACTAGCTACATGTATTTCATCTCTATCCTAACTTCCCTAAGGAGACAACCAAAATCACCTTCATGAAGTTAAAGAACCTGTGCTTGAAACAATAGAGAAGAAACTGTAAGTGAAAAATAAAGCGAACTGCAAGTGAAACAGTGGAAAATCTTTAGTATGTCTTTGAGAGTTCAGTCTTAATTCCTCAGAATGAGGAAAAACCTCCCACTTCATTAGTGATCCAAGAAAAACCCAGATATAGAATCATTGGAGTTGGAAGGGACCCTTAAGGGTCATCTAGTCCAACTCCTTTGCAATGAGCAAACACCTACAGCTGCACCACATTGTGCAGAGCCCTGCACAACCTGAATTTGAATGCCTCGAGGGATGGGACATCCACCAACTCTCTAACCAGCATGTTCCAGAGCCTCACCAACTTTACTGTAAAAAACTTTCTCATATCCAATTTAATTTTTCCCTCTTCTTGTTTGGAACCATTTCCCCTTGCCCTATCACAACAGACCCTGCCCCCTTCTCTCTTATAGAGCCCCTCTAGACACTGGAAGACCACTATCAGGTCTCCCCAGAGCCTTCTCTTCTCCAGATTGAACAGTTCCACTCTCTCAGCCTGTCCTGACGGTGTTTTATCCCTTGGATAATTTTTGTGGCTCTCCTCTGCACAGGCTTCAACAGGTGCGTGTCTCCTGTACTGATGACCCCACACCTGGACACAATACTCTAGGTGAGGCCTCACCAGCGCAGAGTAGAGGGGCAGGATCACCTCCCTCATACTGCTGGCCACACTTCCTTTGATGCAGCTCAGGATATGGTTAGCTTTTTGGGCTGGGAGAGCACACTGCTGGCTCATGTCCAGCTGCCCATCCACCAGTACTTCTAAGTCCTTTTCAGCAGAGCTGTGCTTACACTCCCCAGTTTGTACTGAAACAGCAGTTGCCAAATGCAGTGACATGGAACGTGTAGAGTACTATGCTATTCATCTTTTTGAAAGTAGAATAAAAGTCTTTTAGTGATGTTTCAGATCTTGAAGATCAAGATGTATTTTTTTTTTTTATGATCATATTCATTCCCTGTTCCACATTTTACATTATACTCTAGATGGTTATTCACAGAAAACTAGCATTATATGTTTAAACAAAGCCTCTGTAAGATGTTGAAGATCTAAACAACTAAATCTCATGAATGACTTTTAAAAAAAGGGTATAGAAATATGGTAAATATAATTTCTCCTTTTCCAAAACTCATTCACTAAGCTTCTCCCACATTAACCTCCTGATGTAGATTTCTAACCTGACTTTCCCCAAATTAAAGAGAAGCATATAAGTAAGTGAACTGCTGAAATTCTTATTGTGAAGTCACATTCTGTTGTATTTATTTGATCTTGCAGAGAGAACTGGTTCTCTAAGTAATACTTTAAATCTATTAGAAAGTTACATTGAAAATAAAAGATGCAAGATCCAAGACTGATAAAATGGAGAAAGGGACTGAAAAGCTAAACAAAACAAACAAAACCAAACCATCCAACCCACCAGTATCATCAGTTCCCACAACTCACAGCTGCTTGGGAAGTAGTGGAGACACTTCTGAAAAACACATTCAAAATTCTAGACTGGTTCGTTAAGAAATATATTTAGAACAAATAACTGAAACACAGGAAGTAAAATATTTGTTATACATATCTGGGATCTATGAACTTCTCCATAGTTGCTGCTAAAGTGGTTTCTTCAGTAGTATGCTTTGAATAATTTATTTATTTATTTAATTTTATGTTTCAGCTAATAAAGGCAATAAGCAGTCCTAGGGAAAAACAAAACAGAACAAAACAATCAATGTTTGCAGATGAATTGATGCCACCATCATCACCTTTAAATGCAATTCTTTAATAACAAGCCACTGTCTACCACGCTTTTATGATCAGTTCTGAAATAAGTAGAACAAAATTGCACTATGAGCTCTGATTTCCACGTAATCTTAATTTTCTGACCTCTAAACTTCTTTATCTCCACCAGATACTGCAGCCTGCCATCAGCATATAAAATATGTCTGGCTTAGTCCACATCTATATGCATGCAGACAGAAAAAGCCAGACAATCAATGATTTAAAGAGAGCAAATGGAAATAACTATGAAGAATGAGGAAGGATTTAAAAAAGTAATTCTCCATACAGTCTTTTCTACCAGAGTGAATAATAGGTTTCTGTGGTTTGAGAAGTACCGCAGCGCGGTTGATACAGCAGAAGGAATGGATGCCATCCAGAGGAACCTTGATAAACTCAAAAGGTGGGCCTTGTGAACCTAATGAGGTTCAACATAGAAAAATGCAAGGTTTTGCACTTAGGTCAAAGTAATCCCAGCTATGTATACAAACTGAGAGAAGAAATCCTTGGGAGCAGCCCTGTGGAGAAGGACTTAGGGGTTCTGAATGATGAAAAACTTAAAATGAGCCAGGATAGTGTGCTTGCAGCCTGGAAGGCCAATGATATCCTGGGCTCCAACAGAAGAGGGGTTGCCAGCACAGCAAGGGAAGTGATTGTTCCCCTCTATTTTGCCCTCATAAGGCTACATCTGGAGTACTGCATCCAGGCATGAGGACCTCAGCACAAGAAAGAACTGGAGCTGTTTGTGTGGGTCTGAAGGAGGTCCATGAAGATGATCCAAGGGCTAGAACACCTTTCCTGTTAACACAGGCTGAAGGAACCTGGCTTGTTCAAACTGGAAAAGAGAAGGCTAGAGACCTCATTGCGGCCTTCCAATATTTAAAGGATGTTTATAAACATGACTGAAATCAACTTTTTACATGGTTAGTTGTGATAGGACAAGGGGGAATGGTTTTAAACTAAAGGATGGAAGATTTGGATTAGATGTCAGATGGAAGTTTTTTACTGAGAGAGTGGTGAGGTGCTGGAACAGGCTGCCCAGAGACGTTGTGGATGCCCCATCACTGGAGGTGTTTAAGGACAGGCTGGACGAGGCTATGGGCAATATGATCTTTGTATTTGATCTACTGGCTGGCAACCCTCGCTGTGGCAGGGCTGTTGGAACTTGATGATCCTTCAAGTCCCCTCCAACCCAAGCCATTCCGTGATTCTAACTGACACAGGAATCAACTATTACTTTTAAAAGTGAAGTGGTGTCACAAATTATTTCAGTTCCAAAGACGACTTAGTTGCTTCTGAACCATGTTCTGGGCTAGCAAATGCCACAATGTTTAATAAAATTTTACAACTAATCTAGTTTTAAATACGCATTGTCCAATCAATGCCAAAACCAACTTTGTTGTTTTAACAAGAAAAAAAATCACACACAAAATTTAGTGCAAGTTTAATTCCCAAGAACAATTATTTTGTAAGTTAATTAATTGTATATCTCATCAATTACCCCTGCAGAGTTTAAAGTTCAAAACATTTCTCCACACTAACCTTCAGTGTACTGAATCAGGGAAAAAAATCCCAACTGGTGAGATAATTTATGGCACCTATAAACAGTCTTGCTAAAGGAAAGGAAAAAGTTTTGAAAAATATCAAAAATTGTAGAGCACAAATACTCTAACCAGATATGTAAGCATTAATACAGTAATATGAACTGAAATTTAAGCATTAGCTTGTTAATGTGCTTGTGCTGGTTAGAACGTGACATTCAGGCCTGATTCTAAATTTACGGCCCTTGACTCCCATGCAGGCTCCACTTGAGGTTATGAAGAAATACGAGATGAAAATATCCTCAGCATTAAATCACCACACAATGTCTTTTCAGTTACAAGTCTTAACATCACTATTTCTGCTGAAATTCTGAACTGAAATAATTAACAACTCAGTAGAGAAAAGTCTCTACTGCGGTGGTGTTGCACGTCTCATCCCTGTGAAACAATCTGTATAATATCTGTACAAATTCGTTTGAAAATTCCTCAAAACATATTGTCACAACACTACTTATGTGCATTACCACTTTTAAGCAGATCACATGCAGAGATTAATCATATTTTGTCATCCTATTATCACACATTATTTGTTTTATTTTGTAGTAATTTTAGTAATATGGTGATAAAATTAGACTGAACTAACTGAAGCAGGACTTTGCACTTGCGTTCACTTCTGGGAAGTATCACAGAATGTGGGCTAATGGCCAACACTGATCCTCTTCCAAGCCTGCTATGAACTGGAGAGAGGTTTTTAAGAGCTGGAACAGTAAAATAGTCTGAGGCAGTCTACCTTTTTTTTAAAATGCGTTTTTAGTCAAATGGATTAAGCAGGACTCAGCACTTATTCCACAGACTAGCAAGCTCCAGCAAAGTATTAACAGAGACAAAAATATTTCTTCTTTAGAACAACTTCATCTCATAACATTCCTAAAATACTAAGACAGGCAAACAATAAAACAAAATATAACAAATGAACGGCACTATTGGGGAATCCAGATAAAATATAAAAACCTTTCTTTTTCCTTCAGAAAAAATTCAGAATTCAGAACAGAATGCTGCTCTTACACTGTAAGCATTAATTTTACACTTCAAACTAATATTAGCTTGCATATAGAACACACATAATGCTGAACAGTCTCTAAACCTTGACCATATCTACTTCAGCACATCTGAAAATAAGCCTCAAAAGGTATAACAAACTAGAATTTAAAACAGTATATTGCAATGCATATTGAAGTAAAAGCAGCTAAAGTGTTTCCCTCTCTTCCCACGCACATACTCCTATACAGATGTTTTTTCGCTTGTTTGTTTTTTGTTTATTTGTCTGGTCACATTTTCTTGGAACAGTTCTACTAAGAATACAAATGTACAAGCACCTCAGGATCATCTTGCTCCATCATATATAAGAAAAATTTCACATGAAAGATAAAAGAGCAATGGGTTTTATTTTTGGTCCATTTCTTTAAATAGAGGCGAAAAAATTATTTAAGGCATTTCAATTATCAACCAAACTCTATAGTTCGAAACAAGTTTTGAAACAAGTACTTGTTTCAAAAATAGTAATGTCTTATACAGCTGTAACTTCACTGCATCTACCAATTGCCTAAAGCAGAGGAATGCAAAAGAAACCCTGATGCCAAGAAACTATCTTCTAATCTGCTTTTCTGACACTCTTTATTTACTGACTGTAAAACATGCACATTGTATTTAAATGAGAGCTAAGGTGACAAGAGAACTTAAGCACAATATTTATTAATTTTTTTTCATCTTTATGGGAGGAAATATAATCACAAGTTCAACTACTCATTAAACTAGAAAGTCTTGCACCAGGATTCAAGTGCAGCTGAGCAAGTTTCTGGTGTGTACTCTCAGTGCACCGTGATCTCATTATGTTTACCTGCAGTGCTTAAGAACTCTTTTCAAGCTGAAGTTATATTAAGAAAGTCTTCCTTTTATTTTATCTTTTTTGTCAAGATGCTTACCATTTATGACTCAGTCAGAACTAGTTATTTAAAGAAAGGATACTGGAACACTGGCCTCGTTCTGCTTACAGAAAGCACATTTGGCCAGATCATAAACACTAAGCAGACCCTTATTCCAAATTTTAAGAATAAGACCAAGTCCAAAGTTTAAAGAACACATTAGGATCTAGTGTGTCTATTAGCTGACAATATTCTACAAAATCTGTTAACTTCCTGGTATGTCATGGAGGTGGCCAAAGAGAAGAATAGTAGAGAGGAAGAAAACTTTACCTCAGATATGCAGAGTGTGTAGACCTACAACTGACCTGTTTTCCTTTCATTTTTGTTTCCAGCAGCTAATGAGACCCTGTCCTATTCTACTCAAATAAAAGGACAGTCTTCAATCTTCCTAACACTCTGCAAAGCTCACACACTTCCACTCACAGGTAACATAGATAAGTAACTACATAAGTCAGAGCTGGACAAATCAGAATTAACGTTTGCAGGAGTGTTAAAATATCACAAGCAACTGCTTTATCATGAACTGAAGACAATCACCACACAAGTATCACTGGCCAGTCACTCCATGCTCCTGAACTTCACAATCCTGCTAATGAACAGAAAGTTCTAACAACCAGTTCTTGCATTCAGAGCTACTTTAAGGTCACCACTTCCTAACACCAGTCCCTCTGTTACAACATATGAGGGCCCACAAGCTAAGCTACTACAATCTCTGGGATGGTAGGCAAGGAATTAAAGAAGGGAAAGAGGTAGGTTTAGTTTCCCCATCAGGTCAGCAACCTAGCTTGCCTTAAAACACGGCTGCGTAATCACCACTGCCAGCACACAGGAAGGAGCCAAGAACACACTGCTACAGTGGGAGAAAACAGTAAGATCATCCCTTCCAGGCACAGTGCAAGAAATACATGAGTCCTTACAATGATTTTTTAATTGCTTCATAGTTAACAGAATAGATTTGCTAAACTGTTCAGTCCTGCAGAAATAAAATACAAGTATTTCAGTGAAATAGTTTCATCTCTGGCAAACAAAACCATCCCCCCAAAAAAGTTAAAGTTTCAGTTCTCAGTTTTTTTGTTTAGTTTGTCTGATGGTTAATTTTGGCATGGGTTTGGTTTGGGAGGTGATTGTTTTTTGTTTGTTTAAATCTGATCAACACAGGAGAAACTATAAAGCAGAACTAGCGAAACTACCTACTGACAAAGTATTGCACCTGCATAGGAAAAGAAGTTCATAATAGCTTATAGAACAATCCACAGTTAATCTCAGGATACATAATTTACACACAAACACTACTGGCTGTCTTTCTTTTGATCTAATATAACCAGAGCTGTAGTAATTTTGAGAACGTTTTCAAAATTGAGATCTAAATATAGATAGACTAGTAATCCCAGTAAGTTCAGTGAGATCTTCTTAAGTTAAGCCCATGTATTAGCTTTAGGAGATTGTGAGCAACCCAATAAAAACACTGTTGGGACAAGCACCTTGTCTTTTTCATCCACAGAAAAAGTATTGTATTATCCTTTTGGCTTGATAAATAAACCCTGAAGTCTTCGCCATTCAAGAGACAACTCAGCTAACAAATATCTTCTCAAAAAACATGCACCTCTCGGTTGGCAAGTCACTTTCCAATATTAATATATGAAAGTTAGTTTGATATAGCTTGATAGCTATTTTCAAATCCCTCCTTAACATGGCACATATAAACATCCAAAATTTCTTTCACACTTAGTGCATAACTCATACGTATTTCCATACAGTTTCAGATTTTACCAGTTAAAAATATATGCCCAGTAGAAGAAGAGTATGCTATCAGTTATCATTTACTTTGTTTGCATTGTGTGCAGCAATAGACATGCTAATTCCTTTATTTATTTTAACAGCTTCATTGGCAGGTTAGGCTTCTCTAATTTTTCCCCTCTCCCTTTTTTTCTGATGACAGCACATCAGATGCGAAAAGTCAGTTTGTAAATTTGATCTACTCAGGTTTCAGAAAAGGCAAGCATTGTAACATAACTTGTCCACATTAGTTTCTGGAAAACTGACAGATAAGTTGCAGTGCTAAATTCCATTTAATTCCACAGCTTTGAGGACTATTTCAGAAGAAAAAGATGCATTACAATGGTGTAACACACACAGTTACCCACACAATGAAGAAAAAATTAATTCAGTTTCAAATTTTCTACTAGCTGCCAAGTCATTTCTTCCAACATATATTTGTAATTGAGATTTTTTTTTTAAGCACAAAACAAGCCTTCATAAACAATGAAGTACTAAATGTTCATGATTTAGCAGTTATGTCTTATGTTTTCCTCTTATATGACATCATCTTCCTCTGATACTCCTCACAGGTTTCCACTTGCAGACACAGGGGCTTTGTCATGTCCTGCCATGGAGAGGCTGTCCCTTGGGCAGAAGCTGTGGGCAGCACTCAGCCTTGGCCTGTTGATATGCTCTTCTTTCCAACTGTGATTTGTTTCTCTTGATTCCTTTTATATTGTGTTATACCAAATTCCTTTACCATTTTTAGTAAAATAGTTTACTCCTCATCTCAGTCGAGTAATTCCTCCTTCTCACTTCTCCAGCGACTTCCCACAGTGGAACAGGCAGAGGTGGGGGAGAGCCTAGCCCCATCACAGACAAACAGCCCTCAATCCATGACACCTACCCATCAACTTTAACTTATTCTGTGAATATGAAAATGCCCCCTTTACCCCCATATAAGTAATTTCTAGCCAATGATAAATCAAGACCATTTTATTATTTCTGTGAACAAACATCAACAACTACACAATCTGCCTATGTAAACATGCAAATACACAAATACACCATTACCGTTTTAATCTCTCCTAAATAGTTTCAAATCGTGACAGGACTTGTCTGGTCACATTTTCCTACACTGTGAGGAGACAAAGAAAGTTCACAATACTTACTTGGGATACATTGGCTCATAAAGATACTTGTCTCTTGCCGGAGGGATTTCAAAAAATAAGATGTATCCATTCGCAGTCTGAAAAAGAAATACTGATAAAATGCACATCTGGACATCTAGATGCATGAGTAAAATCTATACAGATTCTTGTCATTTTTATGTCTTACACAGAGTGAGCACAACTACACACTATCAATTTTCAGACATACTAAAAAATAGTGCTTCAAAATTCATTCTATCCATAGTATCTCTTAAAATCCACTGAACATATCACTCATTTGGGAGAAAACATGAAAATATGCTGTTGATGTAGGCATCCCACAGAAGTTTGTCTGATTCATACAGATCTAAATACATGAAAATAGACAGGTATGTGGAACTTAGTCACCTAATTCCCAAAAGAAATGAATCTCTAACGGCATCATTTTGAGTATTGAATAGGAGAGAATTAGCCGTGCTTTCACGAAGACCTAATGCAGAAAGCAGCTAGTAAAATGTAGCAGGCCTTCAAAGCAAGACCTCCAGATGCTTCTACACACACACACGCACCAAAGAAGCCAGGCATTGCCTCGCAGTGCTAGTCATCCAGGTAGTTTTGAAAAAATCTAAAGATGGATCAATGAAGATAACACAATATATTTTTAAATTCTTTCAGTGTATGAAAAAAAATTCTACTATAATCCAAAACCCACTTATATTTTGCTGTTCTGGGAGACTGGTTTAAAATTACAACACTATTCAAAGAACAAACACAAATCATTTAGTTATCAGATGTTGCAGTCATGAGTACAAGCTAATCCAGTGCAAGATGGGCAAATAATCAGCAACGTTTATTGTTCAAAATTAAGAAGTGATTTGTTCAAAGCACAAACTTAACCTTTAGGCAAACCGGCAAATGAACTTCAGTTAAACAGTATTTTCATACAAACATTTCAATATAGGCTGAGTATGTACCTAAAGCATCATTACTAAAGATAAGGAGCACTGAAATAAATGGTTTCAAGTTGCTTTGCAAGGTTGGTTTCCTTTTCTGTGAACAAAGGAAAAAGTAACACTTGTTAGCTTCATTCATCAGTTCACAGAAATCAAGTTTTCTGAAATAAATTTGCATTTCAGCTTCAAAAAAGTCCAATAATGTAATAAAAGCACAATTCTTGCATTCAAAGCAAATACCTTTCCTACGTAAAACTATCCAAGCCATAAAGGTGATATTGAGATGGCCCAAAAATAGTTGGAAGATTTTCCATGAGCAGTAATACATTCCATCATTATATAGGAAAAACAAACAAACAAAAAACAAAAACCACACACCAAAGATGCTCATTTCTAATATCTTTACATGTTCTTTCCATTACATCATTAAATATTTAACCTCAAAGCTACCTTATACTGGAAGGAAAAGTAAAACAATACTGTGAAGTAATCTTTATACTGATACTGTACAAAGAGCCTAGATGAATCCCATTCAAAACATGAATTACTACTGTTACAGGTTCATTTCCAGACAGAACCGCAAATTCTGTGAATAGCTGGCTGAAATGCAGAAAATTCAATCAGATACTTGCTGGAAATTGATCACATTTGTTACTACATTGCTTCATAAACATTTCTGCTGCAACAAAATCTAGTGAAGTTTCATCACTGTCATCTATTCCCTAATCATTCTCACCTCTGACAGTCAAAACATAAACATTCAGTGCCTTACAAGGGATTTCACTACGTTTTCTCATATGCTATGGTGTTTCTTAAAGTTCTGCTTTAGTTCTGGGAATAGACCCTGAAAAACAAACCAAACTGGAGGACTGCCCAAATCAGGCAAAGGTCTAAAATGCCAATATCTTTCTCTGCATTGAATTGTCTTAATCCAAGTTCATTTATTTGCTAGATTCAGTTGTCATGTTTGTACATACTAATCTAAGCTCAGCAATACCAGAAAAAAAAATGATTAGTGCAGTAATATGAGAAGAGAACCTGCAAAATACTGGGGGAAAAAAAAAAGAAGAACGAACTCTACCAAAAATGAACAGTGAACAGTGACGGTGGGTATGATAGTCCAGATCAGGACAGTAGTTTACAAATGCACCAACAGTTTAACACAAGAAGATACTAGCAGTAAAAATTTCAGAATTTCTAGAGAACAACAGCGTGAGAACTGCTTAAGCTGGTTTAACTGCCTACCATTAAACCATTAACTGCCTACCAGAGATATTATAAAGCCTTACGTGCCAGATCAAAATTTGCCTTCAGTACAAACAATAATTACCTCACAGCAGATGCTACAAATTGATTTCCCCCTCCCTGTTTGACCATTTTAAATCTTACTTTGTGAAATCTAAGCTTGCAATACGCACATATACAATCTGACATTATCCACAAAAACAGAACACTATGCATTTAACTACAAAAAATAACTTGAAAGTCCAATAACCAAATGGAAAAAAAATAAAAATAGTCTCAATGTTTTTTGAACCATAAGGTCTTGAGTAAATGGATCTCAACATCATGGGAAAAATATGCAAATAAATTCAATATAACAAACTACATCTCTTCTGAATTCCTACATGACGTAATTGTTACATGCTTGAGTAGCTTGCTTGTGATAATATTCTGGGTTATAAAATTGAAGAATGATTAGTTTACTCAAGATAATTTTTACAGAAGTCTCCTTTTTGCTACTGTAGATAAATACGATCATTTACAACCTGAAAATATAATCTGATGCAAACAGAAATATTAGCAGTAATATATTACTGCATTGATTTCAATTGATCTTTTTAATTGATTTAAACATTGTAAGCTAACCTATCAAGAAAAGAACACCTCAGTACTACATACAAAAATGGGATCTTAGGAATTTTAGTAGAGGCAGGAACAATTTCATCAATCATCTAGTATTTTCCAGTATGACAGAGTGTCTGATTGGTTTAAAAGATGCTACAAGCACCACTTTAAGTATAAAAGATATCTGGAGATAAAATCACCATACCAAACAAGACAGTAATTACTACACAATTTAAGATTCCATATTCCCAACTTCTGATGAGTAATTTTAATGACTTCAATCTTCTACAGTTTTTCACAAGGAAATTCAACAACCTTGACTTTAAAAACTACAAAAAAAATATACAACTAATTTAAGACCAGTTCGTAATACAAGATCTGGCCAAAAGTTGCAAGAATCACATACTGTATTTCAAATCACTGTATTACTGCATCACATACTGACGTTCAAAATGTCTACTTTTACTTTCACTGTGTCTTACATCACCAACTTATTTCTAAATATTGGAGCTCAAATACTCCAGTGAACTGCTGTGAGCATAGCACTAGCTATGAAACATGACTAAATACATTTTTCCCCACATGCAAAATATGAGTTCAACTTTTCATCCATTTAAGACTCACCTTTCTGAAAAATCCATAAATACTATTCATCAAGCCAAACATGCTTATATTGCCTAACTCCTTAGTTATTTTCTTCATTCACATCTTTATTCTTTGTGATCAGATCACAAAAATATTGAGGTGCTGCACAACCTCTAGCAAACACATCTAAACATTTTAATAAAGAACTACAACTCATTCTTCAGAGAAAAAAAGCACTGGAATTACTAAAGAAAGTTTCTAGTATCTCTTGGCACTACTATCCTTTATTACTCACGTAAGATAAGTAATTAGTTAAGTGTATGTATAGATTCCAGATTTCTGCAAGGAAACTGGTACTACAAAACTCTTCTTATAATAATTTAACCACAATAAGAATATAAAAGCACTACTTACTGAAACAGCTATCATGGTGCCATCAGGCCGCCATTCTGCTTGCTTATAAGGTCCAAACTGAGAAGCTGCTTTTGATAGTTCCTTGTAGCTCACAATTAATACGCTGGGCTGAAGGGAAAAAAAGGAACACAATAATAATTGCATTGTTGGTCTAGAAGAAATGGGAATGTAAAAAATTTCCTTTCCTTACAGCATGTTTCTCTCAAAAAGAAAAGTTAAAAATGATTATTTGACAATGCATGATACAATGGTGCTCTTAAAAATAACTTAAACTGAAGCCTTGCCACAGTGATGTTCTTCACCTCACTTTCAAATAAAGACAGTGATAAAGGTTGGTTTGTTTAGGGATCAGTATATTAGTTTAAGGACCAATACATTAGTTTAGCAAAAGGAATCAATGAGTGCTAATTCTAAAACTTCCCATTTCAACTTTGCTTGGTGTGAACAGCTTTGTTTTCTTTTAATTCTGCTTCACATGAAGCACTGGAGTCATAACAGACTACTTATCTTCGCATTTCACAATGTGCAAGGAAGTCTTCCTCAGATTTTCACATATATTCTTTTGGAAGTTACTCATTATGGCATGAAATGGAAGTTTGCCAAACTGGGGAAGAACAGCTGAAGGTCAGTCAGAAGTCTAAGTGATTAAGGCAATGGTGGAAAAATGGGTATAAAGTGGGCATAGGACCACCCTAAATGCAATCACGCATGCCCAGAGGGATGTTAGCATATACTAATGAGTTCTTGGAAAAGAATGAATACATATGCCAATGTATGCAGATGTATGTCTTAACTGTTTATATGTAGAACCTGAACTCTGAGAGAATGTTCCTGTTTGTCAAGTCTTCTGGTACATAACGTGAGGAATAAAGGAATGCTGCTTTCTAACACCAGAAAGCAGTTAGAGACTTTTCTTCACGGATTTCAGATGAAAACAAACAGACAAAAATAAGTTACTTCAGAGAACAGAAGATAAAGGGTAACTGAAACTTAAAATAAGAAAAGAAAAAAAACCAACACTTCTAATAGGCTCCTATAATGAAATGGACTGTCAAATTAGCTAAGATGAAAAATTCTTCATAAAAGATTTGGTGCAATCTATTCATATGGTTTCTGCTAAACAGATGGACCACTGTATTAAATACATGATACCCAGGAAATCTTTTTTACACCTCTTCAAGAAAAGGTCACCAGAAATGATGCAGACAAACAGGCTTCTACAGTTTGTTGAACTGATTTTGCATGTGAAGGGAAGTGCTCATTTCTATCTTTATTCCTGGGTACCAGATCATGACTTCCAGTGTCATGAGGCTCAGACAAAACTACCAAAAGCACATCCTTCATTCCCTTTCTTGAAAAAGTTTAGAGCTGACATAAAATCCTAATGAAAGACTACCTCTTCTTCCTCCCAGGCTTAGAAACAGTCTTCCTCTCTAAACATACTTAAGATCTGTTTTCACTTTTCACTTTTCTCATTCTTGAACTAATAATAGCTTTCAGCTTAGGCAGGTGTTCCCTTGTTTGCTGCACTCCCCCACTGGGAACGAAGACAGAGAAATATGTGCATATACATTCATTTGAGCACAATCATGTTTCCTTAGCCTTCAGCTACATTAAACAAACCAAGCTTTTTCTAGAAGTTTCCCCTTATCAATACAACAGATGCATTCTCTAACCATATTAAATGTTCTTCTTTTTTTTTTTTCTTCCCAGAGCTGTAGCAACAAATTCTACACCAAAAAAAAAAAAAAAAAAAAAAAAAAGAATACACTACCCCAGCAGCTGGATGGGAAAAATAATCTGTCACGACAGTCAGAGATGACATCAACTTAAGACTGTCTCATAATTAGGTGAGTATTTACTACCATCACATTTGAAAACACTTGCTTCAAGTTCCCTTACAAAAAAAAAAAAAAAAAAAAAAAAGCAGAGCTACAAACAAATTAGTATGAAATTAACACACAGGTAAACAAGGAGTTTAATTAACACTACACAGACAGCCTCTACATATTTATACTATGACTTTGCAACCTGTGGCCAGTTCTATTAATTAGATTTTGCATCTAGATAGAACTGATTTCCCAAAAATAAAGAATTTATACTGGAAAGTACAACAAGCAAACTATTCTTTACCTTAAGAACTATTTACACCAGCCTTTTCAGTTCAGATGACTTTTCTTTTTCTTTCAGTTCCTAGTAGATCAAGTAAACTAACATTAAATAGATTACTCATAATGGAATTTTTTTTATTGCTCTTGTGAACTACATGGTCTTTCACCATTTGGTTTAAAAACAAGTTATATGTCTTAGATATAAAGGGAAAAGAAGTGCTTTGTGACAGTACAACCGTGGTAATCTGCTCTGATCATTCTAACACCAATCTTAAAGCGCTCCTGTGCTTCAAGAATTCTAGCAGCAGGCAAAATAAAAACTGCTAGAAACTCATTAATGCACAACAATTTTCTTTCTCTATGAATAGTTCTACAAATCATAATGACCATATTTATACTGTAATGTCCTTGTGACATTTACCTGTGAGAAAGATGTTGTTATACCTTAGAATCTCAGAACATTCTGCAAACACAGCAATTGTAAAATTTACACAAAACTGATCTCTAGGTTGATCTACATTTTGTTTTTACAGATGAAGACTAGAGGAGTTACCATTAAGAGTACATGCTCTTTTTATCGTTTTGAGTTTCAGTAGTCTCCTATTAGCAAGCAGATTGATTTCTAACTCAATAAATCAGGAAGTCTACCTAACCAATGTTTAAAACATAAATATTTCACCAGTGCAATTTATTTCCACATTCAGAAACTGAAAAGTACAAGTTTTGAAAATCTCTAACACAAGAACTTTCACTGCCTAGGTTTACAAGGTTTCCCTTTAACAGGTTTCCCTATTAAAGTGAGAAGAGCTACAAGATTCACACACCTTGAAGGTAGCATGCTCTGCATACACAAATGAAACAGCCATTTTACATCTGAAGTCATTTATTACCAAAAAAAAAGTGACCTAAGAGGTATAACAGCACAGAAGTACATCGTATAAAAGGAAGTCTATCAGCTTAATTTTAAGTACTTGCCCCACATGGAACAAATCATGCAATACACATTTTTAAAAAACAAAAGGGCCTAGTCAATATAATACCTTTCTCTGATTAGTTTTAGGTAACTCATAGTCTGTATAAAAACAGCAGGTATTGAGATTCCATTGCACAGAATTTTCCCTACATCTTTGCATTTCTGTGGGGATAACCAATTCCCTACATCATCTTCGTGAAAACTGCAAATGTTTTTTTTTTTTGTTTTTTTTTTTCATTCTCCACACTTCATCACGCAACTACTGAAAATTTTAAAGAAATCCAGTTAAGCTCAAGATATAAAAGATAAATCAAGACAATGATTCTGCTTCTTTACAATGCTTAAAGTCTACCTTCACTAAACTTTTAACGGCAGAATCACAGTTTTTGGAGAAACTTGTGATTAGAGAAACATAGGAAGTAACCTAGCAAATAAAAACAGTTGTTAAAAAAAAAAAGTCTACAAAACATAAGTAAACATCTTCAGTTCTTCAAAAAGGAAGAACTGAAGATTTCCTGTGAAACCAGTAATGTTTCTCTCACTCAAACAGCAACTTAAAGCTAGCAGAAGCTTCCCAGAATATATGAGAAGCCATTTCTCAATCCACTGCAAAGAAAGTGTAGCATTTTGGTACAGTACATTTTGCCCTTAGTAAAAAATATCAGGTCAGGCAAAAACAGAATCCAGAAGCCAGCACTTGCTTATGTATAGAACAGTGGGGGAGGATGCTCAAAAGATGCAAAAATAGATAAAAAGGGAAAAAGGGAGGGCAATCCTTAAAAAATGAACAGTAATATCATCCACCAAAGATAAAGTTAATTCTCTAATGTTCCTGTAATAAAAAAAGAGATAAAATACAACTTCCTGTTCCCACAGTTAAATATACCACATCTCCTTCCTTTCTTTTCCACCACTCAGTTACTTTGTCTATCTTCTCACAAGAACTCCTTCCGCAGGTCTCATACTCTGAACTTTTTATGCTTGATACTTTCTAACATTAAAAAAAAAGGTTTTTTTAATTAAAAAAAGAAATGAAACATTTTGGGTGACTAGTACTGAAACAGAAAAACTGCACGACCTATAAAACCCTTGCTGTACCAAGCCAGTTTCACAGGCAAAGACATTCAATTCAACTGCCTGCTTTAAAACTGACTGTAATTTCACTAGTAGTTGTTGTAACATTGCTTAGTAAGAGTTCCCTTGGACTTTTAACTGAGAAAGACGGACACCACAACAAACATTCAATGAAAGTTATTCGAAAACAATAGTTTTATTTAACCCTACCTGACAAAGAGTATACCACCTTTCCCAATCCCTTTCTTTTTGCAAACAACCTCATAACATTGGATCCTATGAACTGATTTTTAATGAAGAGGTCTATCAAGACACACTGGCCATACATAAAAATCTCTCAGCAAACTAGACATGACACATTATAAGTTTACTACTCCAAACACAGGCATTCCACCATATGAAGTGAATACACATTGAACAGACTCTTAAATGTGAACTGGCCACCCCTAAACAGCACAAGTCATACAGACTTGAACAGCAACTCTCACAGGAGCAAGTGCCTGTTTTTACTGAGGTGTTCAAAGACCTCAAAATAATGTGATGCGTTAGCCAACTGGAGAGAGGTAGAGTCACTGGTTGTTTGACAGAATATACCATAATGAAAGCATAAGTTTTCCTTAATTTGGATACTGTGGTTTGACTGCTGCGGGTTAGTGGCAAACCACACGTAAAGCACATTCAACACGTTAAATTGGCCAGCAAATACAACAATATAGCAAATACTGGGCTAAGTTTGAAAATTAAAAACCTAACAGCATGTGTAGATTCAAATACTGAAACCTGCTCATGTTCCTTCATCTTCAGTTGCTCTCTCACTGAGAACTGACTTGAACAAAGACAGAAAGAACAAAACAGGAACGCTGCCATTTATAGTCACCCAAAAAATTAGCAAAAGTGTGAACTAATGCTCTGAGGATTTTAGATGCTCTTGTAAGGCACCAGCAGACTCAGGATTTTTACATAGAACAATGAATTAGGTATGACAGCTGAGTTAAATGCCAATAGCAACACTGTATCCTAAACAAGGATAACAACCTCACTGTCAAGCCGTTTATGTCCGAATGCTTGCCTATGGCAAGAAGTTAAAGGAACCCTTGAAAATAGTGATGAAGTTGCATAGAATGAGATCACTTCTGCCCAAATGCCTAAAGGCTTTGCAGAGTTCCGGATATTTTACTTATTCTACACACAACCAAGAAGTTCACCTCTGATCCACATCTTTTTTGCTCTCTGGCCACAGTTAACTGCTGAAACTCTTACATTCCCCCCCCCTCTCCCCCAACATCTTCCTTTTTGAAT
>JAOWBP010004700.1:22193882-22219779 GCA_028571105.1 Tragopan temminckii | reverse complement strand
AGGGGAGCGCGCCGGGTGAAGGGGGGGGTGGGGGCGGGCGTTGTGCGCATGCGCGGCGGTGCGTGGCGCTCTTCCTCCGACGCGTAGTGGACAACGCATGCGCGCGTGGTGGGTGGCACCGGCAGGACCCGAGGGGGTAGCGCGGGGTTGTGTTAGAGGCGGGGCTTAGGGAGGGGCTGTTCGCCAGGGGGCGGTGCGCGTGGATGCTGCCGCGTGACAGAGCTGCCGGAGTTCAAGGAGCGCCTGGGCAGCGCTCACAGACGTAGGGTTTGAATTTCGGGTGTTCGCGTCGAGCCAGAAGCTGGACTCGATCGTTGGGTGTCCTCTCCAACTCGGGTTTTCCTATGATACTGTGAACCATCAGACCCAAAAAACGGTGCCTCAGTCTCATCTCCCTTATCTGCCACCTGGAGATACGGGAGCAAGGCTGCATTCTTGAACTGTAGTTCTTTGCAGCCTGCCCGTGTGTCAGGATGCTGTCCTGCCAGAGATTTCACTCAAAATGGGCCTGTTTGCAACAAGCCTGCGGTTCAGGAAATGAGGAGATGTACTGGCAGCAGAGCAGCAGAGAAGATTTTTTATCTTGATAAAGAGATCTGAGTGAGTTACTAGTACAGATGGCGGCATTGCAGCTCTTTTGGAGACGAGGAATGCGGGTGTGAGAAGAGTCACACTTGCAGTGTGTGTGCAGCAGTGTGGTTTTGGCACCAAGTTTCTGTCAGATGCTGGTACTAGCATTTCTTCCATCATGAGATGAACTGGATAAAAGAAAGCATTCATCTGGAAAAAAAAAACCTAAATGTTTTTCTTTAGGCTATTTTTCCGCCAATGCCTATTCTCCAGTCTTGTTTCCAAGATTGTTGAAGTGCTTTATTCACAGATGAAGGAGAGATCAGAAGCATTTAGTGAGAAGGGAGAATTGTCTAAGCCTCAGATATACTGTTGGATGCAGTGAGCGAGGCTGATCTCTTGAGGGCAGGGGATGGAAAAGATGGAAGAGAGTTCTCAGTACGCATCTATACCATCCCAAGGCCAGCACATGACTTGGAAAGACACAGCTTCAAGTACTGTAAACCTAGGGAAGCTTAATAAATCATTTTCTCTGTCCTTCTTGTTACAGGAGTTCGTTTGAACTGTGGTGTCCCCAGAAAAGTCAAACTGTATGCGTATTACCTAGTTCCCTTCAAAGAACAAGGCCTCTTCCCACAGAGAAGGTCTGTTCTATCCTAACACCTCTTCTGGTAATAAAGATGTTTTGTTCCTATACAAATATCACATTTCAGCTGAAATCTGTCTGTATGTTTTAGAACATAAACAAAACTAATATATTGGAAATATAGCAGAACGTCAAGATATTTTTACCTTAGTTTTCTGAACGCGCATCTTGGAAAAACCTTACCATCAGGTACCCTACCATCAGACGGGTGCCAGTCAGCACATCTGCTACACGCATTATCTTTGCTATAGACTCTTCTCTGAACCTGTTTTGACCTGTTTTACTGATAACAAGTGTTCTAAATTAGTAAATTAATTTTTGGGAGTATGGCAGTATCCTGTTTATTAAAACACTTTCTAATCCTCATGTAGGAAATAAATACCATGAAATATGCCCTGAAGTATAGATACGACTTTTAGAATCACATTTCTTTTGGATTATTCACATTTGTTCAACCTTACGTAATAGAAATAAAGTGCTGATAAATTTATCAAAATCCATGGGAAAAAAAAAATCAAGCATGTTTTCAGTAGTTCCATGTGGCTCCCTTAGTTAATGCTATGGTGTCATAACACATGTATGCATAAGAAGCAAACATGCTTCCAGGTCATACTGTTTCAGGTGAGTAATGCTGAGTAGTAAGCTGAGAATAATGTTAATGGGGGAAAAGCTACTGCTATCAATAGCGACTATAGTGCAACAGTGGCAGTGTGCAAAAAGGGAAGACTAATGCTTTGTGATATTTACACTGTTACTGTTGTTGCTTTAACTGAGGAAAGACAAGAGGCACTGCAGAGTCAGAAATAATGATGGGAAGCTCAACTACACAAGTCATACTGTATTTTACCTAGAATTGTTATTATCAAAATGTTCATATCAATGATAAGGATACGATCCAAACTGTGTCATTTTTGGTATACTGTTACGGTCTGCATCAAGAGCATATTTAGATACCTAGTGCAATAACTTTGTAGCAAGATAAACTTTTTTTTTGATTCATACGCTGTTTGAGTATAACAACATAATCCTATTTCTTGGTGTTGTGATATAGGGATGTAAGTCAGACTACCCTGAGAGGCAGAAGATGTGTGGTAATGACAAGCATGCAGATGACCAAGCTGAGAGATTAGCCCTGCATGTGACAGCGGGGTTGGAGATTTATGATCCTTGTGGTCCCTTCCAACCCTGGCCATTCTGTGATTCTGTGAGAGATCTTTCAACAGATCTGACACTGGCTGCGAGTCACAGGGACAGAATGTAGCAGAGAGACTATGATAACAAGGCTGGACACAATTGTGAAAGCCCTTCATACTCAGAGGTCCAGTTGTCAATCATCATCAAGTTAATACAGCTGAAGATAAAACTCACTTTCACCTGCCTACACAATGGTAGTCATCAAGTTTTGCAAACTGAACTCTTGAGATAACTGTTTCCTGAAAGAAAAGTGCTCACACAGAGCTGTGGGAGCATGCAGGGACTTTGAAATAATCTAAGCCTAGATACAAAGGCCTTACTGCAAGCAGGCTATTGAAAAGGAGGGGACAGATGCTGCTGATTGCAGACCCAGGGTGAAAATATTGCAGTAGCGTAGGCATTCTGCAGAGCTGCCAGTGTTAGATTCCTGGCACTGAGTTGCAGCTAATACCAGAAATATAAGTTAGATTCTCACCTACTGTTGTATTTGCAGTTTAAAGAAAAAAAAAGAAAGAAAGAAAGAAAAAAAAACCACCAAAAAACCCAACCACAGCCTTACAGAGAGACTGGTAATGAAACAATAGCATGAAGATCTTGCCAACCTTTTTTAACAAAACAGGTATTATGTCATAAACAATAGAAGGTATGTAAGAATGCACGAGTATCTCTGTAATGTACATCAGAAGATAGTTATTAAGTTATCTTGGCTTCTTAGAACTATGGAACAAATTTGTCATTCACCTCATAGGTTTGTGGTACAGAAATGAGAGGGCTGCTGTAGACAAGCCTGTAATTTAAATTGCCTGTTTTCTTAGTCATCTTTGACCCAGCAAAAATGACATTTTTCATTAAGAGCAGATTCATACAAAATAGAATGAGATAGGGCAAGCATTCAACTCATTTTCCTGTGGAACACCTACAAGGATGATATCAAAAAGGAAGTTAAAAATGAAAAGTTTAAAAAAAGACGCAACAACCAACAGTAATGGAAGTTATTTGCTACATCATGTCAAAAAAATTTAATGTATTTTTAAAAGGAAAAGTAAAGAAGCAGTAAACTAAATGTTAAGATTAGTTGTCTGCAAAGCCACATGTGAAAATATACTTAGGAATTCAAGGTTGCCTTTCAGACTTCATTATGTTGGGTTCCATGAATAAGGAATATGCTCTTAGTTTCTTAAGTAGCCAGATACTGAAGATTTTGTTTGTGCACACAATTATTTTGCTAAACACCATTGTGGTTTCTGAATATGCCTAGAGAATTCCATTCTTTAAAGAATTTTGATTTTTGACACCATTGAAAATGAAATGTCTGGAATCATAGGTTATTTTAATATTTGCAACATTAAGTTTGTTCTTTTAGACTGTGCAGACTCTAAGAAAAATACGACTGTTCTGAAGGTCACTGAATTTCATTCATCTCCTCTGATCAATGAGGAGACTATGGACAAACTCTATATGGCTTTCCAGCAGGAAAAAGGGATCACAGAAGGAGATAAGTGGCTCTAGTATGTGATTCCTAGCATATTTTCTATATAACATAGCACCAGAGAAACATTTTCTATTTACTGTAAACAAACTGACCAAAGAACTGTATAATTGATGAATATATGGATGTTATAATTAAGAAATATACAAGAAAGTTAGGTTAAATAGGTTATCACGCTAAAGAAGAAGAGATAGAAAGCTTACCCTTATCCTGGGCTCTGACAGAAGCAATCTCCAAAAGAGATCCAAAAGGAGCTCTGACATAAGGAAGTGCTGGTAGATAGGATGGCCTAGACTTAATGTTTGTTATACATTTCAATTACTGTCCTTACTATGTGCTCCTGGAACATTGCAAATATTTGCTGTATTGTATCTATTATCATCTGTAACTGACAAAAATGCATTTAAGTTATATTGATGTACTATACTGATAATACTATATTTATATGCGTTATTGATAACACCTGAAAAGTGTTATCTGTAACAAGTAATGCCCCGACTCTGTTGTTGGGTTTTAAGAATATCTGAATAGTCTGAAGATGAAAAGTAAAGGAAGTAAAGGAAGATTCATTGAAGGCAGAAATCTGATTTTAGACATCACCTGGAACATGAGACTCCACCTGTGTCTAAGGATCCTGACTTGCAGATTTTGAGATGAAAATCATTTGCACTCTCTTCTTTAGTAGATGAATGTGAAAGATAGAAAGGAACAAAGCAAAAACAGAAAATGGAACTCTCAAAAATCGAGGACCTTTCTTGGGTACAATTAGTAGCTATTAACCATAATTCTGTTTTCCATGTCTCTTCATTGTAGGCACTTGCGTAGACTGAGAAGTACACTAAATTATCTCTGACAGAATACCGATGTGCACATGGCATTGGCGGTGCCCTCTGCAGGCTTTTACCTGGTAAGCAAAAGGGAGCTGTAGCAACCACACTCTTTTTTGATTAGGTATTTATTCTGGCTGAGCAAGTTCTTTCTAAAAATTCTGCTAGTACAGCATTATTTGAACTTAGGAATTTTCTTGATGAGCCTGCCCACAGACATGCACAGCATTTTAAGTGAACAGCCATAAAACACTAAGCAAACAAATTATAGTCTTTTTCAAGAGCTTGGTTTGTTATCAATTTGTATCTTAACAACCTCACTGCCCTTCGGTTAACAGTTATTCGAGATCCCATCTCTCTTCCCCCTGGGAGATTGTCTCTGTCTATACTGAACAGGATATGCCTGAAATAAATGAGTATCAATTCAGTTATAGCTCCTTGCGGTCAGAGACTACATAGAAAAAAATAATCAGCTTTTCTATAAGGGCCTTGCATCAGACTCAGCTAAGTTGTTTCGGAGAGAGAGCTGTCCTAATAGTGCTAGAATACAGCTGCAAGTAAAACTGACATTGTTTTTCATCACTGTAGAATCAGGATTAGCTGGTGATATACATACATACGTATAAAAGGTGTAGATACTGTCAGGTTTAGTCTTAGATGGTGGTGCTGAAGGCCAGGTCGGGTGGGACTCTGGGCAGCAAGATACAGTGGGTGGCAACCTTTTCCCATGGCAGGGAGTTTGAAACTAGCTGATCTTTAAAGTCCTTTCCAACTCAAGCAGTTCTCTGATTTAGTGATTCTACGAAAGAAGAATATGTTAGAAAAGTTTTAGAGAGTTGGTTATCTTCATCCACATCTAGAAACATCTCTAATAAACTATCTCATGGCCTACATAGAGATTTGAAGTTTGAAAATAAACACTGGGTGGAGCTATAGAGCTTTTCTGCTGTAGTAAATTAACGGAAAAAAAAACCAGCAAAACGGAGGAGAAAGAGCTATTTGAACGTCTGCTTTTAGTCTATACACTAATGGTCACATTTTTTTTAATCACTGAACCATGCCAACCTTTCAACAGTTCCTTGACAGAGTTAAATAAACATTTTTTCTAAATGTAATCAGTGGCAAACTTTGCTTTTTCAGCTGCAAAAATAGTCCATGCTTACAAGGCTTGTAAGCTCAGATCATATATAATTGAAGAAAGTGGAATAATTATATATCTAGTCAGTGAGGTTGTTCATTTTTTTTTCTGCTTTCTTTAAACAAAAAGAGGCTCGTAAGTGCTCAGATCCTCTCAAGATTCAGATCTCTGTATACGTAAGAAAAACAAATATGCCATTACTCAGCAAAATCTGGAAGAAAGCGAGATTTAAAAAAAAAGTGGTTGGTCCTGTGCAAATGCTGTCTGTCTTCATGTGACATTCTTGGTCTTGTGAGATTTGTCTTGTGATCCCCTTCCCTAAATTTTATTACAGTCTTTGAAATATTGACATTGCATACTGCCTCCCTTCATATTCCCACAAAAAATCTGGTTTCAAAAGAATATAGCTTTTACTGAGAAAGCAAAATAAAATGGTCGTGTTATGCTCAGAGTCATGAACTGTGTTGCAAATGTGGCTGTAAATATCTGAAAAGATGTTTCCAGATGTGGCATGAAAATCTTACAGGGCTGAAAACTGAGCTTAAATCAGTAAAAAATACAAGGTGTACAGAAATAAAGGACTTTTGAACAACAACAACAACAAAAAGTTATAATTTTGTTATGGATGAAACATGAGAAATTTGTTGAAATTTGAATGTTTCAGTACATAAGTGACAGATAAAAAGCAAGCCTCTCTAATGTCAATGGCAGTTACCACTGTTGTCTCTGGTAATGCCACGAGGTCTACGTGTCATTAAAACTGTAAAATGCTAGAGCTGGATCACAAGTCTGTATGCAACAGAATGCCCACACGTGGCTAATGCACAGCAAATAAAAGAAGGAAGAGTAACAGTTTTCTCAGCTGCATAATGGTGTTTCCTCAGAGCTTTCTATGAGAAAGAAGCATTGACTTGTTGACATCCAGAAATAGCGCTCACACTTTTGAGAGTTACTAACAACTTCCAACATCCCTGGGCAGAGTACAGTAGTTTGTTGCTTTTTATTATATTTATAGAGGCTGACTTACTCAAATAACACAAAATATTCAGAACTGTTTATTTGTAAAATAAGGCTTTTTGAGACTTACCAGCAAAAGGGAGGATGCTGGAGACACAATGCAGACAGTGGTACTCTGAGTTGATGTTAGCATTGTAGGTAAAAGTGTTACAAAATATGTTGTGATTTTATTTCTGCTTGTGGCTATTGGTATATTTTGCTCAAGATAAATTTAAGTCTGAAACACTCAGAGGAGAGCAGGGAAGAGGAACCTGAAATTAGGACAAAGAAATCAGAGGAAAGAGAAATTAGAGGAAACAGAAATTAGGACAAAGAACTGTAAATCTAGCATACAAAGAAACTTTCATCAGTTTGTTCATAAATTTCTAGTGACTGCTGTTAGGCTTTGAAATATGGGAGGGTTATTTGCACCACAGCCAGGGAGGTGTTAAAAAACTGAATAGCAATTTAATTTGCTTACTGATTAAAGTATTTCATTTTCACATCCTCAAAGCTGCTTTGTAAAAAATGCTGCAAATATTTATCAGCATATTTCATGGTTTGGGGAGAATTAGTATCACAGTTACCCTCTGTCATTGCCTTTTTTTTTAATATATATATATATATATATATATTGCTTACTTTGTTTTTTCATGTTGCTGTGTTTTATCCTGTAAACAATAAGGTCTTGTTATAGGGTCTTCCTTAACAATTCTCCATTGTTACATTAGCTTTTAGATCTTTCTGTAGCACTTAAGCTGATGATTTGTTCTGCTGAGAATCACTTGACCCCATAGCGTGATACCTGTATAACCTTTAAGTTAAAAGAGCTTTACTAGCAATGATTGTTCAGGAGAGGCAGAATTAGTGCACGGAAGGTCTCTTCCATCCACTAACATGTTATCAGCCCAGCTGATGTTCTGGTTGGTAGTGTTGTGGGAAGTTGCAAAGCTGCAAAGTCATGCCGTGTAACTGTCAGAAGCTACCATAAGATTGCATCTTGTCACTTTGAGAAAAACAGAAGCAAGTATGTCCCTAAAACACATAACCAATCTGCCTAGCATAGACCTCTTGACAGCTTTTGTTTCTTGATGACTTTAATATTTTCAGGGAGAGAAGTCCATGCAAGTGGGTACAGGAATCAAGTCTACTATATTTCTGCTCAGAGTTTTACAGATCTCTTACAGACCTCTTTTCATAAATGTAAACAAATTTTTAAAAGATGCTGGATCCTTGTAAAACAATAATGCAAACAAACAAACAAACAAAAGAACAACAACCAAGTCTACTCAAGTGGAGAAATTCAAATAATTAAACTGGAAACACAAGCAAGATTCCCTAATTTATTTTTTATTTCAGCTCCCTGTGTCTTTCTTTTTCTTAATTAATTAACAATTTTAAACAGATTGTGTCATTTTTACCTTCTACATAGTGCTACCACAGACTGAATAGCATGATTTGTTTCAAATGCTTTTGTATCTGCTCTTTTCAGAGCAAATAGTCATGGTCCAACACTTAATTCTGAAAAAGCCAAACTTTATTAAATCTGTGAATTGCATGCAAGACATTCAGATGTTCACTGAATCGAATCGTGCTCCTGGCTTTGAACATTTTAGCTAGTCTGGAAATAGGCCCTATGCTTAACGCTTCTGTTTAAAAGCACTGATTTGCTTTCCAGAGCCTAGAAATAGGAGCCTTCAGGAAGTTGATTAAATATCTCTGGCATTTTCCCCCATATCTCAGCAAAGCTCTATGCTTTGTGGTTTGCATTTCATGAGTCTCCAGGGACATGAGGTATGTGTACTGTAAACATATAGAAATTCAGTGGGGGTCTAAATATGTTGTTTTTCCTCTAATAAACTTCCAGGTATCTTACTGCCTTGTTTTTCTTATCAATTGGAAACAGCTCCATGGGTTAGGATAGCAATATTTTGGGGATGTACTGAAACAATTCTCAGTGGTTCAAGGCTTATGTTGTGAAAACATTCTTTGACCTCAGAGTTTATGATAAAACTTCTGTAGTTCTCACAGAAATTCTGTGTCCCTCTTGAACCAAAAATTGTTGACCTCCTTTCTCCTCTTCCACCTGAAGTTTCCACTTTCTCACTGATCGCTGGCATTTTGAAGTGTGTGAGTCTCTTTACTGATATCTGACTTCTTTATTTTACCAGGTTTTACCTTACTAATCCATGAAGACAAAGTGGAAAAAGTTGTTTCTCTTTTCTTTCAGCTTTGCATGTTGGTATAGTTGTTACCAAGTTTGGCTAATACTGGCAATTTTCTGTTTTAGGTCTGGGAAAGATGTCTATCCTCTCACCTCAAGAAGGTGCATTTCGTACACAAATGCAGCTATTCAGCAGCATAGGGATCTTTTTGCTAGCAATGCTTCTGTTGCAATTAGAATTCTATATTTATGACTAAATTGATTTCCCACATCATCATAGGAAGCTCTGTCTTCACTAGCTGAGACTCATATGCTCATCTTGTCTTTCTTCCTGGAGAACACGTGTGTAAGGAATGCACTTAAACCCACCCTTCAATTTATTAAATTTCTACTGCATACCGGTTGTTTTATTTCCTCAAGTAACGTAGTTTGTGACACAGACTTTGCATGAAAGACATTTTACTTCTCATTTGGAAAAGCCCATTAAAGAAAGTGAGTTGTGAGTAAACAAATTTCAGCTGCAGAAAAAAGGTAGTAAATATTAAACCCAAAAGCACATCTGAACTTAATTGATGTTTCTTTCAAGTCAGCTTTTGTCAATGTTTGTACAGTGCACTTACCTGTGTCAGCTGCTTTTTGCCATATGGCTACACATTCAGGTTGGGTAAGTACTGCAGCACACTGGCTTTAACACTATTTCAGGGCACGCTTGACAATATGCTGAGGAGAACTAGGATGTCCTGTCAAACCAGATGGTGGGCCTTGACCTGAGATTATTCTCCTAGGCTGCTCTCTCATTAAACTGTAAGTCAGCTAACTGGCAAATATGCTGAAGCTAATCTGAACTACGAATTTATGAGGAAATATGATATTCGGTTAGAAGGGACTTCTGGAGGTCATGTAGTTCAATCCCTCCACTACACAAAGAAAAGCCAAGCTTCAGATTAGATCTGTTTCAGTAGCTATGATTCTTTGCAGTACAGGGATGGCTTGCCATTTTTTGAAGTAGGAGGGTATTGGTTCTGGTGACAAGATGCATGTTTCTGTCTGGTGAAAGAAGAAATTCTGTGAGAAATGATAACTACTCAATTTAAGAAAGATGTGAATATTTTGTTCATTGATGATCCAAATATCTAAAAGCAATTTCCAACTGCACCCAGTTGGCCATGCTCAGAATCAGTTGATAGAATTGTCTGGTATGCAAACATATATCTTTTAAGTGCCCGTTAGAAATCCCTGTCCACCCACAGCCTTATTTCAAAGATACTAATATTTTAATGTAAGCTGTTGCCTGCAGCCTTGTCAGTTAGTGGGGCTGTTCAGCCTGGAGAAGAGAAGGCTATAAGGTGACCTGATAGCAGACTTTTAGTATCTAGAGGGGAGCTACAGAAAAGAGAGGAACAGACTCTTTAGCAGAGTCTGTTGTGGTAGGACAAAGAGAAATTATTTCAAACTTAAAGACAGTGGATTTAAATTGGATATAAGTAAAACGTCTTTTACAGTGGGGGTGATGAGGCACCGGAACAGGTTGCCCAGAGATGTGGTGGATGCCCTGTCACTGGAGACTTTAAAGGCCAGGCTGGATCAGGCTCTGAGCAGCCTGATCTAGCTGTGTATGACCCTGTTCACTGCAGGAACTAGATGACCTTTAAAGGTCCTTTCCAACTCTGAGTTTTCTATGATTCTGTGAAATCAACTAGTTCAGTGTTTTTAGGTGCTGACAGTGCAAAAGTTTGTGTTGCAAAAAACAGGACAGTAGTCCTATTCTCCTTTATGCTCTTAGAACAAACTGCAGCTTACAGACGCTAAAAATGCTGTTATGAGCTTTCTGCAAGCTTCTGGAAGCCAGGATAAATAGCAGGTGAAGAATGAACAGGAAGACTAATCAACCTGTGCTAAAATGGCAAACATCTCACTGTGAAATAGGCCAAAAACAAAAGTAGTGTGTTCCTTAACTGGACAAGAAGAATTAGATAATTCAAAATGTATTTTTTACATACATGTTTGTGGAAAGTGATTATCATTAAAATCTGGTGAGCTATCAAATGTTTTTAAGGAATTTAAACCAGTGAGTAGTTTAGATTTTATACAAACTATAGCCAAATCTATACTTTGCTACAGTCCATTAACATGGTATTTTTTCTGATACCCTCCTAGGTGAGATAAAATTATTTAGGGTAATAAAGGAGATCTATATCGTAAGTCATGAGTCATGTCCCCCAGAAATCTGTCTTGGGACCGGTGCTCTTCAGCATCTTTATCAATGGCATAGACAAGCGGGACTGAGTGTATCCTCAGCAAGTTTGCTGATAATACCAAGCTGAGTGGTGCAGCTGACACAGTAGAAGGAAGGGATGCCATCCAAAGGGACCTGGGCACGCTCATAAAGTGGGCACATGAGAATCTAATGAGGTTTAACAAGGCCCAGTACAAGGTGTTGCATTTGAGTCAAGATTATCCCAGATATGAATACAGACTGGGGGAACTCATTGTGAACAGACCTGCGAAGAAGGACTTGGGGGTGATGATGGATGAAAAGCTGGATACACCAGCAGTGTACTCTTGCAGCCCAGAAAGCCAACAGAATTCTAGTCTCTGTTAAGAGGGGTGGCCAACAGGGCGGGGGAGGTGATTGTCCCCCTCTACTTTGCCCTTGTGAGGTCCAATCTGGAGTCCTTTTTCCATGTCTGGGGTCTCCAGAACAGGAAGGAGGTGGAGCTGTTGGAACAAGTCCAGAGGAGGGCCATGAAGATGATCAGAGGGCTGGAGAACCTCTCCTATGAAGAAAGGCTGAGGGAACTGAATTTGTTTAGCTTAGAAAAGACTCCAGGGAGGTCTCATTTTGTCCTTCCAGTATTTGAAGGGAACTTACAAGTGTGAGGGGACTCACTTTGTACATGGTCTGACTGTGATTAGGATGAGGGGAAATGGCTTTAAATTAAAAGAGAGAGATTTATGTTAGATGCTAGGAAGAATTTTTTTGCTTGGGGGAGGGGGGGCATGAATCTCTGGAACAGGTTGCCCGGAGAGATTGTAAATGCCCCATCTGTGGAGACATTCAAGGCCAGGCTGGATGGGATCCTAGGCAGCCTGATCTAGTGACTGGCGACCCTGCCCACGGTAGGGGAGTTGGAACTGGGTTATCTTTAAGATCCCTTTCAAACTTATCCATTCTATGATTCTATGATATCAGGAAAGGCAATGAAAATGTCCTATGCAGGGTGTCCCCTAGTTGAGAGTAAGCTTTAAAGTCTGTCTCTATAGACTAATTATCATATAGTATCTAGAAACTTTACAGTCTTGGTCTAAAAATATCAGCTATTTTCAGCTCACTGTAAAAAAAAAAAAAAAAAACTCTTCAAATATGCTGTGGGCAGTTTACCCAAAACTCTTACTTCAGCTTTTTCAAGATACTTCAGCAGTAGCTGAAGTAGAAAGAACAGAGACTCATCATATCACACACGTATCTTAGGCTTTCATATGGTGTGGCTTTCAGTAAAAAGCAACTCATGCATGAATTTGTACACATAGACATATCAGGCAGCTGACAAGCTAACTGTCACTTACTGAGCTGTGAGAATCATCCTGATTTATTTTTACTGTAGTTCATAGGCATCTACTGAGAGCTGGTAAAAAAATACACACATGCAAACCAAGACACATTTTTTGGATATCTTTATGGGTCTTAACAATAAGTAGTAAAACTGCTCCTTTCATATGAAATGGAGTGGATAGGACACAGAATTGTAGCACAAAGCTGTACTGCCTCTACCTAGGAATGCCAGTGTATAAGTAGTTGGTTCCTATGAAAAGTAAAACTAGGGGGTGTTTGTTACGCCTGTAAAACATGCAGGAAGTGCTGCCCATGTTCAATAGTCCCTACCCACATCAAGGCAAAATTTACTTAGAAGAGTAATATAGTAACAGGATGACTTTCGTTCAATAAGGAACAATAATTCACAATCAAATTTCAAAGTCTGTGGCATATGCTTTATGATCATCCACATAAATTCAGCTTAAATTACTTCCATTTTATGAATATGAGAAAAGAACTGAAAAAAGCCCTCACAAAAACAAAGTCCTTACAGGGGCTAGAGTTTTCACAGTGACTAACAGAAGGGTCTTGTGATTCCCAGTGGAGTACGAATCTGTCATGGGGAGAAATCTCTTTACTGTATGCACTGACCCTTAACTATTGCTAAATACTGCAAGCTAGGGCAGTCCCCAAGCTGCTATACATTGCAAGCTAAGCACTACTTTGAGAAGCTGCCTCTGATTCTCTGACATCTATCCGATTTCCCATATCAGCAAGGATGTGTGTGTGTATTCTGCTCAGCTGAACCCAACGGTGACAACTGAGTATTTAAAGGTACAATACACAGATATCCCAGATATCCAGGCAGAGGTGATGATAAGTAGATACTTTTTTCCTCTTTCCCAAGTAAAATCAACATCAGTCTTCCTTTTTTAAGATCAACTATCATGGAGAGAAAATAAATGCTGTCTTTCAGATCCTTTGCTGCTGAAGGTCAGCTGTGTGCTAGTGTGAATAGCTGCAAGTGTCACTGGAGAAGCAGCTTCTATCTATATGCAAAGAACTATGAAAAAAAATCTTAATTTTACTGTTACAATGTTTTTTTTTTTGTTAAGCAGACAGTGCTCTTCAAAGACCAAAATAATGTCAGAAATATTTTCCATGTAAGCACCTCTTTTTAATCTTGTTATTTTATAATCTGGTATATAGTATATGTTATATGTGATGTTACTGTCTTGTTATATTTCCCACACCACACCCTCATCTCTAAATTGGAGAGATATGGATTTGAAGGGTGGACTGTTCGGTGGATAAATAACTGGTGAGATGGTCACAGAGGGTTGTGGCCAACAGCTCTAAGTCCGGCGGAAATGTAGATTTGATACTGGGGGGAAATTCTTCACTCAGATGGTAGTGAGGCACTAGAATAAGTTGCCCAGAGAAGTTGTGGAAGTATTCAATATTTGTTGGGACTCCGGGCAGCCTGATCTAGTGGAGGCTAATCCTGCTTACTGCAGGATTTTGGAACTAGATTATGTTAAAGGTCACTTCCAATCCAAGTCATTCTCTGATTCTGTGATTCTGTGTCTGCCTGTCTTCGGAGAAAAGACAATTCACCAGAGCCAGTGCTCTTTGAAAATAATATGTCAAATCCAACTCAGTGCCTGTGATTCACTGTTTGATGACTATTTGAGAAGCAAAACATTGTTTCCTGCTGTGCGGTTTTTCAGAACTGTGCACTGTGCACTGTGGAAACTGTGCCCAAGATGCAGGATATTCAGAGTTAAGTAAAGTGTTTTTAGGCATTACTGTAATGGGAATTAAACAATTATGTGCCTGGAATATAGAAAACTCGTATCTTCCTCTGAAAATAAGTTAAAATTACCATTTAAATATAATCTGATAAATCTGGCTGAACAACATTTTCACTTTCGCTTCTAAATTCCTCTTCCCAAAAATTGTGTCGAGTAATAATCTCAAATGAAAAATTCCTTATTTTTATGTTGCTGCAGCATCACAGTTCATAGATTTTCATCTGGCTTACCTATACAGAGACTGTGCATTAATATTTTCTTCTCTGATATAGCACTGATTTACTGTGTTTTTTGTTGTTGTTGTTGTTTGTTTGTTTGTTTTTTGTTATTTGGTTGGTTTTGGTTTTAGTTCTGGCTGTACTTTGATCTCTCATTAGTTTTGTGAGGTACTGATGGGTACTTGTGGTAATTTCCAGTTTAATACTTTGGAAAGTTTGGAAACGAGATACCGGCATGTGACACTCTTCACGTGAAAGATGTTTAGATATAGGACAGCTTATATAGCTTTTATTCAAATTCCCTCAGGATGTTTGAATCCAAGCAACATTCTCGAGACTGTACCACTGAATAAAAGTACTCACTGAACTACATTTCATTGAGCCACAGTAAGTTCTAGATAAAGTGAATCAAAAAGAACTGGAGAAAACCTTCTCCCAGTGGCAAACCACATTGAATGACAGCATAATTCTTTGTAACTTCAAGATACTGTATCTGAAGAAGCCTAGCTGTCCATTGCTCTAGTGCCAACAAATCCACATGAGTTCATCTGTTCATCTGAAATTGGTGTGGTGGCTTTTCTCTGAAGTCCTCAAAAACAGATAAAAAAGTGCAAATTGCTGCATGTGAGATAATGAATTTTCACAGATTCACATTCCTGCTTTCTCCAGAATATATGACAGTTGACAAGTATGAAGTCTCTGTTTGAGAGTTATAGAAGTCTCCTTAGAGAAAGAAAAAGGAAGAGCATTATTTTAAAAATATACAATAATCACTTGATTTTAACAGCCTAGAAGCAAACACTGAGAGTTGTGTCTTTGTTACATGTGAGTTTTTCTGGGTATGCTGAAGTACAGTGTGTTCTTCATGACATCCTGCTGCAACTTTCTCAGAGGAAAGAGTACTCTCTTTTCTATGATGCAAATTCTGAATTTTCTATTATATCACAGCTATCAACAGCAATCCCATGCAAATGAAATAACAAAACTGAAATCAGATAAGGTAACATCCATAGGAATGCTTGTTACTAAAATTTGTGCAGCTGAAGAGGTGTTTGCAGAACTGGGACTTCAGTGATGAGGTAGAATGTTCTGCATCCTCAGTAGCAGCACAGCTCAAGCTGCAATTTAAAATGATAACGTGAACAATCCTTGTTCCTGTAACCAGGGCCATGTGGGTCATTTCCAAGGCTCTCTGGTAAAGTATCTGTGGCTTCAACTACATACTCATCATGGAATAAAGGTTCTTTCCAGTGTTTCTTAAAAATACATGGTGCTGAGAAATACAAATGTTTGTGCAACATGCAGTAAGTCATATGACAAAGACTTTTGGTCATTAAAATGAAGAAGTAAAACAAAACCACAAAAAGCAGCTACCTCTCATTTAATTTCTTCATTTCAGTAAGTGCAAAGAGGAGGCTACTGCCTACACAGCAAAAAATCCTACAGTAGTAATACAAAAAGCCAGGGGAAGCCTGACTGTGTTCAGACAACGTGCACTGGAACTGTGTCCAGACATGCACAAGAGCTGCTTGCCTCCAGCTTTCATTCATTTGCATGTGGCACAGCTCCACAGAAGTTTCACACCACCACACACAAAATGAGAAAGGGCTCTTAACTTCAGTAAGTTATGATTTGTGGAAGGTGAAAGTGATTTTCTGAAAGTGTCATCTCACAAGTTGTATCTAGTGATGCTGGTGAGGTAAGAGGCACACACTGCTATCTGAGGTGAAGTGAGAGTCAGCGAAGATCTCATTCCCCTCTCCCCAATCCCCAGGTTTTATTTCTGCTATGGAAGTGACTTTTTGATACTTTTTTTTTTCTTTTTTTTTTTTCTTTTTTCTAGTAATGGGAAACAAAGGTGGCTTCTCCAGTAAATCTTGTCCTTGGAAATGCCCAAAGTTGTCTATGAGTCCAGAAACTGCTTTGTGTTATTTCCTCAGGTCCTCCACCAGCTGTGTCACAGTTTTGCTCTATGCAGTGGGGGAGTTGGTCATCTTTCTTGAATACATTGGGCACCTCAGAGTTGGCCTCAAAATTCCTTGAGCACCAAGGAATGGCACCTCTACCCAGTCTCACCATACCTGGTGCTGGCCACAGCCTCTCTCCTAACAATGCATTAATCTGTGAGACTGCTGTTTATAGGTAACAAAAATGATTTATGTATGTAAGTATTTTAAGAGCTTTCTTACATCACCTTAGAGTTTACTATGTCTTTTTTGTTTGTTTGTTTGTTTGTTTGTTTTGCTTGCCAGTTCAATTTTAGTACAGGACAGTCACATGCATCCTAATGTCTTTAGGCATTGCATTCATTTCTCAATTTCTAGATGTCTAGGAATGCTACATACTCACTAGATGAGAGGAAACTTGGTGGACCATCTAATGCTCCAGAGAAATCAGATGTCATCTTTTTTACTGCCAAAATATGTGGACTGAGTCAAAAGCACAACAAATAATTGTGACAAAAAGCTGTATGCCTTCCAAAACAGCCAGCTTTCCCTGTGTATCCTATGCAGATGAGGCCAGTAGGACTGCGGTCAGTGTACATGGGTGTAGACATAGGTATATATGCAAGCCCCCTGTATCTCAGTGAAAGGGAATAAATATTCACTAATTTTTATATAGCATGTGAGAAAGTTATAAAGTTGGATTTGTGTTTTTTAGAGATTATTACAGATACTAGGTATTTAGAATATTTAAGAAAAGTTCAAATTAAATTCAAAGTAGCCTCCATTTTGATATAACAGTATTTAGGTTGCTGTCTGCAGATTTACAAAGCTCTTACCTTAGAGGAGGGAAAAGCTATAAACGTCAACATTAAAAAATAATAACTTACTGTTCTCATCTGTCACAGTAGGGCTCAGTTTTCCTTTCCTGTCTGTTAAAGCAAAAGTAAACAAATTTAACTTAAACATTTCAAATATTGGAAGAAACAAATTCAACAAACTTTTGCATTAAACAGAGCTTTAAACACATGTAAGATTTTGTTACTAATTCATACCAAATAGACAGACTTCTCTACACTTCTTTTCATTTACAAATTTTGAATCAAATTCTAAAGACCTTATAACCAAACTTGACTCGATCTTATTTTGTTACAATTCTATTTGTCTAAGCTTATCGGAGTCTTTTCGTATACAGGAAAAGACTAGAGTAACAGCCCATTTGCATTTTGAGTATTGCATTTTCAAGCCAGGAAATAAACACTATATATAATAGTCCAACAAAGTAGTAGAAGAGCATGCCATTTCAGCTAGACTGCTTTTAATTCAGTGCTGTAAATAGAAGTTTTTTGTCAAATGTAGATGCAGTGACTTTGTAGCCAAGAAGAATGACAGCAAGACAAGGGCTTCAAGGTGACCAAATTTGTTAATCTGTTGCTATGAATGGAAACAAGTACTAACAAGCTACACTTTTACAGCTCTCCTCACCCAAGCCAAAACTTGCTTATGTCGTTTAGTGAACAATTGATGGTGTGAAAAAATGTACACTCAAACACCTGCTCATCTAAGTAAAAGGTGAGAAGAACAAAGTCCAACTCAAATACAGCAAGATTTCATTTTAAATAGAATTCTTCTGGAAAGAAAATGTGACCAAAATTGTATGAACATGCCTAGGGTTATTAAACCTTCAAATACATTGTTCACAGGAAAAATTAATAAGAGAAAAATCCACTATCAGAAGTAAAATGTACCTTTTTTAGAACAGCAGTTCTCGAACGATTTTCTCTTTTGAAAGATTATTAATGCAGGGAGAAGGACCAGTGCTATCACACATGTGGCTACGATAAGTAAGATCAGGGACTTCTGTCCACCATGCCGAAAATGACTCATTAAAGCTGCCAAAGAAAAACAAAACAGAACACACAAAAAGAAAAAAAAGATCAGGAAAAGTAAATTTGTAACTTAGAAAGCAGGCAAAGTTTATGAACTTCCAGTTCTGATTCTCCAAAGCCTGGCTCTGACTGAACTTAAGATTCTTAACATTTATCAGGGTACTATCTTACACTCTGTGAATTTTTTGTTCTGCAATATTGCTTCAAGAATTTTCACGTGTCAGCTTTCCTGTTTTTATGCCATTTGAGCAACTAATACTGCAATTTATCTGTATCCCATAAGAACAGTTCATTAGAATTTTTTATCAGGGAACATACTCATGAAGATTAAAGAATTTCTACCATACTGGCAGCAAAATATTGGGAGCTACTCTAAAATTAAAATACACTAAAATACACTAGAAAATGACTAGATTGGCTTTCGGGGGTGTGAGCTAGCCTTGGCTTCAAAGACATTAATAACACTGACTTGATTCTTTCCAGAACATCACTATTACATTGCTTTCTAGAGTGAAGTTCTGGTGATGGATAATAGAACAAAATGTATGTGCTATCATTTTCTCTTTTCTAACTCTCTCTGCCATCTCTCTCATACAAGGTCAAGGTGATATGAACCTAAAGAGTAAATGTAAGCTGAAGTATTTTCATTCAGTTCTTTATTCCAGAATACGCAGCTGTAATTCTCATTCATGTTTTGGTTGATTATCAGGATGCTGGTGACATTGTAGAGGCCATCTGCAGTCAGTGTGTAGGTAGTATTTGCAGACCCGCTGAGACTGAAGTTCTTTTCGTTTTGCCAGAATACCTCTGCCAGAGGAAAGCCTTCTGACTGGCATATAAAAGCAAACTTGTCTTCATTCCATTTTCTTGTTTTCTGTGTGTTTATTATCTTGTAGGATGCTGCATAAAAACAGGTGAAGTTAAGTCATTTTCAGTCATTATCTCATTTCCCTCCTCCTTATCGTCTGTGGCTTTATCTAAAATAAGCTTATTTGAAATGATGAAGGAAGTTTTGTAAAACAACTCAGTAGTGTTTGTTCAATCCTTCTGAGGCCCACAGTGTCAGAGCTTACTTTATTACTCTGTCCAAGACAGTAGTTAACTCTGAATTCATCAATACAGAGGAAACTAGTGGAATCTCATGGGGTCCCATCTCAAATACACAAAATAGTAGCTATATTGCAAGAGAAATAACTCAGACTGTGTCAAGAAAAAGGTTTCTTTTTAATATTTGTGTTACCATACTTCATAAACAGGCATGGTATTTTCATGGTATTTAGAAGGAAAAGAGCCTAGAATTTTCATACGATTGGGTCACGGTACCAAAGTGGTCTTTAAAATTGACTGTGACCATTTTTGCATTTGACAAAGTTCATTATTCAAATGTCTAAATGCAAAATGAATACCGTCTTGTGTCACACAGACATGCAGCAATTAATGGGAAACACCAGAGGTCTTTCTAAGGACTGTTCTGCCATGCCATCCAGTCATGTATCCATTTATTGCTGATGCCCACTTGGCTTTGACTGAGAAAACTGAGAAAATCATATGTCTGTGTTCATTGAGCTGCAGTCACTGGGGAAATTCCCAGCCTCCTGAATAATTGCGGAAGGGCTCATCAGTAAATTGAAGCACATCAGAGAAATGCTTGGAAACAGCCAGAAGTGGACCAACAGGGGAGATGATGGGGAAGGGGGGGTTCCACAGATGAGGATGCTGGGAGAAGATGGAGTGTACCCCAGAGAAACTCAGCTGCCATGGAACTGGAACAGATGGCAGTGAGACTACTGCTTCAGTACCCCTGGGAGCTTGAGCACAGGGGCTTGGTAAGAGATTCATCCATTAATTCCTACCAATTCATAAATTCCTACCTCTCTGTAGGAATTTAGTTAAAACATCTCAATTAATAAATACTCATGTTCCTTCAGCCACTGACCTTTTACTTCCAAAGTAATGTACTTGTAGTCAGCACCTTGGTAGTCAATGAGACAAAGGTAAGATCCCGCGTCTACGATCTTGACACTGGTGATTTGAAGGATTGCACGTCCCGATTTCAATTCGTTGTGTAACAGTGCTGCTCTTCCCATGTAATCACGATGTTGGGATGAAAGAAGTGCTTTCCCATTGCGGAGTGTGTACACATCTCTTGATTCCAGCTGACCTTGCCTCTTCTGCTCCCAGACAACACTCAGGAGTCCCAGGTTCAATGAGCCGTTCACAGGGAATCTACATTCCATGGTCACATTGCTCCCGTACTCCGCAACATATAGCTGCTGAGGAACTTCAACTGTGAATAGAGCTAAGGCAGGAAAAGAAAACAACTGTTGTTTGCTGTGCTGAAATACTTTCTGATTTTATTTGAGCTTGATCAGTTTTCATATAGTCAGGCGTACAGTTATTAGCCTGACTTTGGTTCTAAGCATTTTTTTTCCTATTCACACTAGCATTTTTACCATGTCAGCAGTACCTACAGAAAATCATCTCTATTTTGTATTGCTTACAGAATCTGAATGATAAAGACAAGACAAGCAATTTTTTTTTTTTTTTTCTGTTTTCTGTTTAAAAAATAGCTTGAGTCAGTGATTACACTGGCAGTACTATTTCAAAATCACGGTTGTATCTTGTATGTCCTAAGGTTCTTATAAAAGCAAAAATAAATAAGGGAATACTAAAGCTAATTTTGTTGTTTTTTAAAAAGTGAAAATCCAGTGTGAAAAAAAAGTGAAAATACATGTGAAACACATGTATTGGCATTAAATAAGTAAGAATAGCTGGCAAGAACTGCTGTGCAGCAGCTGCAGTCTTCCACACACGTGGACCATGTGAGTATCTTTGGTCCCATGTAAACTCAGAAATACACAGAATTATTACAGAAAGCAAAAAAACCAATCTTCTTAGGCATTCACCAACTCTGAAAGTCACACTGTTACGAATACTTTACCAGTTTAAAGCATACTTGATAAAGAAAAGCTTTTTATGATTGATGATTCCATAAACCTTGCTACTTTCTTCTTTATTGGATGTACCATATATTGTTATTTTTAATTCAGAAGCACTTGAAAATATTTACAGCAATATTCAGAAGAGAAGTTCATGCAATTATTTGTGCATTTTTCTTATTATTCTTTCACCCTGCAAATGTTCGTTAAATACTTGCAGAAAAATTTTCAGTTCCTATTAGCAATGTTTGTTTATTCATTTGAATACAATGTAGAGACAGATAAATAATATGAAAAAATGCCAAACTCTTCCCATTTATTATATCTATTATATGTAAAATTTCTTTAGCTTTTTAGAATGTATGAGTTCACTGACTTGACATAAGTTAAATAAGGAATATATTTCCTGCAAATTCCTTTGAGCACAGTGGCCACCCAGGGGCCACAGACTTACTGCAATGTTGTATGCCGTGCTCCTCACTCATTTTTCTGCTCCTATGACCCCCTTTAGCCAAGCTGCTCTTTCTAGGGGATGGACAGAGGGATACACATGGTTTTACTTCAGTCTTGCACTGAGATTTAGTTTACAGCTGTCTTGTGGTTATTCTCTCTCTCATAGTCATGCCTGGTAATTCAGGCCACCTCTACTGTCAACACACAATGCTTTCAAGAAAAACAATGGTGAAAAGTGATGGACACCTGTCCTTCTCCTCAGCGCTTAGACAATGCCTTCTGTAAGACATTTCAGGGCACTGGCTCCAGACATCACCAGCTGTTTGGGAAAGTAAGTATTCATTGTGAGATGCTGCAACCCACATCCTAAGGACATAGCACTATTGTTACATTGGTCCTAATGATGAGAATGAAAGGCAGTCCACTCCCTCTCACCTGAAACCACACAGAGCTGCATTTCCAGCAACAGCATTGTCAGGATTTGGAACATTTTCTCAGGTTGATCTGAAATAAAAGAATTGCAACTTAACTTACAACAGCTATCTTCTGCTTGAGTGTTGTACTAGAATGCTGTCACTAAAAGCCTTTCAAACCTTGGGAATCTATCACAGCTAAGAAACGGCAACAAATGCAAAGCAATACTAGAATACCTCTAGAAATAAGGGAAATTCTGGATCAAACAACGCATGTTCACACACAGAATATGAATCGCTGAGCTCTGGCAGTGAAAGGAAAGAAAATATTTCTACAACTTTATCCTTGAAGCTTTCAAGATCTGTAGCTTGCAGTCTTAAGAAATCTGACAGGGCAGCATTTTTTACAGCAGCTCTGTACCCATAAATAACAGAAACAATTTCAGTTGGTTTCTTGCATGCCAGAGAGATTTATAAGAATGCAGAACCAGATTATTTTTGTTACTGTCTGTGCTAACACCTGATCAAGCTTACAAAGATCACTAACACTTGACCCTTATTTTGTTTCAATTCCATTTTCCATAATTTTTCTTTGTATACCTATTATCTGAGTTTATTATCTGAGTCCTTTAACATCACAACCGGCAGATACTTGGCACTTAAAAATGAGGTACTGGAAATATCAGAGTGAGGTAAAATAACCTTGCTTCAGATTTTAGGGCTGAGTGCTACTTTCACTTTACACATAGCAGTTCCTGGCATATACAAAATACCCTGCATTACTGACAGTAAACCATCAGCCATCAAGTAATGCAGGACAAAGTCCAATTTAAGGGTTAGTGTCTTCCTGTTTCAGTAACATGGAAAGTATTGTTTATACTTCTGCATATGGATCAGCATAACTAAGCAAAAACCAAACAAACAATAAAACCAGAGGATAACATGAGATAACAGATCAGCTCTGCAGGAATTAGCAAGTTTAATAGATACAGCTTTAACCTGGATTTGAAGAGCAAGTGCCACATTCTGGGATGGGACATTCCTGGATGTAAGTGCAGACTGGGTAACTGAAGGGCAGCCCTGTGGAAAGGAATGTTCTGTGGTGTTGTTGTCAATGTCAAGAAGAACATGAGCCAGCAGTGTGCCCTGGGAGCCAGAAGGGCCGACTGCACCCGAGGGTGCCCAGCAATGCTACAGGACAAGAGGAGGAGTTGTCCTGCTCTGCTCTGTGCTGTGTGGCCTCACTACGAGCACTGTATTCAGTGGTCACCACAATATAAGAAGAATGTAAAGCTATCGGCTATGAAGATGTTGAACAGTCTGAAGAGCAAGGTGTATGAGGAGTGACTGAGGTCCCCGGGTTTGTTCAGCTCAAAGCACAGGATGCTGGAGGGAGGCCTCATGGCGACTGCAGCTCCTCGTGAGGGGTGTGGATGGGAAACGCTGAGTTCTGTTCTCTGCTCGCAATGGCAGGGCCCAAGGGGACGGCATGGAGCTGTCAGGGGAGGGTCAGGTGTGTTAGGTAAAAGTTCTTCACCAAAGGGTGGTGGGCATAGAACAGGCTCCCGAGGGCAGTGGTCATGTCCCTAAGCTGCTGGAGATCAAGAAGCATTTGTTCAATGCTCTCAGACACAGAGTTTGGATTTTGGGTGGTTCTGCAGGGAGACAGCAGCTGAACTCAATGATCCTCAAGGGTCCATTTCAAGACAGGATATTCTGTGATTCTATGATTCTATGATGTAAGAGTTTATTTGAACAAATCAAGCTTGCTATCATAGTCTGAAAGAAATCAGTGAAAGAAATCCAGAAATAAGTATAAGGAAGAAAAGCAGAGAAGGAACAATTTGAGACTTCCCCAGAGATTTAATGCAGAGGGTTTTAGATTTTACTTCCCTGTTTGTCTGTGACTCAGTTGGAAACATTTTGGCTTGGATTCTCTCAGGTGCTTCATTTTTCTGAGTGCTCACATCTTTGGGCTCTTGGTGCCTCAGAAATTCAGGCTCAAGGTTTTATCAAGGTTAGCAGCCAAAATAAGGAGACATTTCTTGGAAAATTAGGCCTTAATATTTTGATATCACAAAGGTGATATTACTGCAACTATAGTATGCAAGTTTATTAAATATAAATGAAAGCTAATTACTTTTATCAGAGAACTGATGAAGATGATATTATGTGTGAGAAATCCTGATTATTTTTGCTATGTGAAAAAGCAGCTGATAAATAATATCGGCATTAGTATCTCCATTTCTTGAATGCAGAAACAAAGATCCTGCACTGGGCTAAATTTCACTCACTAGGAAGTCACTACATTTAGTACTACAAGGAAACATACCATCCTCAGCTGCCTGCTCACTAATCCATCCACCTACCTAGAAGCAGGTGAACATAGGAGGAAGAAGTGAATGAAGAATGGAATAGTATCTTATTCCTATATTTAGATCCTTGTCTTAGCCTTGTGTGAGGTACTTAAGGTGAATCTACTCTCATTTATATATTGAAAATGAAGAGCACGTATCTGGTGCTTAAAATGAACTTAAAAAACAAAACAAAACAAAACAAAACATATTACTGAGAATAAAAGATAGATAGAACAAAAATAAGGAAATACACAATTCATGGCCCAGAAGATAGAAATTGTAATTATTAAATATAAAAAAAAGTATTGCCAGATGAGATGTATTAGTGTAAGAGCATGGTACTTAGCCATCAGTATCTGAAAAAACTCAAACCGAAATTTGCTTTTGTTTGTGACACTGAAAGCAAAGCCATGCGGAGATCAATAAGTATCTGCATTGGAAGCCACATTTCATAATTTCTTTGATCATATTAGCAGGCATCTACCTGCTGCACTACCTTAGTGCAATCTACTCATGCAAATTAGTAACGTAGCTGTGCCAAGCATCCTGACACATTCCCATAAATAGACGTCTACTAGCAACTGGCAAGTGCTTTTATCTGAACTGGCTGTTACCAACCATTCATTCTGTCAGAATGGATGTGTTTGGCACCAGTCTAGTCAGAAGTCCACCCTTGGTTAGTGGGAATTCCCACATTGTTGCCAACACTGAAGTATTCGCAAGAAGCTTGGTAAGCAAAGAGTATTTTAAAGTATCGCAGATTGATTGAGGTTGGAAGGTACATTTGGAGGACATCTGGGCCATCCCGTGCCCAAGCAAGGCCACCCAAAGAAGGATGCCCGGAGATCCTTGCAATTTGCTCCTTAGTAATAAAGATTGAAACTTACCTCTTCACAGTATGAACTCTAAATTCAATTTTGTTCCCTTCACTCATATGTCTAAAAGATCATAGCGATTTTCTTAGATGAAAGGAGCATCTTAGTATAAGACTTTAGTACAAGAGTTCCTGGAACTGGCGATGCCTGGAAGAATCAAGCTGTGTTAACGTGACATTTTCTGGACTCTATTTAGCAGAAGGAAGCTGAGTATGAGCAGTACCTGGCTCAAATGATTGTAGCACTCCTCGTAATTGCTGTCCTTACTGCCATAAGGAGAATAATAAAAGACCCTGGGAAGGACAGAACGTACTTTATGCTATCCAGTAAACACATAAAACAGGAATATAGCCACTGATTTAGTGCCCTTGCAGTCTAAAGAAAATCATACACTATTCTTTCCTGGAAATGTCATTTCAGCTTTTTTTGTTTTGTTT
>JAOWBP010004700.1:22163350-22193757 GCA_028571105.1 Tragopan temminckii | reverse complement strand
AGGGGGGGGCGGGCTTATTCCATAGAGTAGAGTAGAAGGCATACTAAGCATTTGTGTAAATTGTGTAAAAATGCTTAGCAGCACTAAGGAAGAGGAGTGTTATAGACAGAGCATATCTTTCACTAAAATGCTCAGAACTCCTGGAAAACTTTAACAAGTTTCCAGGCTCTCTTCAGGACTTAAGAAATCAAAAATACATGGCAGTTCAGAGTAATAGCTCAGAATAATAGTTTCTGTCTGAAAAATGAAAGGACTAAGGTTACTTGCTAGTTCTGAAGTCAAGCACACATCACTGTCACTATCACTGCAGACAGGTATTTCTTGGCAGGCTAATCTAGCACATTTGTAGTGCTTGCAGTGCTTTTGTTGTAGAGGGAACGGCACAGGCACTCTCTGCTGGAGCTCTGAAGGGAAGCAGAGATGTTGTACTCCACAGCTGGGAGCAGAAAGGGCCACCCACACAGCCCATTCCTCTCCACACAGACTGCCAGCAAATAAGCTTCAGCAAATAAGGTACTACAGGTGGTCTGAAAAGCAATGGGAAATTCTGAGCATATAGGCTTTGTTATAGAGTTGAAGCAGAAACCTTGGTATGGAGGTGTTCACTCCTACATTCAAAACTTTTGCTCTGCTGCTCACATACTCTATAATATTGCAGAGATCAACTCAGTTTACCCTATTCTTTCTCCTTTTACATCCTTTGTAATTTTTTTCTGCAAAGGTGTGGCTTGCACAAAGCACAATGCAATGTCCTCTATAAATACCACAGAAAGACAAAAAAGTCTGAGTACCAGAAGAATCAAGTAGTGTTAACATTTCACCCCCGTAGGCTGCATTCAGACAGAAGGAAGCTCTGAATGAGCAACACCAGGCTCATGTGACTGTACTTCGCATGACTGCACTAGTTTGTTTTGAGGTAATTCAGAGCTTCCTACTTGAAAAAGTTGATAACTAATTTTGTTGAAAAACAGAATATATTTTTTACACAGATGATAGGTAATACTGCATAAGTCTGCTGTTTGTTTTGTATTTCTCTGTCACTGAAACTCTTTTGTTTACCGTGCTCCTTCCTAGGAGCATCAGAACCTTCCAGCCTTCCAAAATCTAAAAAAAGGCACCACCTTTTCAACCTAGTCATGAAATGGCTGCACTTCTTTCCCCATTCAGTGAAGAATCCAATTTTTGTGGGTGTTTTTTGTTAGTTAGTTCATTTGTCTTCTCAAAAGATCTAAAAACCCATGTGAAAAAATAAGCTAAAAACCAACCTCATATAAACTGCGTCTACATCTTTCAAGCAGAAAGAATGTACTTCATTTTCATTTCAGGGATTTCTTTTAAAAAAAGAAAATCAGATCTTAATTTAATAAAAGCTAACATCTGTTCAAAGCCATTTTCTCAGTACTATCTCAGTGGGTCCTGAGGACACAGACTTCTGCTCTCCTTGTCTGTAGCAGCGCCCACACACTCTCTCACCTGTTGTCTGTTCTCTGCTGCTGCACTCACTGTCCACCTTGTCCACCTCACTGTGCTACTGCTGAGCCCATTGCTTCACCTCTGATGCTCACATCACCTATGACAGCCTACTTCCGTCACTTCAGCCTGCTCTTCATCTCACTTCAGCTTCCAAGTGAAACAATAATATTCTCATTTCCTTTTTATCTCTCCCTCACTTTTAATTTTCACTCTCCCTGCATTGTTTAAAATGCACCTATAACCAACTACAATTACAACAACAATTGCAATACAAGTGATAACCATTACTTGTTGTGTCTGTCATTTCTTTTCATTCAATATCAAATATGATTATATACTAATAAAACCTCATTTTTTCCCCCCATACATTCTAGAATAAGATTGGGTTGAAATCTTTGTTATAGAATATGTCATTAACAACATTGAAACTAATGCTGCTGTGCATTTTGTACCTCTCAGTTAATAGCAGCAGCACTGAGAAGTACAGGCTAACAGTTCAGTGTGATCTCCAGCATCTACAGACTTTTCCTGGAAATGCACAAGGTGGAATTCTGTGCTTACTATACAACCAAAGCAGCCATGCATTTAATAGCTTAATACCAGTAAAAAGAAAGTAACCAGAAATATGTGGACACAAATATGTGCAGAGTTAGGTTTTCTCTTTACAGCTTTTCCCTGAATTTCAGAAAGATTTACAAACAGCAATGTCCCAGTCAGCGAACTGTAGAGAATTGCTAGCATTCCTATTCTTCCTTCACCTATGTCAGAAGATTGAGTTAGAGACTCAGGCTCAGTTCCTGAAATTTTCCTTCCCTAGAGTCTGAAGTTATATGGATCTATTTTAGGATCTGAGACTCAGCACCTGGTTCAGAATTCACTCTCTGCAAATCATTTGAAAATAAAATCAATTTAAGTTAATATTGATAACATTAAGCAAAATATCTAGTCCATCAGATAGAAATAGAGTAAATTTAGATTGGTATTTTAGCAGCATTATACTCACATAGGATCTTTATGCAATCATTGGGAGAATAAAGTTCAAACAACAGTTAAGATTTTCGGAATGTAGAAGAGCTGTATCCTGTTTGCATAGCAGCAGCTATCCCTCTGGTTCTCATAAACAGTTTAAAACTGTTGTTGGACAAAGCAGCTCATGTTCCTACTCAAGCTATGTCAGAAAAGAAGTGACTGTGCTAAAAGGAAACCACCAAGTTTCTTAGGAATTTATGAGCAGTTCCAGTTTCGTTTTGAATTCAGAATTTTTTCATACTGAAAGAACCTTGTATTCAGTTCTGACAACATGCATCCAAACAAGTTTATTCAAAGCATTATACAGAATTGTTCTTCTAATTGTGCACTAATTTTGGATTTATGTCCACTTAGGGCATTATCCAGCCTTGGATTCTAAACTTGCATCTACTGTAACTATTCCACATTCATGAAACTGCCAAGGTGCATTTTCTTAATTTCACCATTTTCTTAATTTTTCACCAGATTCATTCTAAAAGACTTCCTCTAGGGATAACCTAACTTTTGCAGAACTCGTTTCTTGTTCACTTTATTCCATTTACATCTATATTCATCTGTTTTTAAAAAAGCAACCGCTCACAGTGGAGACAGTCAAAGATAGGTGCCTTGAGGAGTTTCATTCCTTGCAAAAACTTGACAGGATAAAGCCTGATTACATGGATTTAAGTGGCACTGCATTGAGTGGGAGAAGACATCTTTTCCAACGTAGATTATTCTTTGACTCTGTTAAACCTCATCAAACTCACTGAATATGCATTTGACTGTTACATCGTGTTATTTACATCCATACTACAGTTAATGACTTTTTCTTTTAATTTATGATCATATCTTGAAAAGGAGACACAGAAGAATTTCCAGATTTCCCAGATTCATTGGTGCTAGAGGTGGAGCACACACACTCTTTTGCCTCCATTAAGTTCCTCATCACTTGGAAGAATTGTACTCCAAGTCAACACAAATAATGGTGTCTTTAGTTCCACTGATCCTTGCTGATTTGGGAAGGCGTGCTCACAGTTATAGTCTCATTCAGACCATGAAATCAGTTCTCCTACTACCTGGTGCAGATCAATCTCAAGGAAATCAATGATATCCTTTTTTTTTTTTCTTCTTTCTCCTCAATTAACATTTATGTGTAGTCATATCACATGAAGCTATTCTGGGACTGCCTGAACTTTTTCTAGAAAAACTCCAATGACCTACTTGCCATCTGTCAGAAGTCCAAAGTTTAGATAACTGACCTAGATGATCTCCGGAGGTCCCTTCCAACCACAACAATTCTGTGACCCATCTGTTGGCAGGGCTCCATACATCCCCAGTCACTCAAAGGGCAACTCACTCTCTTTACCTTCACAGCCTGTCCTTCCTAAAGAGTGCATCACAGCACTCCAGTGGTGTGAGCTATCCCACCATGTCTCTGTGATCCCAATCAGCTCATAGTCCAGTAGAAATCTGCATGCAGACTTCTGTATTTCCTCCTGCCTGTTCCACAGCTGCATGCATTGTGTACAGGCGTTTCAGGGAGGCATCCAAATGTCTTATTCCGCAGATAGAGCATGAGTGATGTCACTTCCTTCTTTACATGCCTGTGCTTGCTGTGTTCCTTCTGTTCTGATCACTCTTGTCTCTTTTCTTGCCTTCTCTGTCCACAGATTCCTTACTTGTTTGATGAAAAATATCTGCATCTAGGTATCTAAATTTCTGCAGGGCTCTTGAGACCTCTTCTGCAAAAAAACCCCAAATGTTTCCTCTTCTCTTCCCACCTGGCAGAAAAGGTATCCCACAGTAATATCATTGCCACTGTCACCATCTCTTAGTTGTTTTGCACTAGCTCTGGTTACAATAGCGTTCCTTCTTGTGTTTCTTTTCTGGGACGGGAAATCAGTGAACTGCCTTAGGCATCTCCTGGACCCAGAGATACCTGGCAGGATCTTAACAGGAACAATCATATAAAGTGCCAGACCAAGGAAATATGGGATGGGAGAGAGGGAACTAGGGAGGAGTTGCTGCACAAGCAGAGCCCCACGGTTAATGTCTGTGCTATTTTCCTGGTTTTCACATGTTTAGATTTTCACAAGTACACCATTGGTACTTGTTTGTCAAGGATATTTCCAGCCAGAAGGGAAAAGGGACAGACATTAAAAGCCCTGCAGGTTCAATAGCAATTATTCTATTTTTTTTAATCATTAGTTATACTTTAATATAATTGTCAGTAGCAGTAGGAATAACCATATTCTTCAAAATGAAATGCTTCATTGAAAAATTTGTCCAAGCTGGTTCATAATTACATTTTTTTAAATTAACAGTTTCTGAACTTAAATACCAATAAGTCAGTTTGACTGTGCACATGAAGTAGGCTTTTCTTAGGAATTTTGGGCCTCTAGAGTTGTTTGTCCATTAAAAAGCAAAATGCTGGTTGCTGAAACCAAGCCTGCTCTCAAAAAAAAATCACAAAATACTGAAGTGTCATGCAAGAATTGTTAACCAAGGGAAAAATATTAAAGTATGGTGTTTAACTATATTCTTATGTTAGAATCAGGAAGGATTTCCTCTCACCTAGTTCTCACAATCCAAATGTGTATTATTTTTGTTTAGGTATTCTGCCATCATGAGCAGGCACTATTTATGCCAAAATAACTCATTGCATTGAGGGACCACCATGGAGGCCTTTTTCCCTGTACTCATAAAAATGAAGCCAAGAGAATTAGTTTATACTAAAAGCCATATTTATATTAGACAACTTACAGTTTAGATGTTAAAAAATAGAATGTTATAGAATCATAGATTCAGAATCACATAATCATAGAATTACAGACTGGCTTAGTTTGGAAGGGACCTTACAGCCCACCCAGTTCCAACCCCACCCACCAGCTCAGACTGCCTGAGGCCCCATCCAATCTGGCCTAGAACACCTCCAGGGATGGGGCATCCTTAGCTTCTCTGGGCAGCCTGTGCCACGGCCTCACCACCCACCGAACAAAAAATGTCCTCTTAACCTAAATTTCCTGTCTTTTAGTTTAAAACCATTTGTCCTTTTACTATCGCTATTTGACCATGTAAAAAGTTTGTCCTATTTCTGCAGAGAAATTCAAAGAACTTGCATGGAGACAACAGGCCTTTTCTCATCATCTGCTAGACACAGCACTTTTCTAGAGAAAGAGTAAAATCTCAGGCCTCCCAGCAGTCCCTAAGGAGTTCAAGCACTTGTCATTTTGTATAATAGGGTTCAGCTAAGAAAATTAAAAACATGCCTATATTCTCCTTATTTTCTTGTCTTACTCATCTGGCACTGTCAACAACAACAAGCAGTTCCTGCCGATTGATAAAGACATCTTCTGTTCCGTGATACTGAGCACACACTAACAGTACTGCCTTGTGAAGTGTGATAGTAATTTAAAAGAAATGCCTTTTCATCCTGACTTCACTGTGTGGCAGACAGCTGCTGCAGTTTCAGAGAGAAATTTGAAAATAAGGATGTAGTCTGCAAAGGACATTATTTATGTGGTAATATGAAACCACAAGCACGTGTAGGGAGGCAGTAATTTTTCCACATATGGTCCTCATACTTCTAAAGCCATTTTTGCACTTCAGGAAAAACTAAGAATTGCCTTCAGTGACAAGAAGATACAGGCTTCAAAAAATGCATTGAGAAACAGGAGAGGGTGTCCAAGTTCATATAGAATTCTTCCAATGAATAAATGACTTTAGAGTTAACTTCAGCTACACTTTAGCTCAGGTGTACCAACCTTCTGTCCTACTACCTAAAACAGCTTGGTGAGACATACTAAATACCTCTTTGGATTAGCTAGATTGAACACTGCTAGCAGTGAAGACCTGGGCCGGAACCTGCATTCCCACCCCCGGGACTGCAGAGCAAACTCATTTAAGTGAAACAGAAAAAATAAAACAGGAGCCCAGTGAGATTCTGTATTTTCACAGTTTCATCTCCGTGGGAGACATTAGAGGCTATCTGAATATCTGAGTTTTCCAGAAACAGGATGAGCAGTCCTCACACCAGACATTGACACGTCAAAGATGGCAGGGAAAAATAATGATAATTAGCAAAACAAAAACAAAAACAAAAACAAAAAAAACATTTTTTTATTTAAAAATATAGTTATGAATGGTATTGTAATAAATTATTTCAATCTGTGTGACAAAAACAACCAAAGAGCTACGATCTTGCAAAATGTAACAGGACAATAGATTAAGAAATACCATCCAGGAGCATGTTCCATCATCATATCTTAAGTAATGACAAGAACACATATTTCACGTCCTAGCAGTGAGAAGGTTCTTCTTCTGTTTCCAGGATGAACAAAAAGGCAGTCCAAACTGAGATGTGTACTTCTTGAAGGTCCGAAGAGTTGTATTATCCCCAAACGTTAAATCAGAAGAATAACAATCAGTTACTAATCAAGTAGTGCCAGCTGTATCACAAGGAAATTAAAACCTCAAAACAACCTTTTTTCAGAGAAAGAGATGAATAAGCTGAGTATTATCTAATAATTTCCAGGAATTTTCTCATACATAACATAAGGTTACAGTATCCATTTAAAAAATACCTGATGGTAGCCTGCGTTTAAAGGTCTACAATAGACAAAAAATGTCCTATATATATAGCATCTTTTCTTGTTGCACTCTTATCTTCTATGTGTATTGAAAAAATTCTTCACAAGATAGAAAACAAAATCACTGCAGTGAACCGAGAGCTTCAACAGGAAAAAAAAGTCCAGAAAATGGACTATTTAAGCACAAAACATAAAGAACTGTAAAGTTCTTTATGGTCCTAGACATAAAGTGCTTTATCTTCAATACATTTTCAATAGGATGTGTCCTTGAAAGTGCATGAACTTCAGAAAGCATAAATGTGGACATTTAAATAAACCTCTCTGAACTTAGTTGTACAAAAAGAGGCCGGAATCCAGGGGCCTATTATGGTATGATAATTGCAGCTTTTCCCGATTTACAGTAATATGGAAGATTGCAACAACAGAATAAAAACAAAAAATGAGTATCTCCCCAAACAGACAGAGCAGAGAACATCAGGGCTGTCAAATCTTCACCACCAATGGAAAATCTTCCCCTGCTTTCTCTAAGTTTTCTCAATTTGTATGTCTGCAAAAGGAAGAATTATATGAAAAAAATCAAACTTCAGAAATATGAAATAACAGAGCATTTCTTCGATTTGTGACTCTTTCTCAGGGTTTGGAGATACCAAGAAAAAATCCTTTCATTTTCAAAACAAAAGATCAAAAATAAAATTAATAAGAAGGTCAAACAGAAACAAAATGTGATCATGGTAAGAAATGGTAGCTTAAACACACTGGAGGTTAGAGCATTTGAACAAATGCAGTGAAACGAATACAACCTAACAAATACAGAGAAACTGCTGTGACTTAGGTCATCTCTTCTTTTAACATCCAGTACAGTGCCCCATCTGTCATTATCTCTGGTAGGGCATCCCCAAGCCCTGGCTGTTTTGTTCAGAGATCTGTACCTACTTGCCTTTCTTTAGTTTTACAGTAGTAAAGTATTGCAGGGAGGGATTTGGGAGGTAATTTAAGTTCTTTTGAAAGTTAGAGAGAAAGTAAAAGAAAAGCTTCAATAACTTCACCCTTTTTTTCCATGCCACAGTCTGTTTTGGGAGCTTCGAAGACTCAGTTATTTATTTTCCTGCTTTGCTGAGACAGAATCTCATAATCTGCTAAAGTTTGAGTGGTAATGATGGGCTAAGGCCTCCCTCCCCACTGTCATCATCATCGTTCCTACTGTTATGCTGTCAAGACTCCTAATGGTCATTAAATGTGAGGATAACAGATGATTTGCTCTGAGTGAAATTTGCCACTATTTTTACCGTTATCATATGTGCTTACATTTCAGTTCTTCATCTTCAAAAGAAGGACCGCTGCAGTCATGCACGTCCTTATCTTTCGACAGCTCTTGAAACAAACCACATACACAGATAACAGTCAGCACAGATAAAACCATTCATGCAATGATAAAACTTTGTTGAACTTGTCTCAGGGCTTCCAAGAAGCATAGGACTTAAACTAGGAAAGAGATTAATACCAAATACTGTGTCTGTTTTGGACAAGTATTTTTAAAATAGGTTTTCTTAAGGAAAAATCCTAACTGTCTGTATGGACTTATTTGCACAGAGCAGTGTATTTTAAAGTGGTCTTTAAATAAAGCCAAACAACATATAAATAATAATAAAAATTTTAAAAGCCATCAGTAGAGAAGACTAAAGTATTTTAGTCTCTTTTCTCTACGTAGGTATTAGCTTTATTCCTTTTCCTGTCTGACTGTCATGGCGGTACTGGCCATTCAGCGAGCTTTCCTAAATAGAACCAGTGTCTGAGCAGGAGGGAAAAAAAGGCTACTCGGGAAAAAAGTAGGGAATAAAGTGTCATTGCCACCATTATAGAATAAATTCTCAGTTACAGATTTTTTTAAAAATTATTTCCATAAGACACAACTGAGCTAGATTTATGCCACAGGTACATACTTGCTGTATTAATTGATGATTCTGCCACACGTGTCCTATAGTCCTTATTTGCTCTAGCTGAAAGAAAATAATAAAGAAAAGTCAAAATGAAAGGAGAATACTCATTTTAGATCTACCAAGGGCTTAAGCACGTTTATGTGAAGGGTACTTTTAGCATAGTATATCACTGGTTCTCAAAATTCTCCACCTCTTCAAGTCTTCAGTGCCCACAGTCTGTCAGTTTTCCTTCCTATTTTCTTTCTAGTTGGTTTGCAAGCCAAAACTCAATTGACACTATCCATTAACATAACTGAAATGTAATTGCTCAAATGTTTTCTCGTTACACATTTTCACATAACATTTGAGCATGTTGGGCAATAGAGAATAAAAAGGGAGTCACCTTCTTACTGTATTCAGTGGGAAACAAGCCCATTTCCAGAAAGGCTCTGCTCTTAAAGAGTTGCCTGTCTGGTCATCTAGGTCAGCTTGGGTTTTGAAACAAAAATGTTCTCAGTACTATTTTAGCTTCTGAATCAATTCTTAGTTTATGACACTTACATACATATAACATAATCATGTTAATCATATATAATCATGTATACTATCACATACACAAACATGTTATTAATAGTACTTATGCAATGTAGGAAATTCCCAACCTTTGCTGAAATCCCCAGATAGGAATCTTCTGAGAATTCAAGGATATTGCTGTCCCTTCTTCCACTTTCATGTTCTACTCCTGTTTCTATCATGTTCCTAGGAGAAGTTTATTCTTTGGAATTTAGGCTTATGCACAGCCTTTAAATAGCCTGCCAGCATTACCCACAAGCTTGCTAAGCTTCACAAACACTTCTCCCAGGACATGTTTCCATAGCACCTGTGCAGGAGATGAATTTGTGACCAGAAAACTGAATATCCACATTCAGTTCTCTCTTGCATTTATTTTATGGAGTCTGAAAATGAAAGCTCAGCGTAGTTGTTGTTGATACATATTTTTGTGTAGTTTCCAGCCAGAAATGAGAGCTGTTTCTGACTTTCACTAGGGAAAAGAGAGCTGGCAGACAGGAAAATCACAGTTCTATTACACAGACTGAGAAAGCACATGTCTTTTGGAGTACTAGCTTTTGAGAAAACTCTTCAAACTGTGAATTACTCCCAGCTTAATTTCATGACAGCTAACTTCTGTAAGATTTGAGCGATTCAAAAGCAGCAGCACTTAGTTCACTTCTTGTTCAGTTTTTTGGAGCATTTCTGGTAACATTTCACGAAGTCATGCAGGTATGATATTATAAAGCTGAAAGTACTGTATCAATGCTCCCCCTACTCTGTCTATTCATACAGTTTTACAGTATATATATTTATATTTATTAAAACTAAAGGATATAATTTGTTACAATTAGAGGATAATTAGAGGAAGAATTCTGGCTAAGTGGAGAGTGTTCAGCAAATCATTCTTTTTCATATTTTCAAATGAGCCCCTATGGATGCTTTGAGGTCTGTGTGACTTTACAGAATGTGTTAATATGAAAAGTAAAAAAGTACCACTGATAATAAAATCCTTAAACAAACCCTTCTTCTCTCAAGGAAGCAGAGGGATGATGGTCAGGGCAGGAAAGTATTTATTTCAGGTTATGCAAACATATCAAACTTAAAATAAAAAAAAAAAAAAAAAGAAATGGTGCATAAGCATGTTGTTGCTTAGATATTTTACAATTACATCCTCAGGTCTTTCCTCTGGCTTGCTAGCAAATAAAAACAAATTGCCACTAAAGCTGTTTCCAACTGTGTGATGCTGATACTATCCAATCCAAGTCAGTCAAGTGAGCAGAAAATGTGAAAAACCTAACAAGGAAATGAAACAAGTGATACCAAGCCACAGTGGGAAAACCTTGTGAAAAAAACCTTTTAGACTGAAGATCGGACTGATTCCTTCATATGTAATGTATCAATTTTTTATAGTATTTTAACAAGAATGAGGATGTATCTAGAGTTCATAACAGATCAGTTTAAAAACAGTGTTCACACCATTTACAGAATGCAGTAAAAAAATACTAAAAAACCTGAAGTGCCCTATTTACTCTGAGTGTTCAGAATAACTTTTATTTCTGATAAGTTCATAAACCATGCTTTGATGCTTCAGTATAATATTGCATTAATTGTATTGCTCTCCTATGAGAAGAATTAATAGAGATGTATAAATGACCTGAGTGTGGCTGGCAACCCATTCCACTCTGCTGACCTAACAGGTCATATCTGATTTAGTCAAGTGAAAAAAAGCAAGAAACAACACGGTGAAAAACAAGTGGCTTCATTGTTAAGGACCTAAGGAGGGTTTTCATGATCTCATCTCACCTTTGTGAAGATAAATCAACAGGAGACATTGATAACAACTTAGATACACAAAAATTCATATCTTGAATGTACCTTTCCTTATGCAGACAGCAATTGACATTGATCCAACGAGGACACTCACAATGAGAATTGGCCAAACAAAGTGCCTGCTCTCAGTCCACAGCACGTCATCAGCTGAATCTTCAAGAAATAGGAGTAGATGAAAGGCATTGCAGAATTACATAAGCTTCTCTCTTTTCCTTTCATTTTCATTATTATTTTTGTTATGATAATTGATGTGATAACAACATTTTAGATTTTGTCTAAGGCTGATGTGCATTCATTCTACAATGCATTCATTATTTAACAAATATTAGATAAACATTATCTAACACATTTCTATCTGTCTTTGCTTCCTGCATTCCATTGGACAGTGCCTTTCCTTCCGTCACAAATCCTGCTTATCACCAAGGTACAAAGTGTTACACCCAGCTTAGTGTCCTTCTGTCAAGACTACAGGAAACAGCTGCTTGACAAAGTAAAGAAGGCGTCACTTTGTTCTGGTAAAACTCTGAATGCAAAGGATGTGTTGCTTCCTCAAGCCTGGATGCCTTTCTTGCCTTCTCTCCACCCTCTGAAAGGATGACTTACCTTCCCTACTCTCAACTGCCTGCTTCTACCCTGTCAGTCACAAAAAGCACAGGCATTTTTAACAAGATGTTGAATTTATATATGCCCACAGCTAAAGCTGTAATGGCAGGAAAAGACCAGGTTTTTCAAATGTTCAAAAAGACCAGGTTGTTGACAATTCTCATAATCAAGACAGAATTTTTCTTAAAGCGTGTTTAATTTATGAGTCTCATATCTGATCTCCAAGTGATACGCTTTTCAAATAATTGATCTTTTTTCGATAACAGTTTAACACTCAGTTTTCACATAGGTTGTATAAGATTCCCACCTTTGAATTATTAGTTCCATCCACAGACGCATAATGACAGTGTTGGTACAGTGGAAGCATATACTGTTAGCAAAACTCAACAGCACAGGTATTCCTTTTCAACCTTTCCAAAATTTGATAGGAATGTGAAACAAATAATGGCTGATTCAACTCAGACAAAATTACATAATATCTTGAAATAAATTACCATAAATGAAATTTAGAGTAGTTACCTAGTATGTATAAATTTGCAGATGTATTTTCTTGAATCTCTTTATTCCAGAAGATGCAACGAAAATTTTCACGAGTTCTGTTTTTGATTGTGAGAGTACTCGTCACACGATACAGCTGATCACTTCCAGTTTCATAACTTGTATTTGCCTTATCGGTCAAATCCTGACATCCTCCACTTTGCCACATCACCTCAGCTTTTGGGTATCCTTCTGACTGACAAGTTAACTTCCACTCTTTGTCTCCTGTGCTTACCACTTCTTGGGTTATAGTTCTGTAAGGAGCTAAAGAGATGAAAGAAGATCTTTACCAGGAGGAAGCCAGAAGAACACCATCTATTAGCAAGATATCTTTTTCTTATCCCCAGCCTCCTGGCCACAGTTCGGTGCATCGGTTTGGTTTTTGTAAATAATGCTCCTGGTAGGGAAAGTAAATATTACTATTGTGTGTCTTTCTGTAATTGGGGGTACAGGTTATATTACAGTGTTGACACAATGTTGACACAGCTATCTAAATGGCGCTTACCAGACTGTTCCTCATATGTTAGAGAAATTAAGGGGAGAATATGGATTCCACCTAGACAGAACACAAGGTTATACAGTGATGTAATGGTCACGAGTCTGCTGCTGTCTCTGGGGAGCTTTCTTGAAATGCTAATGCAGACATGCCCTTCTGCCAGGACTGCCCCAAAATCTTCCCAGAGTATCTTAAAACAGTGAACCTCCTACAGTAGAACTCTCACCCTGAACTTTCAAACTGATGGTCTTGTAGTCAGCTCCCCCATACTCAATAAGGCAATGGTAAAGCCCCGCATCTTTGAGCTTCACGTTGCTGATCTGAAGGAGAGACTGCCCAAAATCCAGATTCTCTTTCAACAGCTTTGTCCGTCCCTGAAAATCACTGTGCTGACTTCCAGAGTCTTCCTTTCCTTTGAGAAGTATGTAAACATCCTTTCTAACTTCATCTTTTTTTTCCCAGATGACACTTAAATCCCTGAACTTCAGTTTCCCATTCACCGGAAATAAACATTCCATTGTCACGTTGCTGCCAAGTTCTGCAGTATAGAGCGATTTGGGAGCTTCAACTGTGAATAAAGCTGAAAAAGAACATTAGAAAAAAACTTAATTTTCTCCTATAAGCCTTTTTTTGAAAGCCATGCTTAATCAATATGTCTATATATATGTTTATATGACATTTTGAGGACCAAAAGTATCTGCCATGTTCTTGTTGAGCTTTTTTTGCGTGCCTTTTCCCAGTAACAAACAGGGCTGTTTATGCCTGCAGACACCTGCTTTGTGCAGGTACTCAGTGTGTTCTAAAAACAATAGTACGTGTGCATCCACTCCCTCAGTTTTCAGAACATTGCTACAGTAACAGGCAACTGTTAATCAACTGTTAATACCTCTTGTGAGAATGTTCTGTTTATAGAAGTGCCAGTTCCTTTCTCGAGTGATGTTCAAGAACATGTAACAAGTCCCAGACCTAACACTGCCAATTTTGTTTAAGGCAGATAGTACGTTGCCTCCGTGATGTCTGTGTTGAGACGCTGGCAGGGATTTCAATCAAGCCATACATCAAAGCACTCATATTAAGTACACAGAGCTTGTGTAGTGTGGAAGCCTACAATGCCCTTTTTATTTAAAACATTCAGCTAAATAAATAAATAAATAAATAAATAAATAAATAAATAAATAAACTAGCACCTGCAGGAAAACTGAGAAATTGACATTTCCATGCTTACACACAGAAAAGAAACAAATGGTTCTGCTACTTCTTACAGTTCAGCTTCTTACCATTTAGGGAGTGCCAGCAGAACAGAATTATGTGCAAAAGCAAAAGCTTTTCCATCACGTAAGTAGAACCTAAAACGATAATGGATGAACATAAATATTTGCTTATTTTCTAACTTGCACTATAAAATACAATTCACAGCCACTGCACTCAAAGAAGTGGACATAAGGCACTGAATTCCACTCTAGCAAAGGCATGATGGAGTTGCATGTGTGACTGTACCAAGTGAGGCAGAAACCTCCATTGGCAGGTTCAAAGAGAGCACCTGATTTTATTTCCTTTAAACACGTTTGTTAACTATGGCAAAACATGAACTTTATCACTATCTGTCAAATAGTAAATGAATACTCACAAGTATCCAGTTGTTCCTATAAACCATAGCAGAGATTGTTTCTCCTGATGGGAAAAGAAGGGAGCAGTCCTCTATACACATTCTCTGCACACATAGTGGGTGCAGTGAGCTCAGTTCTTCCCTGAACGCTGCCCTTATTTCACTGCATTGAGCTTTGTAGCACCTGGGACTTCACACCACTGAAACAGCAATGCCCTTGTAAAACAGTGATTAAACAGCCTACAAACAAAACCTTGAATTTCTGCTGCTTTAGTTCTGAACATGCAAATGTGTCAATTTTCCCTCAGAAATTTTCCCCTCTTTACTAACGTGACTTTTATACTCCTACACAACACTTCAAAAATACAAAACACTGATTAATGTCAATTCAGACACTTACCTTCACACACCCACTGCTCTTGCTTAAATGTGAAACTTAAGTCAGAGCAGTACTAGGATCAAACAGTAGTATATCTTCAAAGTACACTTAACAAGAGCTTAAGCTGATTCCAGTGGAAGTCTTTTGTAAGTACAGAGAATTCCACAATTTTGTCTAAATAAAACTCTCATTTGGGACACACAAAGGAAAGATTGCATTCAACTGTTCTCTAGTTGTAACAGAAATTTGCATAAGAAATTAGGCTATGGTAACCATCAGACCTCCTAACTCATGAAATTCTCTCACGATTGCAAAATTTACCCAACAAAGAGTTTGGTATTTCTCTGGTTTTCAACACTAAGGTGATAAATGAGCAATATTGCTCTGAGCCATTAAGACATGTATGCCTTTATGGTACTTAAGAGGATGAGGCTCCTCCCAACAATTCAATTTAGGCTTCTTTATTCCCCCAGATTGCTGCTGCCTGATCCCAGCAGAATGTTTGTGGATGGCAGGGCAGGTGGAGCTGAGGAAAGGAGCCCATCAAGCATGCTGCTAGGCAGGTATGAGCAATTATGGAATGGGGTTCTGCTAACAGTGACATGAAAATAAAGACAAGACTTGAGGTGAAAGGTACATTTCATGAATGAATACATCACAGTCTTCTTAACATGTCTGGATACCCATTCACTCTTTAACCACAAAAGACATTCTTAAAAGCAGTCTGATTGCCCAAGGATGCCTAGGTCATGTACATGCATTAGATTCCCTCCATTCTTGCTTCCCAAGAAAACAAACCTTCTCAAATGAGATAGAAAAATCTCACAGGTGTGCCTCTGCCACATTCACTCGAAGCACAGCCTGCATAGAGTAAGCCACAGAGGCTGCCCTGTGCAGATGTGCAACTTTCAGTGTTCCCCGTGCTAAGACCATAGAATCATAGAATGGCGTGGATTGGAAAGATCATCAAGTTCCAATCCCCTGCCACAGGCAGATTTGCCACTCACTGGGTGAGTCAGGCTGCCCAGGTCCCCATCTAGCCTGGTACTGAGCACCTCCGAGGATGGGACATCCACAGCTTCTCTGGGCAGCCTGTGCCAGTGTTTCACTACCTTCTGAGTAAAAAATTTCTTCCTAACATCTAACTTAAATTTCCCCTCTTTTACTTTAAAGCCATTCCCCCTTGTTCTATCACTATTAGACCATGTAAAAAGTTGGCCTCTTTCCTGTTTATAAACTCCCTTCAAGTACTGGGAGGCCACAATGAGGTCTCCCCACAGTCTTCTCCAAGCTATGAATGACGAAAGCTGCAGTACACTTGAAATGTGTCCTGCTTTATTCATAGTAGAGATCAGAGCTGAGATGGGGGCCAGAACAAAGAGTATGTGCACTACTGACACAGGAGGACACCGATACCTGTGGATGCATCCCATCCCAGTTCTCTGTAGGTATTACTCTTAGGAGAGGAAATCAACTCCTGAGAGAGGGATGATAGTAAGGAAGCTCTTCTATGGTTCTCAGACCCATGACCATATTCTGAAATTGTAAAATTCTAACTCCTTTGCTTTCAACTGCTGTAGAAGATGAGCCTCACTAGATGTAGAAAATATATGACTGTTACTTACAGAATTCCTCAAGACTGAGAAAGTCTGCTGTGCCGCTGTAGTCAGCTGTTCACTTCCAGTGAGGAAAAAAAGGTAGGTCCAGGTCAAATCCAAAAGCACTAGAAAATGCTCTCTGCAGTAACTACCACAGACTGCTCTGCTTCACCTTGAGCAGGATGCCCAAGCTGGCTCAACTGAAGCAGCTTGAGACCTAAATGCCAAACCAAATCCAGAGCCTTCTCACTGCTTTTCTTACAGAACCTTCTCTCCTCCGACTGATTCCTGACGTCTGTGGATAACACCGTTCTAAAGAGGCAAAAAGGTATTTGTAGCAAGAAACTGTCTTCAGCACAGCTGGCTGCACAGTTCCCTCACAATCACATGGAGATGACAAGAGCAGAACTGCTTGCCCAAGCCTTCTTATAGCAGAACTTAAATGTTCATGTAACTCCACTTCTTTAGGAAACTTCCCCATTATTGGAAAGTTCCCCAGCAGGGAAAATTCTCTGTTGCTAACAGTGGTTAACTGTAACCAGAGACAAAAAATGGGAAAACTAACGCTTGAAATGCCACAGGCACTTTAAGAAATGTGTAATCAGAGCAATATTTAGACAACATTTGATCCCCCTACACTAATTCAGGAAAACTTTTTTGTGATTCTAGAGGTCATTAAGGAATGCAGAAAAGAAAACAAGCATGAGAAGCCAAAGAATATTACTTACGTTCACCTGCTAACTGCAGTGGGACAACACGTTCAACAGAATCAAATAGGACTTGAAGCCTATGCTTCAGTGTTGGCTTGCACAATTCTGCTGCTTTTGTGTATCTCAAAAAGTGAAGAAGATTGTCAGAAGAGTTTAAATGCTGTAAGACCACTTAAAAGTTTCCAGGAAATATTTTTGTCTTTCACCTGGCAGCCTACTCACAGTACCTGTCATGGAAGCAAAAACACATAACAGGCAAAATTGGTCAGAGTTGGCCTTTTTACTTGAAGCGTAGGAGGAACATGACAGGCGTATGAAATAGCAAAATGTAACATTTAAGTTCTGGTAATCTGAAAGTACTCCAGGAGGCTGAGGTGGTGGATTTCCATAGTAGGAAAGACTGATGAAGGTTTATTTCCACTAGTTTCTACTGTGCTTAAAAGCATGTGTTAATGACATTTTATTTTCTCAGAAGCGAAGATGCAGCCAAAAGAAACCAAAAGGGATTTGTAAAACAATGACTTTGAGACCATAGAAGCCATCAGTGCAGCCAGCTGTCAAAGCCATGAATTTAGCTTCCTCTTTTTCATCACTTGCCTTGAGTTCACAGAGCTGGGTTTTCCATGCAAGCACGTAACAGCGAAGAAAAGACCACTGAAATTTTTTTTTTTCACAGTGGTAGTCTTATATGTTTGTATGTATATAGATACCTACTGTTTTATATATATGTATCATTTATAGGTTTTAAAGCATAAACTATGTGGATATAAGTGTAGGTATAGATACAGATGTGAAACCATAGAGTCACAGAAATGTTTGAGTTGGAAGGGATCTTCAAAAGTCATCTAGTCCAACTCTCTGCACTGAGCAGAGACACCCACAGCTCCATCAGGTGCTCAGAGCCCCATCCATCCTGACCTCGGGTGTCTCCAGAGACAGGGCACCCACCACATCTCTTGGCAACCTGTTCCAGTGACTCACCGCCCTTATCACAAAAAAGCTTTTTCCTTACATCCAATCCAAATCTCCCCTCTTTTGGTTTGAAACCATTTCCCCTTGTCCAACCATATGCTCTTATCCTATACAGAAGATAAAGATGACATAGATATAGATTTAGATATACATATACCTGTAAACATGGACATAGGTACAGATGTAGATATAGCCGCAGACACCATATATATCAGCTGTAGTGAGTTTTTGATTTGGTTTGCTATTTTGGGGGGATGGATGTTTCTGTTGTTCTGTTCAGGATTTCCAGACGGACATCCCAGCCCCGTCAGGTATCCCCGAGTAAGACACAGGGCCAGAGTCCCTCGCGGGCAGAGAACCCCCAGAACCACAGCGGCTGCTCCCCCCGCCCCCGCCGGTCTCTCCCCTACCTGCCGGCTCCTGGTGGCTGATGCCGGCGAGCTGCGGTCATCGGCCGAGGAGATGCGGCCAAAAAGCGCCGGCGACGGGGACGGGCGAGAAGGAGCGGCGCTCCTACATGCGCAGGATGGAGTCGTCCTCGCGGTGCCTGGTGGCTTTGCATTTCCGAAAGCCAGGGGCTTTCAGTAAACGAAATCGAAACAGAAACTGAGGTCCTCTGGGTGGACGGGAGCTCCTGTCGGAGGGCTGGAAGTTCGACCGCTTCCGACGCTCCGCCCGGACGGAACCTGCAGAGCGCAAAGCTCCGATCACGAGATCGGATGTTATAACCTGGTACGCACCTTCTGTGCCACTATGATGACCCTAATTAACCAGGCGAAAGCAACCTGAAATCAAGAACCTTACTCGGGACATCGATGTATCAAAGAACCAAGATATTTCCGATGTGTTATAAGAACACTGTCACGCATACAGCAAAGGATATAGGGAAAATTCAGAATGCATGCCGACTTGCACATGGCACAGCTATGTACTGAAGGACACAGAGGATGCTGTCTGCTTAAATATCTGGCACTGCCACCTTCAGTCGGTGGCTGGCATTTTTTGTGGGGCCATTAACCTGCAGGTGTCTGAGAGCTCGCTGAGTAGCCACTGTACACCAGAGCCTGCACCTGGACATCAGCGGCAGAAACCCATACGTCTGTAGTGGCTGCTGCTGGAGTAGGGTCTGGTGCCAGCAGCTGGACTGCAACACTATGCCAGAGGGCCCCCACACCTATGTGCCATTAAGGGGCGTGACCCAAGTGAGTGACACTGTGTGCCAGTCCCTGGGTGGAACCAGGGCTCAATGGCCCTTGTGCCTGCACACAGTGCCACAGTGAAGAAGCATGTGAGTGCAAGCAAAGGTTCATCCACCCAAGCCAGTAAGGATGCACAATGGCTTGGAAGACAGGGAGTGTGTCTGCATATCTCACAGACTCACATGTCTAGGTACTAGAACAAAGACTGGCATCCAGAGGCAGCTACCGGGCAGAACAAATGCCTGAGCCCCACTGCTGGAGGCATGCATGCTGTACATATGTGTACATGCATTCCCATCCTGGCCTGCTCAGCCAAAGAGAGGAACAGGATGATGCTGTTGTTGCTGTTTGTTTTCACGTGAGTGCTCTATGTGGTTGCCCTTGAATGTATGTACCGATAACAACACCAAGTACATGAGCTCCGTGTGTATGTGCCCACCAGCAACATGTGCTCAGTGCATACCTGTTGTACCTGAGCAACCTCACCTCTCTTGGGCTGCTGGACCTATCTGATTTCCCTGACATGCAGAACTGTTCCTTTCAGCAAGAATCAATGCCAACAACTGCCACCCCCGTTCTCTGTGTTCTAGATACCTTTCAAAACACATAGACCTGGATTTGGAATGCAACAGCTGGAATACTTTGCTATATTCAGCCATATGCTCTGGAGAACAAAGTGCATGCAATTACCTGCTAATTTACTATTGAATATATAACTATAAAAATACTAATTCATGTTGAAAATTATATAATATTTTCAGTACAGAAATTCACCTTTCCATCTTTGTTCCTTTGTTGTCTTCTTGATTTATTCATTCATGACCGCCTCAACTTTAATACATGCTCTGCTGTGCTAATGGTTTGAAGTTATAGTTTCACTTTATTGCAGTGTCTGGCATTAGAGACAAATCTGAGTTTTGAAAACGATTCTGTTACTGAAGCCAATTCCATATTCCATGTTTGAATGGGATATAGAAAGCCTTATGTTGAGAAACAACAGCAATTCATACACAATAAAATTAGATCCTTCCTAAGATTTCAGAGAACAGACAAGCAGCTTCAGATAGCTTTGAACAGCCACATTTTGTTTTGTTTTACATCTCACAGACTCATAGAATCACAGAATGGCTTGAGTTGGAAGGGACATTAAAGATCATTCATTTCCAACAAAACAAAGAAAAATGGTAGCGTAAAGAATCAGCTGGAGGGCCGGAACCAGAGAATGGTGAATGGAATTAAACCCAGTTGGCAACCGGTCACAAGTGATGTTCCCAAGGGGTTGGTACTGGGACCTGTCCTGCTTAATATCTTTATTGATGATCTTGAGTGAACCATCAGTTAACTTGCAGAAGACACCAAGCTGGGCGGAATTGTTGATCTGCTGAGGGTAGGAAGACTCTACAGAGGGATCTGAACAAGCTGGATAGTTGGACTGAGGCCAATGGGATGAAGTGATTCAACAAGACCAAGTGCTGGGTCCTGAACTTTGGCCATAACAACCCCAGGCAACGCTACAGGCCTGGAGCGGAATGGTTGGAAGACTGTGTAGAAGAAATGGGCCTAGGGGTGTTGGCTGACACTTGGCTAAATGTGAGCCACCACTGTGCCCAGATGGCCAAGAAGGCCAATGACATCCTGGCTTGTATCAGAAATAGTGTTGTCCCTATGTAAGTGCTGCAATGGATGTACTAAGGGATGTGAAGTAGTGGGAAAATATTGGTGATATGTGGATGGCTGGACTAGCTCTTGGAGGTTTTTTCCAACCCTGGTGATTCTATGATTCTGTACTTCAAAGACAGAAATAATTTCAAAATGTTCTCATGTAAGCCCAGTTTCACAGTCAGGAAAGGCATAGCAAATACAGAATTGCCAAAAAATAGCTAATCAATAAGTCTTCTGAACTCAGACTAATAGATCTTCTCTACTAATAACATATTAAACACGTGGTGTGCATGGGAATTTTTAAACGTAGTTCTTAAAGGCTAGAAATGATGGCAACATCTGCAGTGTCCGTATCTGGGCACAGAAAAATTGACAACAGTTGTGGTCTCCACAGTCAATGTGTTAAAATGGTGGGTTTTGTTTGCTTGCTTGTTTGTTTGTTTAACAGCTGTGCTATAGGAAGTGAAGAACGTATCAAATAGTGTTTTGCTCATTATATTGTTATAATTACATAGACAACAGTGCTATACTATCAAAATAAATGGCTGCATATTTTTTAATTCCAGCGTTAGTGGAATAAATCCCGCCAGTTTGAAGTTTTTGCTGCCCTCTTTCTTATGTGTTTTAATTAAATTAAAAAAAAAAGAAAAAGTTGTTCTGTTACTTACATATGTTAAGTATGTAATGTATTTTATATGTGGCCTTAGATAGTTCCTCTGCACTTGATGCAGCCCAGGCAAGCCAAAATGTTGAACACCTACGGTCTAGAGAAGGACCTTATTCTCGTCTTGTTTTCCCATTTGGAGATGGTCAGGCATTCCGAGGATACTTTAGTTGCACTTACTCCTGTTCCGTGATTGAGTGGCATGCTGAGGACTCTTCAGACAAGAAAGCATTCAAGAGCTGGTAATTTATGCTCTTCCACTGGGGAAAGAATAGTGGCAGCTGCACTGTTAAAAACAGAGAGCAAAGAGAAGGGGGATGGTGAGTATGAGAGTAGGAAATACACTATCAGGAATCCTAACCTCAGCTTAATCAGAATCCAGGGAAAATGATATTGCTTTGGCATTTCTTCCTATATGCCATCTTTCCCCCTGCAGTCCAGAATTCTTTGGGAACTTCTCTAATGGTACAAAGCACAGTCAGATGCTGAAGAACTCTTAGGCTCACAAAATGTTACAACATAAGAAGAACAGTGCAGATAACAACTGAAATGATAAATAACCTTCTGTTCTTCTTCTTCTTACAGTGGAAAAGAAAGAAAACAACCCCAAAAAAACCAAACAACAACAACAAGACTATTTCAAATCCAAATAACAAAGGAGAAGAGAATCAAATCACAGATATCATCTGTTTAGCGTTTAGAGTATTTGTGATGTAAGAGTCCTTTCCCAAATGAAGACCAAAATAAGTAAATATGAGCTAAGCAAACCTTATTCCTGGGCAGACATTAAACAGCAGCATATCTCCTTAGGAAGGTCTTCATTCTGAAGTTACAAGGAGGAGCAAATCTGTTTCATACTTTGGTATCAGTTCATCCCTGTCCACCTAAATTTACAATGAAATTTCGATCCTGACTTTAAAACAGTCAGGAATTTGATGAGTAGGAATCAAATTTACCCATCCCATTTTGTCCTTGCAGACTGGTACTTGGCATGGAGGTAACTGGTGAAACTAATTCATCTAGTATCATGATGCACTTTAAATAATAATTGATTAATAATAAATACGACATAGGTAAATAGCATACTTTAAAAAATTGAAAGCAGATACGTATGGTATCTAAAAATGAAAGTCACCAATACAAGCAGGTCTGAGAAACCTCGCCAGTAAGAACAAAAAACTATGAATTCCAAGAATGAAGAGGAAGCTGGTCATTTAAGAGAACCTTTACTAAGCTGTTGAGTTAACTAAGAGGGTTAGATAACACTGGGACTTCCCTATTTGCAAACAAAAGCATGCTGTGTCAAAGCCAGAAGTTTATCTTCTCCATATGTGCTTCCTTTGATTTTCAAAATTAACATATCTACACGTATTCGTTTACTTCATTTTCTCAAAAGATGAATACTAATTGTAAAACAAAAACAGAAATCTTCAATGTCCGTCATAATTGACTTAATTTTCTTTAGTGTAAAACAATAAAAATCTGGACTTTTTGTTGAAAAATCATTCCCAAAAGAGGAATTAGCAATTCTTGCAAGCCAAAGGACTAGCTGTCATGGGGTTAAAGAAGTCTTAACAGTTTGCAGTCATCCATGTTTATGGTCAGTGCACTTTTAGTTACCACAAAAAAGAGGCTCAGATAAATATGCTAAGGTAAAACAGGGAAATTGTTCCCCTAAAGACTACATTCTTACAGCACTGCTTCTCATCTCTTTCAAATTGTTTAACTATTTTGATCCAGCACCTTTAAAGTTATGAAGTTCTACTTGACCATTTGCTGTTCCATTTTGGAAAATGTTAAGATGATAGATCTTGGAATTTATTTCTGTAGATAACCATTCCAGTTCAATAAAATCAATTAAGCAGATTGACATAGACATAAACATCCTTTCCAAATATTAATTTTACAGACTATCTCTAGCATGATTTTACTTGCAATGTTGAAATAGTTCTACAGAAAAATTATTAAAGTAAAAATCAAACTGATTCTTCAAACAGCACTACATATAAAGATAAGGGAAAAAAAATGACTTGCTTTTTTTCCAAGATTTCTTCTGTGTGCTTTTTTTTCTGTGTTTCTTTTCTTTAATGTCATGTACAAATCACATTTGACTTACTCAATGAAGATGTAAAATGATGAAAGTTAGAATTATTTCTCCTTTATATCTGGACAAATATTTTATTCTTCATACATGATTTAGGACAGATGACAGATCAGAGGAGAAAATGAAACACATTTTATCCATGCAATTTCAGTTTCTCTTTGGGTGAATTTGGCCTAGCTTTCAGGATTATGTTGCATTAATGCACCCACTTTGGGCCTAAAGCAACTCATTCCAGATAAGGATGCTGTGCAAAAGGCTAATTATAACCACTGATAATTTACGTGGAAGTCAAAATTAAAATTGTCATTGTATGTTAAAGCTGGTTACCATCAGGCCACAGCCTGGAGTACGTGAACAAATACCATGATTAAATCTAGATTTTACATTGCTGTACTTCACAGGACTGTGTCTCCTGATTGATGATGTGCCAGCACATCATAAGCAAGGCACAGTTTATTTAGCAAGTAGATTTAACAGCATCACTCTGAGCCAGTCTCTGCCTTCTTCACTGTGCATTGAAGCACAATGATACCACACATGTGCATTGAAGCACAATGATAGAAAGGCAGACAGGCATCCACCAGCACAGCAGGACAGAGATTTTGGGTTTGACTGGCTGTGGAATCAGGGAGCTGATGATTTCCTGTGAGCAGTATGCCTTGGAAAGTTGATATTGTGAACTGTGACACGTTATGTGGAGGTAGGGGTTGACCCCTTCGCCTGTGTAAATAGTCATAGCACTAAAGGGAATGGCCTCAAGTTGTGCCATGAGAGGTTCAGCTTGGATATTAGGAAAAATTTCTTCTCCATAAGAATGGCCAGGTGCTAGAACAGGCTGCCCAGGGAGGTGGTGGAGTTAGGGTTAGTGTTAGGTGTTCAATAAACATTTAGATGTTGTACTGAGGGACACTGTTTAGTGGGGAAATACTGGTGGTGGGCAGATGATTGGAATGGATGCTCTTGGAAGGCTTTTTCAACTTCGGTTATTCTAAGATTCTATGTCACCTGCCCTGAGTATAAACAGCATTAGTGAAATAATACTGCTCAGCAGGTGTCTGGAGAAGCAGGCAGCTATCAGCACACTCTCATGTGTCTGGATCTAGCGTGGCTCAAACCCACCTCCCCTCCACATGCATAGACCACAGTGGTTCTTTCTGTCTCATTCAAGACCAGCCTTTGCTCTTTCCTCTCATTCTTAAGTCGTTAACCCTTTCTTGAGAAAGTGGCCACATTTCTGTCGCAGGCAGCCATGGATTGCCCCTGTTCTTTATTCCAAGAATTTGAAATGCGCTGCCTCATTGTGGTACAGAAACACAAAGGGTGTCTGCGCTGTGAGGGGGCTCACCACATGCTGGTGTGTCTTTCAGCTCAGGAAAGGAAGAAGTACGGGCAGACTGAGACGATCTGCTTGGCTGTAAGGGAGTCACTGAGTAAGGTGGATGATATCTCTGCTAAGTGGCTTTGACAGAAAACGTGATTCTCTCAAGCCTATCACAACTTTCACAGCCGTCGCCCTGATAAAGCAGCACCTAGCAAGGCCTGGCAGAGGAGGGCTGCCATCTTGCGTGGAGCTGGGGTACAGCAGGGAATTCATCCGGGATCACTGCAGCCCCACGGCAGCCGAGTGAGGGAGTCAGCTCCCCTCTATCTCACCGGGGGAGTGCGGCCTCCGCTTGTGCCTGGGCAGGCCTCACCTTGTGACGGAGAACGTCTGAGTTCTTGGTACAACCTAATGCAAATGTTAAACTTCAGTGACATCTGCCAGAGCAGGGCTTTTCGATGTAACACTCCTTTCCTAAGATGTACAGCTGGCACTTCAGAAAAAAATGTTTCTGTCTGCCTGTCCGTCCGTCCATCCATCCACCCATCCATCCATCCATCCATCCATCCATCCATCCATCCATCCATCCATCCATCCATCCATCTACCTACCTACCTACCTATCTATCTATCTACATGAAGGTTGCTCTGAAAATAATGACTTGTTTTATTCTGTTGGCTCATGAGCTCAGAAGCAGATGTTGGTAGTATGGCAGTAGAGCTTTGACTTTCTCACCAAGATTCCTGCCATGTGACAGATGACAGCAGAGGGGCAGTCTGACAGAATGGTGTCTGACATGGAAGTGTGTATGAAGCGAAGATGTCTCACTGAATTCCTCCAAGTGGGAAAAAGGCACCCACTGACATTCATGGATGCTTGCTAAATGTTTATGGAGACTGAAGAGTGGATGTGAGCACAGTGAGGCAGTGGGCGGTGCGTTTCATCAGTGGCAACAGCAACACTGGATCACTTCCACTGTTGCAGATTTTTATGAGCAGGACACGCAGGTTCTTATTCACTGCTGGTGAAAATGCATAGCTAATGATGGTAACTGTTGAAAAAAATGTGCTTTGTAGTTGAGAATTTGCTCTATCAAATAGTTTCATTGAGCTCTTTGTATCTGTTGCAGTTTACATGGAAATAAACAGGAGGCATTATTTTTCGAGCAATCCACATGTGTTTGTCTGTGTGTATAGTCATCATTACTGTTATTTCTCTCTTCCTCTTCTATATCTTTTTTTCTGATTTTTCCCCTTATCCCACTCTAGTGGAGTGAGTGAGCAAAACGCTGTGTGGTGCTGAGCTGCTTGCTGTGTTAAACCACAACATAGCCTTTAAACAGTGATAGAAATAGTGGATAAGATTCCTAGGACTTCCTTCAGGACTGAATAGTATCTTGTTAAGGTGCCTAACACCAGATCTGTGAGACTGTAAAACACCTCACACTCCATCTCACACTAGAGAGATACTACCTGATAACAAAAACTAACCAGATTTGCCTGGAAAATGTCTTCTATTTCAGTATGCAGAGGCAAGCCCCTAATTGCCTTCCATAAGAAAGTAATTTGCTCAGCTGACATGGGGAGAACAGTGGACATTGTCTGGATTTCTGCAAAGTTTTTCATGCTTTTCTACTGCACCTTTCTAGAAAGAAAAACAAAAACAAAAACAAAACAACCCCAACCCCTCCCAAAAAACAGTGCATTTTGGGCTAGAGAAGTGGTACAAGGGATGGGGAACTAGCTAACAGGCTGTGCTCAAAGCAGTATTACCCAGCTCATTTTCAGGCTGGTAGCCTGGTATGAGTGAGGCCTCTGTTAACTGTTAAGCCTCACACTATTCAATGCCTTCATAACCGATCCAGTCCTATCACCGTGTCCCCATGTATAAGTTGGTCACAGAATCATAGAATGGTTGGAAGGGACAATCTAGTTCCAGTTCTCCTGCTGTAGACCAGGTTGCTCAAAGCCCCATCCAGCCTGGTCTTGAATGCTTCAAAGGAGGGGGCATCCACAACTTCACCAGGCATTCTGTACCAGTGTCTTACCACTCCCACAGTAAATAATCCCTTCCTAATACCTAGTCTAAATCTCCCTTTTCCAGTTTAAAGCCATTTCCTGTCATCCTCTTGCTACAAGCCCTTCTAAAAAGTCCCTCCCCAGCTTTTCTGCAGGCTCTCTTCAGGTACTGAAAGGCTGCTATAAGGTCTCCTCACAGCCTTCTCCAGGTTGAAGATATCCAGCTCTCTCAGCCTGACCTCATAGCATGGGTGATCCAGTCCTCTGATCAACTTCATGGCCTCCTTTGGACCTGCTACAACAGCTCCATGTCCTTGTGTTGGGGGCTCCAGAACAGGATGCAGTACTCCAGGTGGAGTCTCACGAGTGCAGGACACAACAAAATATAGAAGCCTTTCTATCAGGAGCTGCCTGGCACCTTGTGACCCCTGGTCAAGGGCTTCTCTCTTTACCAGCTGCTCAGCCATGGTGTCCTGCATCACCAACCTAGACCACATGCCTGCCCCAGTTCCTCCTGCTATAGATACCATTGGGTTCTGGGACATGAGAAGAGACTGCAGCTGGCATTAGGACCTCCTTTCACCCAAGGCTGTCAGCAGAGACCCAAGGCTTCTGCCCGGCCTCTGCTGGTTTGATGGGCACCTCCTGGTCTCAGCCCTGCACAGACTCCTGTCCCCAGCCCATTCCCAGGGCACAGGAAGGCCACATCAGAGCAAGACAGTGAGCACTGAGGTGTCTTCAGGCTGTCACCATTGCCCCGCAGCTCTGGCTCTGCGGGATTTCCACAGATGGATCACAAACCTCGATCAGCCCCTGCAGCAGTGCAGCTGCCTGAGCAATGATGTCTGCTGAGTCCTGGGCATGCACAGGCTCACTCTACAGGGATCCCCTCACACTATTTGCTGCTATCACTTCACCTGCACATCATCAGCCAGATCAGTATGAGGGGCATGGCCATTGGCACAGCCAAACACAGGCAGTCTTGCAGACAGACCGCTACCCCAGCAAACAATCAGGCACTGGATGCACACCTTTATTCTTGTGCTTAGGCACACCATGCTTCCCACCCACAACCATGGCCTCTGCTGTGGGTGCTGGCATGGGTACATCTGCATGCTCACGGGCAGGCATGCACAGCCTGTCCTGCACTTACACGGGCACAGGCATACTTTCTCAGGCACAGGAGAGCCTCACAGAAGAACAGCAACGAGGAACGACCAGGCCTGGCATCAGGAAAGTTGCAGGATTTCTGCCTGCCTCTACTGCTCACAGCTGAGGACAGATCTCAAATGCCTCCTGGCCTGGATGTGTGCTGGGATAGCACTGGGGGCATTTTCTGCCCTCACCTTCCTCTCCTGACCTCTCCAATTTCTTCACAGTGCTGTTACTCTGCCATACAATTTACTCTCTCTGCCCTGGGGTACTTTACAAAGAGGAGGGCCAGTGTGCAGGAGGGAGGCCACAATTTTCTGTCTTGGTGAGGCCACATCTGAAGTGCTGTGTCCAGTTCTGAGCTCCTCAGTTCAAGGCAGCAAGGGAACTTTCTAGAGAGAGTCCATAGGAGGGCCACAAAGATAACTAGGGGCTGGAATATCCCCTTATAAAGAAAGGCTGAGTGAGCTGGAGCTGTTCAGCCTGGAGAAGAGAAAGCTGAGAGGGGAATCTTATCAACACGACTATCTGAAGCATACATGTCCAACTTGGTCATTGTATGTTTTTGTTTCCCTCTTCTTTATGTTTTAATAATTAAAAGTATATATACACATTCACTATATTATGTATTTTATATGTGGCCCCAAATAGTTCCTCTTTACTCAGTGCAGCCTAGGCAAGCCAAGAGTTTGGACACCCAGAGCTTGTATCCAGAGAGTGGTGATCTATGGATCAATGTCCAGATGAAGATCAGTGACAAGTGTTGCTCTTCAGGGGATAGTACTGCGACTGGTGATCTTTAACATTTTCATCATTGAAGTTGAGAATGGAATTGAATCAGCAAGATTGTGGATGACACCAAGTGGTGTGGTGTGGTTGACATACCCTAGGGATGAGATGCCATCCAGAGACCATGATTGGCTCAAGCAGTAGGCCTAGGTGAATATCATGAGGATCAACAAAGCCAAACACAAGCTGTAACCCCTGCTATCATTACAAGTTGGGTGCAAAAGAATTAAGTGCAGCCCTGCTGAAAAGGACATGGGAATACTAGTGAATGTCAAGCTGGACATGAGATAGCAACGTGCCCTCATGCCCAGAAAGCCAACCATATTCTGGGCAGCATCAAAAGAAATGTGGCCAGCAGGTCACGGGAAGTAATGAATTTCCTACTAATTATCTCAGGTGGCATATTCTGGTTTTCAAATCTGCTGAGGTATATTCAGATAATAGGTTTTGTAGGATCACATTTAAACAGAACTCTGGAGAAGGCATTGGAAAGGCAGCTAGGAAAGAGAAAGCATAAAGAAAGATAGTATAACAAAATACTGGACAGCTCTTTACTATATAAAGAAAATAATCTTTTTGCAATATATGCAAACATTTTTATTTCTGCTGGATTATAGTTTTATCAGATGTAACCGTAAGTTTTGCGTTCAAACAATTCATGTAGATATATATAAATATTTCCATACATAGAATCATAGAATAACAGAATCATTTGAGTTGGAAGGGACTGTTAAAGATCATCTAGCCCAACGTCCCTGCAATGAACAGGAACACCTACAGCTAGATTACATCGCTCAGAACCCTGTCCAGCCTGACCCTGAATGTCTCAAGTGATGGGACATCCACCACCTCTCTGGGCAACATTTCAGTGCTTCGTCACCATTATCATAAAAAAACTTCTTTCATATATTCAACCTAAATCTCCCCTCTTTTAGTTTGAAATTATTTCACAGAATCACAGAATCGTAGGGGTTGGAAGGGACCTCCAGAGATCATCGAGTCCAACCCCCCTGCCAAAGCAGGGGACACAGGTAGGTATCCAGGCGGGTCTTGATGATCTCCAGAGAAGGAGACTCCACAACCTCCCTGGGCAGCCTGTTCCAGTGCTCCGTCACCCTCACTGTAAAGAAGCTCTGGCGCACATTTGTGCAGAACTTCCTATGCTGCAGTTTCTGGCCGTTTCCCCTTGTCCTGTCTCCACACACTGCTGAAAAGAGTCCAGCCTCGCC
>JAOWBP010004700.1:22139508-22163250 GCA_028571105.1 Tragopan temminckii | reverse complement strand
TAAACCTCATCTGGTTTCTTTCTGCCCAGCTCTCCAGCCTGTCCAGGTCTCGCTGAATGGCAGCACAGCCTTCAGGTATGTCTTCCAATCCTCCCAACATCTCATAATCAGCAAACTTGCCGAGGGTGGCCACTATCCCCTCATCAAGGTCATTGATGAAGATGTTGAACAAGACTGGATTTCTCAATTTCTCCTTGTCCTATCACAACAGACTGCTAAAGAGTCCGTCCCTTTCTGTCCCCCTCTTTAGATACTTAGAGGTGCTATCAGGGGTCTCCAGAGGTGAAGAGCCCCAGTTCTCTCAAACCGTCCTCATAGGGGAGATATCTCATTCCTTGGATCATTTTTGTGGCCCTGCTCTGGAGGCTGTCCAATAGGTCCATGTCTCTCCTGTCCTGAGGACTCTACACCTGATGCAGAAGTCCAGATGAGGTCTCACCAGCACAGAATAGGGGGTCAGGATTACCTCACCTGCTGGCCACGCTTCTTTTGATGCAGCCCAGAATGCAATGGGCTTTCTGGGCTGCGAGGATGCATTGCTGACTCATGTCCAACTTGCCAGAGCTACAAAGGTAGTCTCCCCACTCAGAGTTTTTGGAAATCATAATGGCAGAGGATGGTGATGAAATTAAAGTGGAGACTTGCTACTTGATCTGCTTCTCTGGCTGTGCAGAATAAAAGATTGTGTTGAAAAAAGAACTTGAACTCAAGCTAGCTTTTGTAGGGTGCTAGGGGCTTTGACTGGGAAACACTGTTTGGCCCTTTGGCCACAGATGACTAACAAGGCTAGTTATAGCTGAAATGCTCAGAATAACATCGAAGATCAGTTTCTTTTTTTCTGAGGATAAGTACCAAAAAACCCCAACAATCAAACAAACAAAAATCCTTTTCGTGATCACTTCATAAATCTTTGCAACATGCTTTCTAGGGTCTCTCCCTGTGTGGTATTTGTTTTTAATAACACTATTAGGAAACATAGATGATTTCTTTCTAACAGAACACATACCTACTCATATCTGATTTGTACTTTGTTTGCAGACATCTGTCCATATTACAAAACTATCAGCTATTAAAGCTGCATGAAGTATGTAGTCGTGCTGGGTGCTAATGATGTGTTAGAGTCAAGGGGAGGACTAAATGTTGTGTCAGGAAGGAATGGAATAAAATGGCTCTGCTTTGAGCTCAGGCAGAGAGAAAGGAAGAAGAGAAGACTGCCTTTTGTCTTTGCATGTGAGAGTGCGATGCAAGTAAAACCTGTGATGTGTCCAAAGCGTAGCATTAGACAAACAGCCTTCAGTCTATGTGTAGAAGACAGTGTAGCTTGAGTTGTTTGCTTTTAGACAGAAATATATCATGGAATGCTGTACCTACTAACAGTGATGGTGTGTTACTGCTCAAACATTAAATACTTAAGTTATTGGATTTACGTGGAGAGTAAAATCACATGAAGTGCTGGAGAAACTTCTAGAATCTGTGAAGGCTTCTGAGTTGTTTGTGTACTGGGAGAGACATAAGGTTACTGTAAATTGTTCAGAACAAAACCAATGTACTATGAATTTCCACAGAGGAATGCTTGGATTAAAAAAAAAAAAAAAAAAGAAAAGAAAAAAAAAGAAAAAAAAGCCATATGCTTTCTTTTGAATGGAGAAATAATAAAAAGCTGTTTAGACACTGACTTATCTTCTGTGGAGGTTTGAAGCTCGGGTGGAGATTGTTGCAAAAATAGAAAGGTGAGTAACATGACTGAAGTTGACAAAAAAGTCTCTAACTTGCAACCCTTGGTGCTTCCTGAAGCTTGGTCAGTTTTAGTCACTCTTGTGCATACTGACCACTCAAACCAACCTGCCTATTTTCAAGTAGGAAAATTATCAAGGATGTTGTAAAGTCATGTCCATGTTTCTACCTTACTCTCCAAAAAGAAGAGATTGTGGCCTTGTAAAATGTATCTTAATGCTTTTCATGTAAAAACAAACCAAAACAAAACCCAACAGACTGTCAGTTTGCCTTGATGCTGAAGGACTTGCCTCTTATTTGTGTTGTGTCTTCATGTGGCTTCAGGACACAGTATCAGTCTGTATCAAGAGAAAACTCTTTGTGGTAGACATTTGTTGAGACTTCATTTTTATCATTGCCCTGTTCTCAGAGTGTAACTTGTAAGCTCCCCCTAAGCACCTAATATGTCAGGTCTACAGCTCAGGCCTAGCATTATTGCCTTGCTAAATACTTTTGGCATGGCTGAGTTGCATAGGAGAAGGTTCCAGGTCTTGCAATGTGTCATAAGTTGTGTGAGCACTCTTAATGCAAAATGAAGTACTTTCTCCATTTCTTTCTTTGAACAGCTATATTCTCTACTTTCCTTTCTAGTTAGATATTTATATTTTCCATTTTTGACAACGAAAATGCGTACCTTCAAAAGGAAATAACTAGTTAAATAGGAAAGCGATTTTCAGATGTACAAAGCAACCTCAAAAAAAGATGCACATTTTGAAACTGACAGTTAAGAGTGCAGAAGCATTTGTGGTTGATTATGCCTTCCTCAGTGTGAGTTAGTACACTTGAGATGTAACTTTTTTCTGGATATTTCTAGACAGTGACATGCCAGTATCAGATGGGCTTTGAAATAGGAAGCTGTCTAAATTCACGTGCTTTGTTGAAGCTTGCTAAAGACTTTATTTTGATAAGAAAAGCTTTTGTTTATAACCTAAGTACATTGTCTTGAAACATTTTTTACAATGTATTAAAAAATATGCACACATATAGTATGCTCTTTACACAGTGATATTTAGAGTGATATGAAGTCAAATGCTGGTTAAGGGTCATGGCACAGTACAGTCAAAATTTTAAATTTAATCTCTTAATGAACATGATTCTTGGACTACGCACAGCAACACTTACTAAATTTACTTTGCACCATGTGTTTATTTGTAAAAGACGGTCTAAATGCATTACAAGGGCTCTGTGATTTTTTTTGTTTTGTTTTGTTTTGTTTTGTTAAACTGTATAGAGGAATCAAAATTGCTTTCCTTTGTTTTGCATGAAATAAGACTTCCTCACATCTTCTTCATGACAAACTGAGAAGTGATGTCTGCTCTCCTGTCAAGTACCACAAGAATAGCATAGCAGCCTGTTGAAATTAACTGTGACTTGGTTTCACCTTTAACAGTCAGATATGTGTAATACTGGTGTACAGACAACATCACAAGAAAGGGAAATCAGAATTAAAGCCTTAGTATGTCCTGCATGCCAGATTTCCCACCCAGCAAGAGCTAAGCAAAAGTCTGTTTGTCTATGGGAATAATGTACTATGAAAAAGGATTGTATGATCTCCTTATATTTTGACATACAAATGCTATAATTCTAAAACATGAATGATAAAAATTAGAAAATACTAGAATTTATAAAGTACAAGAATTTAAAATAAATACAAAAAATTAATAGATGTATAGAATATATATTTCTATATTAACTGGTAAGTTTTCCCAGCACTGTTCAATATTATGTGTCAAGCTATAGCACATGCATAAATCTGTCATAATTGGCAATTGCAGTAAAAAGCAATAACCATTATTTAAATACAATTTGTTATAAATGTATTGCTTTAATGCTACAGAAGGTTGGCTCTGGTGGAGTTTCAGGGCTGGATCAGCCTGATAGTGAAATACTGGAGGGCTTGAAAAATCTAAGTTTTAGGAGAAAGTAAAAAAGAGGAAGCAAAAATCACCGACGATGCTGGAAAGAGAGGAGACTAGTTAGTAATTAGGGCTTATCAATGTTTCTGTGGATAACAGATTTGGGGGGGGAGAGAGTGGACAGGAGCATAGAATAGCAGTTCAGACTTATCTGGGGTTTTCTTTGGTTCAATTTAGTTGTTTTTCTTGTTCTAGCAAGAGAATTTCTTATCAAACAAAAGGATATAGTCTTCTCTGTGGGGAAGCTTAATTGCATTGAGGAGTCAAAGATAATCCTCCAAATTAATCTTTGATGGGAGCCACATAACCTTTGAGAAAATAAACAGGCTAGGAAAATAATATACTTCTGACAAATCTTGTGTTTACCCATAATGAAAATGTTTGATTATAACCTCCTGTCTGCAATATGAATCTCTGGATAGTCTCACTCACCTTCTACTTCTGTCCCTCCTCTCTCCTTCTTTTATTATGTCAGACTGTAAAGTGCATTCTTCTCCCCAGGTAATCTTGGATAGCCAGGGAACTGACATAGAACTGCTTTCACAGCAGTTAGTTTTGGGGAGTTTGTTATTATTAAACTTGCTGCCTATATGCTGTCTGTATAGGCATGGAAGAGGTTTCGGACTCTCTGTTAAAGAAATGCCAAAATTAAGTAAAGCTGGAAAAGTATGTTAGGATGAGTGGACAGGGATAGATTATTCTGACAATGCAGTGCAATACATCTTTTGAAAAACAAAGGAGAGGCTGGCATGGTGTTTCAAAAATCTTTTCCCTCTTTTGGAGTCCTTAATACCAAAGATCATTTTAAGCCTTCGGAGGACTACATTATTCTATTCTAATGTATGCCGGCAGTGATATTGAAACTCCCCTGCAAGTCTGTACTTAAACTGACACATTCATGCTACTCTGTTGCTATACATATATATATTCTGTAGTGCAAGAGTGTGTATTCTGATTTTTTAAAGATGAAAAAAAATGTAGTGGTTTCTTCTATAACTGAAGCATTATTTTGTACATGGCAGAGAAGTGCCACAAACACACTAGATTCTTGCCAGTTTTGTGCCTGTAAAAATAACACATCCAAATTACAAATCAGAAGACCAGTACAGACTTCTGAAAACACCTCTCAGATTGCAAAACAAACAAACAAACAAACAATGTGGTTGCACTCCTTTCCAGCAATGGATGTGTTTCCTGAAGAAATTTGCACTGAATAGCAATAAATGAATGGAATGAAGCAGATTTCTCTGCATGTTCAACAATTTGTCTTAAATTTGAAATGAAAGTATAACCTTACCTTATAGCAAGCTTTTTGGTAGACCATGTCTTATGACCTGGATACTGGATTTTTTCTGAATTGAAGTAATAGTAATAGTTAGGGAAAAAAAAAGTCAAGTCTATTATAAGAAGTGATGGAAGAGGACCAGAACATTTTAATTTATTTCCAGACTCTCCACAGTTTCTCAAAATAAAATCTGACCATAATTCAGTGAAATGTTCCTTGCATAAAATTTTAGATTGAAGCACTGGTTTAGAATTCAGGTTGTCATGATGAATTGGAAAATGCCTGGAGTAATAGGTGATATAATGGAATAAATGCTGGTCCAGAGCATTATATCCAAGAAGGAAAGTTAAATAAATGAGTCGAGTATAAGTGATTACGCTTTGGGAGCTTAAATAAAGACCTTCACATTATATACTTGTGCATAAGTATCAGTATATTATATATACTATTTTATAAACATATATACAAACTAATTCAGCAGCACAGTTTTTCAGAAAAAACATATGTCATTGTGGATTTATTAACTGGGGATAAAAGTACTCAATTCACATGTTTGATGACTTTGCTGAGGAAAAGATTTTAATGCTTATGTTAATAAGCAGACGCTGTGAAAAGTTCAGAGAACAAGGGTAAGAATAATGAAAGCATTAGGACCTATCGGAGAATGATGAAAAAATTGTATTTGGCTGAAGCTGTAAACACACTTGTTATGCAGTTGAAGTTTTGTGTGTGCCATTTGTTTAGTCCTTCCTCTTTTTTCATGTGTTTTTAAGAGACCTTCAATCTTAATTTTCCAATGCAAAATCAAGCAAGATTTGGTATAAATATTAGGAGATGCTAAGTGCTTAACTGCCATTATATGAGTTACTAAGAAAGACAATGAATCTGTCATTTGTGGTCTTGAAGATCAGGATAAGCAAATGTCTATTTCTGCTCCCTGCTTTCAGGCTAACTTTAAATAACCCCTGAATATGCCTTCTTCAGAAGCTGACGTACCTGAGCTGAAAGCAGGTCCAGTTAACAAAAGCCTGGCTAATACGTAAGAAAATCTTTCTTTTAGATTTACTTCAAACTTTATACCTACATTTCTTCTCCAGCCTATCAATTTCTAACCTGCTCAAACACATAAGTAAATGCGATTTTTTTCTTCCTTTTTTTTTTCTTCTTTTCCTCCATCTCTTTTTCTTTTTCTTTTTCTTTTTCTTTTTCTTTTTCTTTTTCTTTTTCTTTTTCTTTTTCTTTTTCTTTTTCTTTTTTCTTTTAATGCAGAAAATAACCTGTTTTTCAGGACTTGATACTGACATCTGTGTGAACTTTTATTATATTGCCTAATGTTATGGGTGAAACTTTTATCCAGTAAAGTTGGCAAGATGATATTACTTCTATTCTATAGCTGTTGTTATTGGTATTTAGCTTTCATCTCAATATCTTTTCAAAAATGTAGGCAACTGTAGGGTTTATATATACACAGTAAAAAGTAAGTTTAAACTCCTTACGAATTTTAAGGTTTTTTTTTTAAAGACAAGTGCTTGAGAATCTAGTTATCCTTCTGCTGGTTTTTAAAGTTCTTCATTTTTATGAAGCAGAAGTTCCAGTGGTAATGTATGTGACAGGAAATAGTGAAAGAGATGCCTTAGGCATTTCAAACATTTGTTTGAATGAAAAATAAGATTACTCATTTAGCACATATAAAAGCATTTATTTTCATAAATATCCATACACAAATACTGCTTGTACTTTGTTACAGAATATAGAATCACAGATTCATGAAGTGCAAGCAGTATTTGTATCTGGATATTTATGAAAATAAATGTTTCTATATACAAATGTGTACCTTTCTAAAACTACTGATTTTCTGAGATTTGAACTGAATAATGGAGGCGCTTAACTATTTTCTCAACTTCCTTTTTTAGTGCAGATATTGAGAATTTTGCTAGGGAGAGATGACGAAATGATTACTTATTAATCAGGCTCATCATCTCCCCAGTTAGTTTTAAACTGAGAAATAATTTCTATTTGAGATGAAGGTCTTATATGCATATGACCTTTTTTTTCAGTTAGATATAAATGCATTAAGAATGCAAAGAAGCCATTACAAGATATGTTATTAGAAATTTTATGGCAGACTGGGCTTTGGGTCACATTATGGTTTAGTCATTTGGCTTATAGAAAAGCAAAAAATATCAAGTAAAATACCAGGGGAAAAACAAACAAACAAACAAAAAAAACCAACACTGGAAAGGGGACAGTAGTGATGTCTGTTCTGTATGTCGTAGACTAAGAGTCCTTCATCTTAGACAGGTATAATGAGTGGATCGAATAATCAATCAATTGGTGGCCCTGCATGTGTCAGCGGGGTTGGCGATTCATGATCCTTGAGGTCCCTTCCAACCCAGCCATTCTGTGATTCTGTGAATAAGACTATCATTCTGTTCTCTATAGAGACTTGTATCTTTTACATGTTCTTATGTATTTACATGTTCTTACTCCCAACTCCAATCCTATCTGAGCAATGAGCTAAAAGCAGGAATGCAAAAAAGAAATGTCAGGAAGGGTGAGAGGAGTTGCTGTCAGTTTTATTTGAAGGTGAAGTTTATATGCAAGTAGTGATGTGTTTTTCTTAATAAATCCTACCAACGTATTCATCAACATACTGTGGATATTTTATTAGCTGATCATTAAATGTAGTGCCTTTGAAAGGCATATGTGTGCTATGTTTTGGCTGTTGGCAAGAAGTAAAATGGCTAACCATAGAATGCCTTGGGATATAGGGGATCTTTAAAGATCATTTAATACTACACCCTGTGTTAAAATGCCAATAAGTTTCTGAACAATAAAACTTCTTCTAATGCTTTCATTGATAAAAAAGGAAGAGAACTGATGTGTGATTCTGCATAGCTGTCTTTGTAGAGACTCCTTCCGGTGCCACCCTGTACTTAGTGTGATGGTGTCCTTCACATCAGCAGATTTGCCAATATATATTTTAGTAAATGTACTGTTTGCCACGATGGTACCTAACAAATGTATTTTTTCTTCATGTATTAGGTACTGAGTAATTCTCTGTCAGTTCTTGTAAGTCTTTAGACTTTTCCTCTCTAAAGATTTCACACAGAATTATCGAAAGGATTTTTTTAAGTGCTACTACAATAAAAACAATTGCTCCCTTTCTCCCACGTGAAGTGAAATGTAAGCCTACTTTCCCTTTCCTAACTTCTACCATGCTTCTCCCCTTGGGGTGGGAAGTACCTACATTTGTTTTCTATTGGCAAGATACTACAAGCTTTTATGGCATTTCTAATGTATTTTTCTTGAAGCAGTAGAAAAATTGTTTTGCCCTCTAGGTGATCTGGGCTTAATTCAGGAAATAAATGTTCTCTGGTAACAATTCTATATCCTTATTAGTTTGTGTGCATCAAATGGAACAGAACAAGATGAATGATATCTGTGTTGAAGAAGATTAGAACAATCTATCTCACAAGGAAAAAAAAAGCCATTTTGGTTGGAATTAGCTGGGAGATTGCGTTGTGTACTCTTCCTGAACACTATGAAATAGAAAATGCAGTGGTTTACAATGGCAAATTCTAATTATTTCCAACATACATGCGTTACCAGTGAAGTACATCTCTTCAGTCTTACCAGAATAGCACATTTTGTTATGAATGCAGTTTACTTAGTTATAATTTTTGCCTTTCTCAGAGGTACACCTGCAGCCAATCCCTAGTTCAGCAGGGGGGATTTACCTCACTGCAGAGAAAAAATGCCTTCTGAAGCTGCCTTCTTTAGCAGTACGAGTTTTCTGTATTTCCTTCCTTGTTAGCAGAGCTAACTGACTATTTTAGTCCTCTGCTGTTACGTCCATTTAAATTGAATCTGGGTATTTAATCATTTTTTCTATGAAAAATATTTCCCGATTGCTAAGTTTGAAAGATTAAAAGTGGGAAGCTCTGTGAAGCAGAACTTACAAGAGCGCAGGATGTAAAATGGGTAAGGGATTTTGCATCTCTTTTTATTTTCTAACAAAATGCTTTAAAGAGAGAAAAATAATTTTGCAAGAAGAGATCTGAAATGGATAAGAAGAAACATCACATTTGAAGATCTTGTTGTGGTTTTTTTTTTTAATACCCTTTCATACAACAGTATCATTTTATGGCAATTTTTTATGGTTTTCATTTTGACTCAGTAGTGACTCCACATTTCTTAAAAGCAACAAAAGCCACAAGTTCATAGAGCACACAAGGAGCATACTTAATGAAATAATTGAGGGCTGGAAATAATAAATTGAGTTGTTCTTACTTAGTTTTTAGTCAGATTTATGAATTATTGATTTTGTAATCTTAACTCAGTATTATACTGCTTTACATATTTTGCCTTTCCAAAGCTGTTTTTGACATAAATGTCTATCCAAAGACTTTGGTTTGTCTACGCAATTCTTGTATAAAACTCCTAAGAATTCTACACGCTGATACAGCACCCCAAAACATTGCTTACTTCGTAGATATGAGATTTTTAAATGCAGGTGGAGGACACCCTTCTGCACTCTGCTCTGTTCTCTTTGCTGTAATGCCCAGAAGCAGAAGCAAAGGTAACTCCCACGGATTCTTACTTCCACATGACAGCCCATGGATCTCACATTTTTATAACCTAAAACCCCATATGGATTTACACACAGTTTGTATTATTTTCTTTTTAAATGGCATGTAATTCCATTAACTTTTTCTCAGTGCAGTTTACATTCCGTCCTGTAGCTAATGTTTTGAGACCCCCTTTTTATGACAGCTTTTAGCTTGTAAATATTTTGTAATCTGCATTTGCAATTGGAAGCTTTAAAAATTGAATTTGCCTTTCAGGGAGTGTAATTTCTTGCACAGCTAATAATTTTAATTGCTCTTTGTACTCTAAGTGAAAGATATTTGCAGGCAAGATTTGAAGCTGCAGGATCAAACATTTATTTTAACTGTTTGACCTGGAGGCCCATTTCCTGACACTTCTATATATGTTGGATGTAGAATCAAGCAGTGCTGTGTAATTATTGCAAGTTATCATTTCCATTTTCCACTCTAGTGATTTACTACGTAGTTGTAAACATAAGTATCACTATTCTATTTTCAATTTAGTTATTTATTTTTTGTTCAGCAGCTATTTGTAGCAGCTTCTATTTTTCTGCACATTGATCAGGAAGGCTGACACCTAGGATGAGCCACAAGAGCCTTAGTCTTTAGTATACTTATGAAATGCCTACTGCATTGCTTCTGCAGGTTGTTTATGCATTTATTTAACTAAACTACATGCAGACCAACTTTTATAAATGCTTTCTAAGTGATTTACAGGTTTTTGTATGTGGCTGTTATGTTTTTGAAAAAAAGGACTCAGAAAACAGTAGTAACTAGGTGTTTGAGGAGCACTTTCAGACTTTCTGATGACTGAAAAACTTCAAGTGGCAATAAACTCCTATTAGAGCTATGGTAGCCATAGTCTTTACACCTCTAATAGACATGCAAGAGATCAGACTCTGGCAGAACTGAAAGTTCTTTTAAAATGAGTGTAAGGATATTCCAACAGTTTCTTTGTGTTTCTCCTTTTTTTAGATTTGTATTGTGAGTTAGAGAACTTAAGCAGAGATGCATGTGTATGTTTCCCTGGCTGATAATTCCTTCAAGGTAAATTTCTGTCTGAATATCTGTTCACAAGACCATCAAAATAATTATATCTTAATGACAGTGACATGAAATGTAGTTCCCTCAGGAGTGTAACTGCTGTAATGGCTCTCAAGCTGAATGCTTGCTCTGCTCCCTTCTCTGGAGGACTAGGGGAGAGGGGTGCATCTGCTAGGTGAGCTGTTAAGTATATCAGATAAATAGAGGCTTTATCAAGTGGTGGTTGCTATGTCATCCTCTCTCCCAATGCATTGAGTAATGCATCAAACAAGTAGTATTTAATTCACTGGGACAATGAAGAGGGAGCAGTTTTCATGGGTAGTAGTTTCCACTTCCTTTGAAACTTTATACACCACCTTGCATCCCATTTGTTTCGCTTCTGAATATCATCCTAATACAAGACCAAAGTAGTATTTGTTCCTTCTTACAGCATGAACATGGAACAGAAGGCCAGAAAAAGAGAGAATAAAGAGTCTGAAGTATCAGAAATTTCTAGTCCTACTTATCAGTGCTCGTGTAATTTGTAATCCGGAGAGGGCTATTTACTTTTCTTTACAAGTTGTCGAAGTTGATTAAATTATTTTGGATGAGAATTTTCTCCCACTAGATTTTAATCAGTGAAATGATGGCATTCTTTTCTATGGTTTGACATCATGGTCTGAAATAATAATCAAGTGAAATGATAAGGATGGTTACCACTGACTAGTTTATTAGCATTATCAGTTTCGCAGCAGCTGACCTTTTCCGTCCCAGCCTCACTTCTCTTCATATGTCATGTTTCATTTTGTCAGATTGATTTTCTTTTACCATAACAGTTTGTATGTGTCAGATTTCAAATGCTAACCAGTCCTTACAGTTTCTCACAATGCTTAAAAACTAACTGTATTAAAAAAAAAAAAAAAAAAAAGGGGGGGGACAGTTATTTCTAATTGGATTCTCCTGAGATTATAAATATAAAAGTAGAACCAATTTGATTTTTAAATTCTAACCTTAAATTTTAAAATGATATGATCAGTATTTAAGAAAATCTGTGGTTTTTTTTGAAATCCTGTTCATTATGGAATTAAACTCAAAAAAATTTGTGCCACCTTTTAAAACTATGATTCTAACTTACTTGCCTTTAAATCTTGGTCTGATTCTTGTCGGACTTGGATTTCCCAACAGTAATGGAAAACATGCTTGAGTGTACCCATACACTTACATCACAGCCTCTGCCCAAGATTGCTGGCTGGGAAAGTTTCAGCACCTTTCTTCCTGCCATTGTAAATCTGCATCTGAGACTCTTTAAGTTATGGAGTTTTCTTAATAAAAATGTAGGAATGTGAGAAATGACTGTTGAAGTTTCCGTGATTCCATAGATGGGAGGCTTATGTGTTTAAAATGAAGTAGACTTTATGCCCTTAGACACGGAACTTGGACCATGAACTGTTTATCTTCATGCATGATACTCACCTGTAACTTTTTTCCTTAGTAATCAACTACTCACATCAGTGAGACTGCATTAAGTTTGAATGACAAGGTTTTTTTTTTTTCTTTTGTGATCTTATTTAGTTCTATATGAGATGTTATGGTTTGCAGGATAGATACTGTTCTTAATTCTTGCTTCTTGTCTTCCATAAAGGAAAAAGAAGCTATCTTAAACTTCATTGCAAAATAAGTCCTAAGGGAGTGGGACTTTGCCTTTGTCATAAAATCTGCATGTTAATAGGTCAAAAGTCTTCACCACTCTTTCACTACACCAGTGTGGCTGGCATTTTCAATAGAACACATGTGGAGGAAAATAAGACACAATTACTAAGAAATTAACAGGTGAAAATGGGAAATTGATTTGAACTGCAGTCAAACGTTGTTTGGTTTTGTATCTTTCATTTAATTTGGAACAGTCTTTTGTGGTGGACTCCTGAATCTTTCCCTTTGCCATCTGACTTACTTTAATTTAAAGCAGTCTTCATAGAACCACAGAATGGCAGAGTTTGGAGGGTTGCTCTGGAGGCCATCTGGTCTAGTTCCCACCCTGGCAGTGACACCCAGAGCAGATTGACCAAGACCTTGAAATTAAGCAATTATTAATGTAGTTGCTTTGTCCTAGGTTCTACCTGTTTTCCAGTGTAAGGTCAAAATGTCAGGCTGTCTAGTTCATTCAAAACTATGGGAATGCAAGATCTTCAACTAGGTTTGCTGTATTGAATGGGTAAGCATTAAAGTATTATGCCCAAAAGTCCTAAAGGTGAGGTACAAAGGAGCTGCTTGGGTGCCCTCGTAGTTGCTTAAAATTATAACTTACAGTATCCAAATTCATTTAAGAGACATATATATTTTTGCCATCAAATACTGAAGATGAAAATCTATTGAGGTGATTGGACATTGGCTCTGGACATGTTTAAGTGTATTTTGATGACACACTCATCTGTATGCTGTCCTGTCTTCTATTTGCTCTGTCAGAGTCTGTCAGAGGGACATTCTCTAAACATGTGTTACTGGAGCCTGTGCTTGGAACATGCCAGCAATGTCAACTCTTTTCTCAACAATCGACTGGCTTGAGTGTTCTCTGAATAGAGCTCAGACATTCTCCAAACTGTTTTTCCTACAATTATTCCAGTAAGTTTTGTGATGAAACACTTTGTTCTGAGTGTTTGGCTATGAGTGTTTCTTGGTTTTCCCCTTTCCTTTTTCCATAAGAAAAGCTTGAAATCCAGTGAAGTCACTGTGGAATTACCCTGGAACGCTTTACTAAACACTTTCTCCATTATTCAGGTTCCTGTTGCAGACCTACTGCTGTAGTCTTTTGTTTTGACAGGATGAAACTATGCAAAGTGACATAACTGATCTTCCACTCATATGGAAGAAATGGGAAGCAAAAATGAAGATTTTCAGATTATAGAAGGACAGAACAAAGGGTGTTTCTAGTGTTTGGAAGATGTATTTCTGTATTGCACATGTGTAAAGAGATTAAGCAGCACATTTAGTGACATTTAGTGGTATTTTATTAGATAGTCTCCATATAACTTATCGCTAAAGATAAATTGATTTTTCTTTTTAAAAAGTTTGCTTAAAGACAAGCTTCTTCAGCAATATTGTAGAGTACTTATTGTCTCTAAAAACTTCCTTCACACAATCTTGGTACTATATTGTAAGTTCATGAATAAGAATAGATGTTCTATAATAACATTTTCATTGTAACGTCATACCAGTTGAGCAATAATAAGAATTAAATTATTAATTTAACTAAATGTCACTAATCAACCTTTTGCAGCTTTCTGTACATGAGCATTGCTCTGAAAATTGACTATGTCGCATTTTCCCATACAGATATAAAACACTTTTCTCAAAGATTCATCAGTCTAATCTTCTCCTTAACACATTCTTTTTTAAGAAATGAATTTAAATTCAGTATTTTGTTTCAGCTGGGTGAGATGTTTTATACACACACTGAAGAAGTTTGCTCAAAGGAAAGGGATTATAAGGGCTTTACTGTGATTTTTTCCCATTTATTTTTGTGTGGTAATATGTAGAGAGCTAAGGGTTATAAAAGTGAAAAAAATAATTCTTCTAGTTAAGAAAATAACATGAAAAAATTAATCATTATGTTATCTGGCTGTTGTTTTTAATATATATAACAGGCTGTTTTCATTTACACTGTTATTTTTATGTATTACTTTTTAATCGTATAAATAAATAGGAAAGTAACCCCGGGCTTCTGAACTTTGTTGGACAGTCTCCTACAGAAAGTCTTTCTTACAGCAAGTCTTTTGTTTGACCTTAGTGTTTGTGACTTAATTATCTTTTTTTTTCCTCATTATTGTGGTTACAAAGAGCTGTCACTCTGTTTACTTTTTAAGAAGTCGTGTTTTAGTTTATTCTTACAGATTTAAACTTAAAACTTTATTTTTTTTAAACTTTTCCCACTTCTCTCTATTATCTGTGCATAATAAACGGTCTGGTTTTGTTCTTCTCCAGAAAGTTTTCTTTTGGAAATACACGTATTTCATTAGCATAACCTTGTCCCACTTCCTCCCCATGTGCGTCTTCAAATTGAAGCTCATTTAGGTGCTACTGTGCATTTTGGAAGCATATACTCCTTATGTGCCAGCAAGCGAACAAAGGATCTCTTAGTACTTTTCATACATGTGCAAACTACACACATCATCAAATTGAAGGGAAAAATAGAGAACATTAAATTACATGTCATTATTTTATCTTGTCACATCAACCCTCAGCAATTTACAAGGCTTAGGATATTTGGGACCACAATGGGGCTAATTAACGGGCAGCATGCTTGCTTACTTTAGAATCTCTAAGTCTCTTGTAGGTGACAAAATAAAATCTAATTATTTTGATATTTTATTAAGTGGTTTGTCAGCCACAATGTAATTACTTCTTCTGAAAAAAAGTGATCTGAAAATTATGGATGTCAGGAAACTAGAGCCTGTTGATGATATTTTCATAAGAACAACAACTGCAAGGTAAGTCTTCAGGAAAGAGATGAAATAGTATTGAGACACTACAGTGAATGTGGTTTTTCCTACTGTGTACAATTATACATAATTAGATCTGTCCCCCCCTTCTTTTTTTACTGTGCTGTCTAAAAAATTATTTCTACCTATCTAGATACTCAATGACCTTGTAAATAAGATAGCAAGATCAACATAGTCTGAAGAAATAATTAGTAACAATTTAACAGAAATTGTTCAGCTCGGGCTAAATCAATAGTAATGGAGATGAATAAATGGTAGAAACCTTAAGTAATTACAAATCCTTTAAATTATTCTTGAATTAGATAGCAGAAGAAAAGAATAGATTTAATTACTTGCTTTACTGATACATGAAAAGAACTTTCTTAATTCTCTCTTTGTACTTTCTTTTCTAGAATATATTTCTTTAGGCAGCTAGTATTCAGTTTCCTGTACCTTTTGCAACTCACTTAGTTAAGCTAGATATACTGAATTAGGCACTCTGTTTTTTCCCTATGCTGAGTTACAAATATCAGTGGGAAGAAGCAGATTTCTTCTTAACTAACTCAACTAACTTCTTAACTACACTGGTTTCAGTGTATTTTTGGCACAATTCATATTTTTCGTAGAACTCTAAGGAGGAAAGAACAATGTGTTTTTCATTTTTTTGTGCAGTAGAGAGGAACTTCTAGGAAACATTAAATGTACCTTTAATTATTGGAAACAGACCAATATGCTTAGATAGAACATATAATGAAAAAAAGAAAAAATTCTAGTATTATGTTGAGGTTTTTTTAAGCTCCTGCTTCATACAGAGTTCTTTGATGTATTGAATATAGTGTCCAGATGGTACTTTTTGCATTATTGTTTTTAATTTTAGTTATGAAAGTATTTTATTATGGTCTGTAGAGATGTATTACATTGCCTTTATAAGATCTGTTATCTTCTCAGTGCTCTTCTATTTTTGTAAACTATACTGGTTCACAAGAACTATTATCTTGACTCATATAAAAAGAAATCTTAGAAGGGCAAAGAGATGTCAAGCCCGAATCTAGATGTATTTATAGCTAAATTAAAATCAAGCAGAAAAAAATTGAAGAGCAGTTACATGATACTCTTTGGATCACTGTAGAAATGTAAAGGTCAGAGAAACCTAAGGAGTTCTGTTGACATTTGGGGATTTCTCAAAGCCTAACACTGGTATTTTGGTTTTCTTGACCATGTGAAACAGCAATAGAAAAATTCTATATTGAAGTATCTGCTAATTGACCCAAATGTTTTCTTGGTATAAACTATTCATAGATATTACTAACGATCATTTTCAATGGGAATCTACTGACTGCATTGAAATAACTGAAAGGCAATTTTTTCAGTGTTTTGGATGTATAGACTAATGACAGGATGACTCATCTTTAAAACAAATAGGTGACTTAATTTTCATAGGATCACAGAATGGCTTGTATTGGAAGGTTCCAACCTTGTTTCATGGGCAGGGTTGCCAATTGCTAGATCAGGCAGCCCACAGCCCCATGCAACCTGGCCTTGAATGCCTCCAAGGATGTGGCATCCACTCCTTCTCTGGGCAGCCTATGCCAGTGCCTCATGACTCTTTGAGTAAAGAATTAACTCCTAACACCTAGCCTAAATCTCCTCTCTTTTACTTTAAGACCATTCTCACTATAACAAGTCAGTCTTCCTCTTTATAAGCTCACTTCAGGTAGTGAAATGCTGCAACGAGGCCTTCCCAGAGCCTTCTCTCCTCCAGGCTGAACAAGCCCAGTTCCCTCAACCTTTCACTACAGGAGAGGTGCTCCAGCCCTATGATCATCTTTGTGATCCCCTTCCGGATCCACTCCAACAGCACTATGTACTTCTTGTGCTGCGGGCCCCAGGCCTGGATGCAGTACTCCAGGAGGAGCATCACGAGGGCATTCTCTATGCACTGAGATGCATCTGGAACAGAATGCAGTGCTTTGATTACTACATCTTGCATGTGGCTGGGTGGATATATGCATGCTCAACTGGGTAGATAATCCCATTTCATGTTAGATATGTTAAAAACTCATCTGAAGCATTTTCTTTAATATCTTCTAATTGACATTTAAATGAGAAATGGGAAGGTGACTAGAAAGCAATTTAATGCTTTTGAAGAAATTAAGGTGACTTCTTTCTTGATTTAATAATGTGTAGGAGCACACAAGTCTTAAGACTGTCAAGGTCAGTCTAAACTAGCAGTGATGATGTGCTGAATGTCCTAAACAATCTTGGGCTCCCCCCCCCCCCTTTTTTTTTTTTAATTTATTTCTTTAAACAGAGCAATAAAAGAGCAGAACCCAGAAGCTCAACTGCCAGCATGTGGCAATGTATATCTGTGAACGTTTCAAAAATCTCCACTAAATACATTTATTTGTTTTTTAATACAAAGAGGCAGATAAGCAGAGGGATGGAAATCATGTGGGTCATAGAAACCAGTGTTGATTTGATGCAGAAGCAATGTGTGGAATTTAGGATTCGTTGAAAAATGCAGTAATTTTCATTCCAAATTTTTTCAAGAGAGATCATACAATAGTGCAAGCCCCATGAAAAAGGTATATGATGTGTTTAGTGAGGACACACAGTCCTCTATAGGTTAACAAATAGTAATGTCATATGATATTAATTTGGAAAGCAATGGTGGAAAGTCATCATCTCAATTTTGGATCCATTAGGGTAACTTCAGTAATTTGCAAAGCTTATAATGAAGTTTCAAAGAAAATAATAAGAAAAGATATGGAGCCAAATGGACAATAAAATAAAATGTAGCATGCCAAGTTAACTATGTCTTTTCTAGGAAAATCAGTTCTCTTTTCCAAAATAAATGTGGTAGATATACAATAAACTCTTGAAAGCATTTGCAGTAAGATTAAGTTACCATGAAGGACACTGAGATTAGCAGAAATGTGAGCACTGGGGTAAAGAGAAGATATCAAAGGTTCTACTTAAAGAGGAAAGCTTGATTTTAGTAGGGTTATAAAAAAGATCCTCAAGAATTGGTCTGGATCTGCTTTTGTTTTATATTTGACATTGTGAATACATTATACTAATAATACTTGTGAATGACAAAATTGTTTGGTTTTATCAAGACAAATGAACTGTAACACAATAACTGATGACCTAAAGAACTGATATAGTAAAGTAGAACTCAATTTGATATGAAGGGCAGCAAAAAGCTAGAGATTACTTGGGATTTCATGCCATCAGAACTCACCAGCTGGAGGTAATAGTGAAGAACCATAATGCATAAGGTGGTCACAGAATTAATATAACTCAGTAGTGTGATGAAAGTGTTAGAACATCCAGTGAAATCTGGAAACATTAGGTGAGGTTTTCTGGTATCATGGAATCAAAGAACAATTGAGGTTGAATACACCTCTAAAGGTCATCCGATCTAGCCTCTGCTCTACTAAAGCAGGGCCAAATACAGCCAGTTGCCCAAGGCCATATCCAATTGTCTCTTGGACATCTGCAAGAATGGAGATTCCACAACTGTAGTACAGAGTACAGACTGAAAAGTATTGTTGCAGAAAAACAATAATGCTTTCATTGAAATTTTATACATTTTATCACTGTATAAGAGATCTAAAATTACTGAAGAGTTAAAGTTATTAGAGGATGTCAAGCTGCCTTGTAAGAGAATTCAAAGTGATTAGCTTGCTTAGCCTTACAAAATCACAACAGAGATTTATGCCTACACATCCTACTTATGGGAAAATAGAAGAAAGTAAGAGGGAAGTTAAACTAATTACTAATTTCAGCACTAGAATAAAAGGGATTGAGCTAACCTAAATGAATCTAGACTGGAAATCAGAATAAAGTTTGTAACTGTGTGAAAAAATGTGTTCAGAAGTTTATTTTAAGGTAAAAAACGAGTAGTTGAAGGGAAGGCTTCACAGCACAACTGACCTACAGCCATCATACTTGTTCTTATTACTCAGCTGATACCTGTGTCCATTTCCAGGCTCATTTTTCAACCACTTCTCTGCCTGCATGCCATGCTTCATCTCTGTAGTTTTATGGTGAATCTACACAAATTTATTTCCACTGTTGCCTCTCAGTCTCTTCCCCCTAGTGTACATCAATGTTCACCATAAGAGTCAGTGCCCCTCTCCTAAGCTAACTGCAGTTATTTCATTGTCTCCATAGTCTTCCCTGAATCTGAACCCCTTGGTCAAATAGCTCAGCATCTGCTCTCCTTCTTTCTTTGGAACCACTCTATACTACCAGGGAGCTCCTCTGTTTCTGTTTCATCCAGTATTTTGTCTCTCATCTTGTTTATAATTTCATTCTGTCACTAGTCTACTTGACAAACATTTTCTCATGACATACTTCTTCATCTACAATGAAAATTCAGGGTTAGGGTTTTTCTTCTGCTGCATAGCTTGGACTAGCTAAGGGTAAAACGGAGGACATAGGGGGACGTACTCATTTTGTGTTCTGCTTCTGTTTTGGGAAGCTGTTAGTGTGGCAGAACTGAATCTTTTGGAGATGGCAGAGCTACAGATGCCCTCAGGTGCATCTTTTCTGAATGAGAACAAAAGAATAAACAAAGTCTCCATAAATTTCAGTCATGGACCTGCTATCTATGTTGTTCTGCTTGTTCTCTCAGTGTAGGTACACATTTCTGTTTTTCAGATAAATTAAAAGAGGAGGGGAGAGATTGCATAGGCAGCTTTCAAGTGCACAAAACTTCTCTGCTAGCCATGACATTCTGTCTGCTTGTTCCAAGAATGTTCACTCCTTGTACTCTGAGCTATCTGACAAGGTTGGTAACAGGGAATTCTGTTCTAGTAGATGTCTGAGAGCATGTGAGTGACAGGCACAGAGATGTGGCCAACTGTAACATCTGTCAGCTAACATCTCTTTTCCATATTTTGATGTCATATGCAACTGGACTGTCACTATGGTTGTGCCGGTCACTGAAAGTGTTAATTTGTGTCATCCATTTGGGTATTACTAATGTGTGGAAATCCCAAGCACTGTAATACTAACCAAAATTGCAGCTGGAGTTTTCAGCACTCAGATCCGTTTCATAGAACAAATACAATCTGGACTGCATGACAGTATTCAATCTACGTAAGTGGAGCTTCAAATCTTTGCTGTAATGATTGAGTTAGGAGTTAAGGCACAGATAATCAGCACTGCACCAAATGGCAACAGCCAAAACACTCGCCTAATCTTCATCCTTTCTTATATCACAATCAGACCACTACAATTCACTTACGATGTTCAGTCTCTATCTTTGTTTTTTGGATTCTGTGTCCTAGATGTTTTCATTCCAGCCTTACCCAGCACGTTCTGCTCCCTACAACTTTTCCCTGCACCACCGCTAAGATTAGATGTTTGGATAACTGTCCTGGCAAACGTTGATGTAACCAGTACACTTTTGGCAGTGCTTCTCCAACTCCTGTGCTACCCACTTTGTGCCTGTAACCTAACATCTTTTAGCCAGGCCTAAGATAAGAAGAGAAAGGACACCCAAATTGGTCATATGTAGGATAGCATGTAGAGAGAACTTACTTCTTAGAGCACATACACCCCGTAATGTGCATGTGTGACTCTCCTCCCAGACTCACCTAACTGGTCACATACAGTATGAGGTCAGTATAAAATGCATCATGATGCTAAGTCTGCTGTGTCTCATGCCTCCATTCCTAAGAACTTGTGTAATGTACTTGTGTAATTACTGGAACAACTCTGTAGTCTTTAGGAGAAAGGGGATAACAGAGACAGCAGCAAGACCACAGCTGATTGTTTTGTCTGAAGTTCTTTCAAACAAATGCAGCTTCAAGAAGACATTCATTTCAGGCCAAACACCTCCTTGCGCTCCTATCGCACTGGCGCAGAATTCCTCAAAGATGATTTTACACCACAGTGCCGTCACTCCTTTGTAAAGTACATATCTACAACATGGTATTTTGTTTTTCTGGACCAAATAAGAATAGCTCAATCAGTCTTTTTTCTCTTTACGTGTTCTTTGTTTTGTTTGTTTGTATGTTTTTAAGGTGGGACAGGGAACACATTGAACACACAGAGCACTTTGCTAGAACCACCAAAAGGACCATTCACCTATGAAGACCCGGAAAAAGAATCAGAAAATCTCGAAGCAAGTTCTGAAAACAGAAAAATAGAATAATGGTGTTGAAGCTTAGTATCTAACGTGCAATTGCAATAATGGTTTTTTATGTGAGTGAATCATAAAATATAAAGAAAAATAAGTGCCTTTATAAATAAAATGAAATTTAAAAATCAATATTTTCTAAACTAATGATTTTCATACTGGATATCCATTTTGAAGTATAGTTTTATTGCTTAGAGTGAAGTTACGGATTAGCACTGCCTATTTACTCTGAAAATAACTTCCACCTGTACTAAGAATGCGTGGTACTGCCTGTACTCACGATAATCAACAAAAAGCAATTTAATTGTCAATTACAAATTTTGTGTAAATAGTTATAATTTTCAAATATATTTGAGGATGCAGAGATTAATCTGAAGTCAGCTACAGACCGTCAATTTCTTTGGGAAAAAAAAAAAAGGCCCTTTTTATTTCCTGCTCTTTGGGCAGGGAACTCACCATCTCTGCTTCAAATTCTGGAATAAACAGCTTTTATCAGAAGTAGGTCAGAAGGAAACACGTCACTTGCTAACTGTGTGTTTTATGAAAAACTGTATTAAAGTATGAGTAAAGATAATTCCTCAAAAAGAGAAAACAAATTATGCAGCTATTTCCTCAATCTTTTTAATGCTTGTTTGACATTCTGAAACTCAGGATAATTTGTTTACATGAAATCAGAGTTTCACTATGAAGATTAATATTAACTTAGGCTAGCAGCAAGCAAAACTATTAATGTATGTTTTTGTAATGGGCACATCCAAGGGGCCTTACAAGTACTGAAAAACTGAAGGATTTTTTGCATGCCTTTGCTTTACTGAAAATATAATTTCAGTATATTTTAGTGTTCTAACATTACAATTGGAAAACAATGTAACTTTGCCTATTGGAAATCGTGTTTAAAGGCAGATTTTTTGTGCGTTTTGTATAGAAGATCGTCTAGTATTAATCTAATTGTGGGGATGAAAAACAAATGCCTAAAAATATCCAGTAATTAATTAAGCTTAAGTCATCTGATGATGCTTTTTGAAGACCACTTTACTAAGATTAGGATATTATTACAGTAAGACATGAGTAGATCACGTAACAAGAGCTTTTTAAAGTAGAAGAAATATGACAATTTTCATAGCTGTCTAAGATGATTCTTAAAAGTACATTCACTTTTATAATTGGTTCTGTACGTTAACAAAGACAGTACATTTTCAAAAATGATGCATTTTAATGTGCAGGCCAGTAAAATTGGTTATAATAGCTGGTTTGGTTTTAATAACTTGGTCTATACTTTTGCCACGTAGGATTTCAGGCAGTGATTTTAATCACCTCGGAAGATGCGCCCACTGACAGCCCCTTACTGGGATGTGTATGGAGCAGCTCCTGGTTCTCCAGCTGTCTGGGGCTCCTTCCAGGTGGCTGGGGGTGGGAGGCTGAAGATAAACGGCATGGGATGACAGAGCATGGAAGGACAGTGTGTGGAACAACCACTGCCTTGGGGATCACACATGTTGACTTTCTGGGCATGGTCAGATGTGTGTTTTGCAGGGGAGAGGATTAGGAAGAGACCTCTAGCTTGAATGTGTATTTTGCAGACCAAAATCCACCAAAACAACACACAACTGAAAAAAAAGAAAAGGAACTTAATGCCAGTTACATCAGTTCATAAGATCACTTTATAAATCAAGCAATAACCATAGAGAAGTTGTGCCTTGAGAGGATCAAGGCCAGATTGGATGGGATCCTGGGCAACCTGATCCAGTGCCAGATTTGGTGGCTGGCAACTGCACTCACAGAAGAAGGGTTGGAACTAGGTGATCTTCGAGATCTTTTCCACCCCAAGCCATTCTGTGATTCTGTATGCCTCAGCTCAGCCTACGGTGCTATGTTGTGCCACCCAGTGCACTTCTGTGCACTCACTAAAACTGCCCAAGTCCACCTCACAGTTTCTGCCTGCCCTACAACACAATCTCTCACCACAAAAATGTCTGTCCTAACTTGCTGCTCAGATCTGTTCTGTTCTTTGGACATGGATATCCCTGCTTACTAGTTTTAATTCACATAGCAGATCCTCTGCTATCTTTCCTCCAAGTGCTGAAGAGGTAGATGTTCTATCATCTATTGACATTCCTTCTTCCAAGAAAGAAAAACAACTACACCACCTCCCTTTGGTATTTGTATGTCCCCACCGATGCCTTTTAATTCACCTTTAATTGTAAAATGAAAGACATTTTACAAGAGAGCTATTTTAATAGTCCACCTTGCATTTTCACTTTTAAGTCCTAGAAAATTAGGAAATATCCTAATCCTATCCACTGAGACAGATTGCTATAGTGTTTGATCTAAAAGCAGTGTTAAATAAAGTAAGCATGCAAAGCAAAACAGTGACTCAAACAATCATTTTAAGAGAGAGTAGAAAGGCTACTTCAGCCTAGCCTAATTTCTTCTGTTTTTCAGTCCAGGGTTAAACTTGAAAGAGCACCTGCCCCCCAGAAAAGTGAGATAGGGCATGTTTAATTCA
>JAOWBP010004700.1:22111937-22126982 GCA_028571105.1 Tragopan temminckii | reverse complement strand
CCCCCACCGCAAAAAACAAACAAACAAACAAAAAATAACAACAACAAAAAAGACATACTGGAACCTAAAAATCATTGTCACCAGAAGAGAAGATGCTAAAAAAAAGTAGATGCCAGTGTGAGCAGAGCTCTGGACCTGTGATAATCTGTTAGAAGCTGAGGGAGCAGGGCTTCTTTAATCTCAAAAAGAGATGGCTTCTGGGACTTTCTGCAGTCTGCAGCAAGTTGTTAGCCCCTGCCCAGGGTCAGATGTGCGTGCTGCACCAGCCAGATACCAAGGAGTCTCAGTTCCTTAGAGGTGTGGTACAGACTGACAGGAAACATGAGATTGCTGAGCAATGGATGCAAAGATGCCGTCTGAGAAAGTCAACCCCAGTCAGCAGAGAGCAACAAAAGTCAGTGCAGAAACACCCATGACATTAATTCTGAGAAACAAGGCTATTAAAAGAGATTACGGTCTGAGCTACCCTCAAAAGACATACTATAGCAAACTTACTAGTAAGCATTTGGAAAACCTGTAAATAGAGTATGGCTACATAGCCTCTCTGATCAGAGAAGTCTTAGCACTGTAACGGAGATGAGCAGAAAATATACAGAGACTAGTGAGTGAGTTGTTACAACTGTAAGATGGAATAAGATAGTATAAGATGGTTATATTTACTACTTCAGTACAGAATTCAGTACAGGAAAATTAACTAATTTATGTAAGCAGGGTTGTGCGGTGGCCTGTGTACTTCAGTGGAGGAGTCAAAAAGCACAGCCACCAACCCTCTGCTGTCACAGTGATGCATGGCAAGAAGTTTCACTGACCCTATCTCCATCCATGAGCTTTGCATTATATTTTCTCTCTCATCCCATTAGGGGGGAGAGAAAGAGCACCCGAGTGGGCACTTAGTGACCAGCCAAGTTTATCCCACACAACACTCCAGGCTGAAGCCTCAGATTCATCTACATATGTCACTCCAAAAATAGTGCGTCCTATTTATTTCCACAGAAATGACAACGAATTGCAGAATAACACTATTTGATAAAGTAAATGCAACAGTCACCACCATTAGCAGATTCACATGGATTAACTGACTGTTTGATGCTCTTCATTTCATGGTGTGACAGCAGTGAATGGCCATCTGAATGTGACATCTTTCACGTCACTGTCACCGCTGCTGAAACACACCACCACCACCTCACTGTACTCACATCCACTGCTGGTCTCCATAAATGTTCTGCAAGCATGTTGGATGTCAGTAGGTGCCATTTTCTCCACACAGAAGAGTTCAATGACACCCCTTTGCTTCATATGCATGTCCATGTCAGACACCTTTTTGTCAAACTACCTCTCTGCTACCATCTGTTACATCATAACAACATGTAATGGGACATTATTGGGAAGGTTCAACCTCTGCTGCCATACCACCAACATCTGCCTCTGATATAGGGAGCCAACCAAATACAATTTCAGAGCAGCCTGCATATATGAATGGGTGGGAATTCAAAGTGGACAAGAGAGCTTTCAGATGTCTGGAAAAAAAATTCCTACAACAAAGATAAGGACTTTTAAAAAATTAGACAAAGAACTCCAGAGTGGTCAGTCTGGCTCCAATTTAGAGCATAAGAGGAAATACAGTGAATATTCAAGTAAAAAACTATGTTGGTACCTAGAAGATGATGAACAACAACAGTTAAGGATTTGAGGAAAACAAACAAAAATGTTTTAAATTTTGTGGTTAGGTAAGATGTTTAATATAATAGAATCAGAATTGTTTGTCAGAAGGGACCCTTAGAAGTAATGTAGTCCAACTCCCCTACAGTGAATCGGGACACCTACAGATACATCAAGCTTTTCAGAGCCCCATACAGCCCGACCTTGAATGTCTCCAGAGACAGGAAATCGACCAACACTCTGGGCAAGCTGTTCCAGTGCCTCACCATCCTCACCATAAAAGGCTTTTTCTTTATATCCAATCTAAATCTGCCCTCTTCAAGTTTGAAATCATTTCCCCTTGTCTTAATAGACCCTGCTAAAAATTTTGTCCCCTTCTTGCTCCCTCTTAGACACTGAAAGATCTGTTTTCAGGTCTCTCCAGAGATTTCTCCTCTGGAGTCTGAACAGCCCTAGCTCTCTCAGCCTGTCCTTATAACAGAGGCATTCCAACTCTTGGATCATTTTTGTGGCCCTCATCTGGACACAGTCCAACAGGTTCACACCTCTCCTGTACTCAAGACCCCACATCTGCACACAGTACTCCAGATGAGGTCTCACCAGCACGGAGTATAGGGGCAGGATCACCTCCGTTGACCTGCTGGCCATGCTTCTTTTGATGCGACCAGGATGCAGTTGGCTTTCTGGGCTGCAAGAACATTGTTGGCTCATGTCCAGCTTGATTCACTGGTATTCCTCAGTCCTTTTTGGCAGTGAAGTTCTCTATCCTTAAATCCCCAGGCTTATACTGATAGTGGGAGTTACCATGACACAGGTGCAAGATCTTGCACTTGGATTTGTTTTGGGAAGGCTGGTGGCCCTGCATGTGGCAGGGGGGTTGGGGATTCATGATCCTCGTGGTCCCTTCCAACCCTGGCCATTCTGTGATTCTGTGATTGTTTTTGTGAGGTTCACCCTGGGCCCATTGCTTGAGCCTGTCTTGGCTTTGGGATGGCATCTTGTCCCTTGGGTTTGTCGACTGCATCGCACAGCTTGGTGTCATCTGCAAACTTGCTGCACTCAGTCCCAGTGTCTTGGCAGCAAAAGATGTTATGTAGTCTTAATTGACAATCTTTGAAATTAATCCAGGGTAATATAAACTGAGCTGAATGGCTGATAAGAAAAACAGTCAAAATCTCAATGTGGTATTGCAGCCATTTGTAAGGGTGGGCTGACAAGGAAGAAAGACATATGAAAATGACTTTAGATCATCTTCTTCTAAGTCTGTACTACCTGACATTTTCATTAATTGCTTGTAAGAAGGGAGCCAGTAGAGATGCACAAAGAATTCAAGAAAAGATACAGAACCATTTACAGATGGCATTTAGAAGGAAGGGACTGGAATTATCTTAGGAGATAAAGAGTTCAGACTGGTTTTCAAAAATTAGGGAAAGCATTTCCTACTTTTAGAAATGATTGAAAGCATAAATACAAGCCATTTCTGGCTATAGAAATGAGTCTGGTTTTATGGATGATATCAGAATGAGGTAACAGCACAATATTGTTGCAAAAACAGGCAAATGGGACACATGAGAATTTTATCTCTTAGTGACACAACTCCTCTGCATAACAAATAAGCAAGTACCATGTCCACTTCTGAACATCACATTTTGGGAAAGGGGTAGTCTGCCGAACAGTAGAAAAATAAAGATTAATAAAATGTATGTTAATAGAGAAATGATGTAGAAACAGCTGTTGTTTTAAACAGAGAAAAGAAGATTGAGGCAAAAACATGCAGAGATCCTCTGATATGTAAAGGCAGCAGTAATGACGTGGCACAAAAAGCAATGAAAGGTGTTTTAGAATCAGGATAAATACGTAAGAGAATGGAAAATTAATAACTGAAACAGATTTCCTGTAGAAGTTATGGAATCCTTACTGATAGAATGTTCCTGCAGCGTACTGAACAACAGCAATCAGGAGTAACTTTGATATGGGTGGGAAAGAGGTCTGCAAAGAATTTACAAACAAACAAATGAACAACCACCTCCATAAACCCTGGTCTGTTTAGTGGTAACTTTCTAATTATCAGAAAGCAATTAATTCCAGATACTTTCTTACAAAGTGTCTTGTGGTGTAATAAAAGGAGTTGTCTGCGATCATCTCCTTCAATTTTCCCATTCATCAGTCTAAAATACACCTTAAATTTGGAAAGCTGCTTATGTTACTTCGATTAAATTGACATCTGATGAATTTGGTATTCGTTCCCTACTGAAACTCTCCTCAGATTCTCTTTCCTTGTTACCCCATTTAGGGTTTCAGTTATCAGAGGGATTCCAAGCTGTTTGGCTCTTAATGGTGGAGCTGTTTGGCCCTGTGAAAGCATTACAAGAAATGAGTGACTTAAACCCTCATTCCAACCTGCACTGCAGCCACAGCATGCTGCTGAGGGCTCCTGGAGAATTCCCTTGAGTACACTTGGTTGTCACATCCACTGCATTGCACAGGCGGATCCCATGCAGCAGAAGATCTGTACAGGACAAGGCCACAATAGCAAGCACCAAAGTGCCTGACTTTCCTCTATTCCCCCTCACCCTTTTTTTTTTTTTTTTTTTAATATCCTGACTCAGAGTCAGTGTCACCTCAAAGATAGCTCAAACACTTCACTGAATAAGACAGCAGTATGTGTTGGAAGTGGTGACTGAACTAACTGAACTAGGGTAATTATTTCCACCAGAGTATAGTATCTTATATCTGACTGTGATACATCTATATATGTGTACTTATAATAAATATTTTGTGTTTTGCTGTTGTACTTCTCAAAATGCAAAACAAAACCAAAACAACACGAATCAACCAAACAAAAAATTCACCCCTTCCCCCCCCAAAAAATAAACAACAAAAAAATCAACTTGCACCAATTCTGTTCAGAGTGGCGATTATTTTTATCTAAGAAAATAAAAATTAGAGGAAATCCTATGGTAAAGTAACAAAAATCACATGTTCTTTTCTGTATTTGCACCGAGGTTTGCATGCATTAGGAATTGCAAAGAACTTCACTCTGGTTAACAGACAGTCAGAGCCTCTCTGTAAATACTGACAGTAAAGGGAAGTGCTTCTTCATTCCCAAATGATCCACTACATATTAAGCTAGTTAAGTCAGTCTTAACTTCAGGGAGCACCCAAAGTCAGCCTTTATTTTGGTATAAAAGAGTTCCTTAGAAAAAGGGGAAACAGTACATACAGCTACCCCAGGAAGGTCACGAAATTGTATACACTGCAGTTCACCCCATTAAAACAGAGCAGTCTTCTTCACCAGCAACTTCAACACCAAAAAATAGTTCTAGGCATTGCATAAAAGAAAACCTTGGCAGGCATGTGCCATTCATTGTGTTCAGTTATTTTATTTTTTACTAACCAAACTCAAAAGAAATGCACAGATAAGTTTCAGTTATTAATACATAGTTTTCTAGAAAATATCCCCCTTCATGTTCTCTCCAACAAGCCATGTATCCAAATATTTGCAGTTCAACTACAAGTAACATGAGTTTTCTTCTCCATTCCCCCAAAGGGACTTCCTCTACTTTAATATAAAGTATTGTAAACCTCTTATTTAAAAAGCAAGATCCAGGAAAAAAAAAACAAATGCTGTCTGGCATTGAATGATTTTAAGCAGTTTCTTTTGGTATAGTCTTTCTTGCATTTTTCACTCAGGATTAGGTCTCTAAGAATTTTAGATTTAAGGCAGACAACACACAGTTCAGAAATACATTAGCACATTTGTAATGACATGGCATTTTCAATAGACATTATCAGTGTTTTTGTAAATCGCTGTGCATTTCAGAATGCTTCTTCACTGTTTAATAACAGCCTTTTCCAAAAGTCCTCCTGTAGTTCTGTGCTTCCACTCCCGCTCTCAGAGCCTATCCTCCAGCTTTATGTGCTCATACATTCCTGAAAAGCTTGCTTTCTTTACACAAGAGTAACATTTCTTTATACTTCATGCAGTAAAGTCTTTTCTCAAACATTTCAATACAGCTGGCCATACCTCAAGCAAACACAACAATTAAAAACTTGGTTTCTAAAACTAATTCAAATAATTTAACATCTTTTTAATAGTTTTGTCTGTATATATAGTGGTAATTATCTCAACAATGGAAGCTTTTAATCAATAATACGACTTGACAAAGTTTGGGTTTCTTTTCTTCAAAATCCGTTCCTCCTCAGGCTTATTACATGACTGTTGCAAGGTTGTGGTGCGTATTTAAAAATGGATTTTGAAGGTTAGGCTATTCATACTGATAGGTAACAAACCAATATTATATTAAATTAGACAATACTTGTTTGCAGATTTATTTTTTTTTTAAGATAAATTGTGCACTTACAGGAAAATCCTTTCACTTAAAATAAGTGCAAAGCGGAGTTAGTATCTTAATTCTACGTCCTAGCAGCAGTCATGTATGCATAAAACAGCACTTTTCCTACAATAAATCACAGCATTTTGGGTAGCATATTGACTACACTAAAGTGTGACAAATGCAATGCCAACTGAAGAAAGTTTCAAAAACAAAAATATTGTTCTGTTAATAAAAATACTATATAAAAATATGGCATTCTACAAATCTACAATAGATTTGCTCTTGAAATGCAGTTTTTGTGTTTTTTTTTAATTTCATTTTATTTTTAAAAAAGGATACTACACGTGGCATTAGCAAATTCAACAAATCATTGCATTTACACCCTTTACAGCTTTTTGAGAAAACCATGATTCTGTCTGCTCCAAGACCTAAACATTGACACTGCAGATATCACACACACCCCACACATCCTAAGCAGTACTTGGTCCTTTTCATCCAGCTAAGAATACTTATCCTAGATGATCAAGCCCTTTGCACAGACCGACTTGGTACAATGGACTACATATGCTTCTGACCAACAGCACAAAATTATACTGCAGTGTAAAGATATGGCTTTCTCTAAAAATTAGAAAGTACTGAAGTGAAAAGTCCACAAAACTTAAAAAAATATCCTTGAGCTCCATACTATATTTAAGCAATCAAACAGACTATGTAATCAATCATACGGTAGTTGAACAAGCAAAAGACTTTTTATTCACTTGAAAAAATAGCAGACTGGAAGATCTCTTCATTGCATTACATGAACTTCCCTGAGATTTTTACATAAATAATGTTTAGTCTACTATATACTGGAAACCAGTTAGCTACCAACTGCCACACACTGCAAATTTTACATAGTTCCTGCATATGTTACCCCAGCTAAAATGCTGCTTCAATGCTTTAAAGCTTTATCTTCTTTTGCTACAAAAAAACATGTACACACAACTGAGAGTACAAATGCAAAGGTGTTCCTTGCCTGAAACTTCTAAATCGTCTTGAAAGCAGCGTACAGAAACAGAGAAAACACATATGTAGGAGTACTCTAAAGTTCTTTGCAGCATATAAACTGCTGGCAAAATCAGTTTAAAGGTTCTGTGAAGGAGTTTTATAGGAAGAAAATCTAACAAAATTTTTATTAAATGTAAGGGGCAGTAAGAGGGCTGATGCTGCCATCCCTACTTAGCAATCTCCCATATTATAAAACCATAACTTTGAATGAGCAATTGTGGGAAAGAAAGATCACAGTGGTACAAAACATTGCTATACTGGCACTATGTTACACTGAGCAAGAAATTCCTACTTTTTAATTATAGTTACTTAAGCTTCTGAGTAGATGGATGTAATTAATCATGAATCTTAATGAGGCCTCACAGCAAAGTAGTCCCTCTATTCCACAAATTCACTGCCACAAATTTCAAAAATGAACACTTCACTTAAGATACATGTACAGATTTTAAGAGTTTGTGAGCTTGTGTAGCCTTAATTGAACCTCAGCAAAAGTTCAAGAACAACAAGCATTGTAGTTTACAAACAACATCTAAGAATATGCAAAAATAACCAGATCATTTGAATTTAAATAAACAAAACCTGAAACCTTCACTGCTTTAAGATACAAAATGATTCCCAAGTTTCATGCTTGGAGGCAAAACCAATTAGTTGCCTTGTCCACAAATTTGTTAGATTTACTTCAGAAGTGGAATTACACATAGTAATCTGTTCAGGTAACTTCGACCTCCTTCCAGTTCTCATTAACTGGGATCATGTTCTTGCCTCTAGCTAAATGTGAAGCAACTGCACTTATGCTTTCCTTCTTCCAAATGGTCACAGGCTAGGTCTTAAAACAGGAAAAAAAGAAAAAGAGATTTTTAAAATGAATTGGCCCAAAGTCAACTCAATGACCTTGAGTGGTGATTGGCCATATCATACACTGAGCAATAAACCTTCTTTTTAGGGTACTGGAAGGAACATACAAGATCATGATCACAACAAAGTGAGGAATTGAAGGGCATTTTCTATATTTTTAATTCTGTTTTTAGTTAGTTTCCAATTTACAGGTACACTGAGGATGGCATAAAAAATACAAAGATGGAAAGAGTAAAAGAGCAACATTCAGAAGCAGTATGTTTGGCTTTTTCATATTCAGAAACAATCTGAAGACAGTCTTATATGAAATGTCTTCAATTCTACTTGCTATCATTGTATCCTCAAACATGTAAAGGGAATCTGATACTTATGGGAAAAGAATACGAAAAAATTGTTAATGTTTTCTTTTCCATTTTAAATTACAATTCTCACACAGGTGAGTTATCTGGCTGTCCAAGTTACAAACAATTCACTTCCTTTTCCTTTCCCTAGAAATACTTACAGTACATCACGTGGCCTATGTTTCTTTGCATATACTGCTGACTGATCATTGATTCAGACAGGCACATTAAAAGTTGCTGGATTACAAAACCAATTCCATTTTGTTATACAGAGAAGCCACTTCTGCAACAACAATGAAAAGTTACAAAAGCACGTTAACAAAACAAAGCCCTTGTGCAACACACAAAACCGGGTGTGCAGTCACTCACTATATATTCACAGTGAAAAGACTATGTCTTCTCTATGTATCTCCATTTCAACAAGAAAATAGTCTTATCATTTCCTAATCTCACCATATTTTGTCACCTCTTTTTTGCATTGCCAAATAAGGCAAATAATGGTGTTGTAGACTGACCATTTAGAATCAATTTAGAAAAATAATTTCTTTCCGTATTGAGAATTTCAACATGTTCTCATAGTAACAAATATATCCTGACCAAGAAAACCAGCAGGATTCCTCAGTTTGCAGATTCAGATAAGATATTTGCCACGCAGATTTTACTCCCAGCAAAGATAGATGCACATGTGCACATACGTCAACTATACACAGCAAACCAAGTACATTTTGTTCTGCATCCTAATATATGCTCTTAAGGAGGGACAGTTTCCTCATCCACCCATGTTGTCCCTTATTTGATCCACTCGCTGAGCAAGATCCCTAAAGGTGGGCCGCTGAGTAACATTATTGTTCCAACACTCTTTCATGATAGCATAAATCTGGGGGAAAAAAAAAGAAAACAAATATTATGTAAATAGATACTACAGACAGTTAGTGCAAAGTGCAAAGACTATCCTACTTAACTGCATTCTTCCATGCACAATAGTATAGCAAGATTTTAGTAACAGTCATCAATTTCCTTGCTTAAGGACAGCAAAAGGCCTTTATGGAGATTTTCTCTCTTTTAGTTATTATGGAAATTGACTGAATTAATTTTCAAAGTTTGTAAGATGACACAAATGCAAACTGAACCTAATAATATTAAAAACAGATCAAAATCATTTTTTGAAAATGTGTCCTCTGAAAGGCATTTAGCCATGTTTTTCTTTCCCCAAACATGCATCTGATATCTGACTACAGAACAGTAGTCCTATGACATTTTCTTCATTTGTACTCTTTTCACTAATTTAATCCAGATTGTAAACAGATTCTCATTCTTCCAAAAATTTCTGCTTAACAACTATCTGAAAAGCTCGAGACAAATGTAGCTTTCAATTCTTCACTTTTCAGCAAATCTGAAATTCTCACATTGATATGAGTCTAAAGCAGCCTGTAAGCTATAAACACTTAGAAGGTTTCAAGATCTGTGGCCTTTTAGGATCAAAATGGGATAATCATAGATTCTAACAGAAGAGAGGCATTTCCATCTTGCTTTGTTAGCTGAAGAAATGTCAGACAACTTAGACGATGTCAGAGAACTTAGAGTTTCAATAAAACAGATGTAGTACTATCATATTTATAGGACATACAGATTATCTATGAAAACCTCAAGCCTTCATGATTCAACAATTGTTGTACTCATATGCACATGTCCAATGGTTTCTCTGCCCCATCTGTGTCATTTGTTTTCTTCTCTGCTAGATCTCTTGACCTTGGTCTCTCCTATCTGTAGTTCTGTAGGAATTATTTCAGCAATTATTGCCAAGTGTGTCCAATCATAAAGACATTCAAGAATCAATCTAGACTAGAAGTTATAGGAAGAAAAAAATAGCGTATCTATTTTAGTTACATTCTTTCCTTACTGACTTACCCAGCCCTATCAATTTGACTCAAGCTGAAGTGCACCCTCCTTAAAAGAAGAGTGAAGTAAGAGGCTTAGAAGTAGTAAGGAAATATTTTTAAAACACCTGGAGTATTAGCAAATTAAAAAACTTGGGTTAATATACTCTCAAGATTGTTTTGGAGGCATACACCAGATCTACTAAAAGCATGAATACAAATCCAAACACCATGAACAGATAAAATCCAATTCATATACTTCACTGCATGCACAATCTGCGTGCAGCACCTGTCCAAGAATGCTTGATGATTAATAATACACATGATAAACATATGTAAGTATTTCTATGCTCGAGGAAGGAAGAGCAAGAGAGGAAAATAATAAAGAGTTTTTTAAGTCTCAGAATTAAATATGAATAATTGAACCCTAGGTAGATACTAAAGTTTCTCTCCTAAACATTAAACACATCAGAAAATTTACAGTACACACTTTTGAGCAAGAACGTTTATATGAGTCCTTTATGGAACAAATTCCATACACTAAACTTCACTGTCTTATTAAATTTACATTTTTTAAATAGAAGCCTGAGTGCTCCAGTGTAATAGTCATAATAATCCTGTTTCACACATTCAGAAAGACTACATTTTAGACTCCTGAGTAAGTATAATCTAAAGTATCATAAAAACAAATGTGATTATACCCATCATGTAACTAATAAAATAACAGCACAACAATTCAGGCTGTATAAATTCTTCCATAATCCACACAGAAGGAAATATGAGGTTTGGATTTACCATATACTCACCCTTACTGTGCACCTTTAAGATTACAGTAATATATTACTATAATAATACTTCACCTCATCAGGGCATCCATCTGGTCTTGGAAGTCGTCCATTGTTCTTCAAAAGCTCTATCAAATGAAATACAATCATCTGCCCTTGTTTATCATTGCCAATCATGCGCATGAATTCCTGAAACAGAAGGCCAAGTACCATAAATAAGATTTGAAAGGGAAAAAAATGTACTGCAAAATCATTATCCTGGGAAAAACTCTTCATAAGACAATCCTCAGAAATTCTATGAATAGTATATTAAATAGCAAAGAAAATTATAAATGACAATTTCTGATAATAATATATCATTTGGGGGGGGGGGGGAGGGGAACTAGGATTATAGATATATGATTTTAAGTTATAAGTTAAAATCTTGTTTTATGTTATGAACCATAACATGATGATTATCCACTTTTAAAAGATCAAATCTTACTGCTAATTCTAAAGAGATCCCTGAAATGTTAAAATTTGGATGCTTTGATAAACCCCTGTCAAGCAAAAAGCAGATAATGACATTACAAAATGTTATATATATATAAATGTTGTGATATATAATAACATTATGAAATGCACAAAAAAGATGAACTGAATTAATCAGCAGTTAGAGGCTAGAAATGCTACCATAATTAAACTCAGCTAAAAATAAACAAATAAATAAGTCTTGCTAGCCAAAAATCAACATAATCCTGAAAGTAGGCAAAAAAAAAAATTCTCTCAGATTGCCAGAGATCTAAAGTAAACGAGAAAATATTAATGGAAAATAATTTCTAAGCATAACGTAAAGGGATTGTTTTTCTTCCAGTGCTACATAAGTGTCTTTAGTGGTGATAATACGAAGATGTGAAATAACTGCTGGTAGAATGTGCAAATGCCAAAGTCAGTGATACAAGTTACAATGATGATGACATTCTGCTTTGTCAAATTGATAAAAGTAAATTTTTCTTGATACACACCAAGAGACCAGCCTGGCTCTGATCATGAAATATAAACCCAGAAAATGTTGATTTACTCAAAGTATATTCGATGACTTACTACATTACTACTACATTTCATAGTCCTTTTGAAAAACTCCACATATCTGCATTGTTTGGTATCAGACAAGGAGAGCTGTCTGTGCTTTTAGAATTTTTTCTCCACTGCATGTGTCAGTACAGATTAGGGTTTGAGCTGCTGGTAAGGAGCTCTGTAGAGAAGGACCTGGGTGTTCTGGTGGATGGCAGGCTGCCCACGAGTCAAGAGAGTGCCCTTGCAGCCAAGAAGGCCAGTAGTATCCTGGCATGCATTAAAGAGTATGGTCAGCAGGTCAAGGGGGGTAAACCCCCTACTCCTAGTCTGCCCTGGTGAGGATACACCTGAAGTACTGTTCAGTTCTGGGCTCCTCAGTTCAAGATGGATGGGGAACTTTTAGACAGAGTCCAGTGGAGAGCCACACAGACTATTAGGGGCTGGGAGCATCTCTCTTACGAGGAAAGGCTGAGAGACCTGGGACTGTTAGGCTGAAGAATACAAGACTGAGGGGGAATCTTGGCAATGCTTGTAAATATTTAATAGGAGGGAGTTAAATGGATGGGGTCAGGCTCTTATCAGTGGTGCCCAGTGACAGGACAAGGAACACAAACTGTAACCCAGGAAGTTCTACCTGAACATGAGAAACAACTACTGAGAGAGTGACAGAACAGGCTGCCTGGAGAGGCTGTGGAGTCTCCTTCTCCAGAAAAGGTGAAAACCAACCAGGATTCTTTCCTGTGTAATCTACTCTGGTGAATCTGCTTTAGCAAGGGGTAGCAACTAGGTGATCACTAGATCACTCCTATGATTCTGTGGTTCTGTGATTCCTTGAAAGCTTTTGTGATTGCATAAAATTACTAGGTTCTACTGATGCTGATGTAGAGGTCTGTCAAATACATTTTCCCTACAATCATTGTTTACCTCTCAGAACTACATTTGCCAGGACTGAGACACTGGTGAACGGTGAAAACAGCTCTAGTATACTCTAGTATTCGAGTACCTCTCCTCTGTAATGCCTGCAGAGCAATTCCACGTAAAAGTAACATTATGAACTTCATTTCCAACTGGAGAGCTGTTCTGCAGTAAATAAGCAGTACTTTCCTTTGTTTAGTGTGTGTCTTTAAAGACACTGGTCAACAGTCTGCAAGAAAAGAAAAACTCCCTTTCCTTTCTGAGCTTCAGTTAATTAGCTTGGGTTTTGCTAAGATAACAAAGTAACTTTAAGAGTTACCTCATTTAAACCAATTTAACGTTGAAGTATTTGCTTGGCGGGGACTTAGATTTGGGGTGATACTAAAAATACCTGTAATATTATAATGGCACAGTTTCATCTGGGATCTCTCTATAAAGAATGAGAAAGATAAGTCTCTAACTAGATATTTTCAAATCATTTCCAAACAGCTGGAAGTTACAGAGCAGATTAAGTCTGCACAGACTATTTTCCAGATAGCCTTTGCTTTTTACACCTAGATGCTAATGCTTCTCAGCATGCTGCTGATTCCATTTGGATATTGTCTCAAACATGAAGATAGGCTCCAGAAAAGGCTCAGTGAATATCAACCTATCTAGATACAGAAAAAGTCCATACACTTTTTTTTTTTTTTTTTTAATAAACAAAAATCTATGGGAAAAAATAATTAAGTACTTACAGCTGGTGGACTTTTGCTCTTTTCAATGTAAGTGAAGAGTTCATACAAGACCACACCAAAACTCCATACATCTGAAGCCACAGAAAATTTGCTCTCTGTCAGAGACTCTGGAGCATACCTGCAACACATGATAAAAATAATATCATTCTGCATCAGTTACATCTTTCCAGTTTTGAAGATATTTCTTTGAGTAGGACTCTTTTTTCACGAGTAAAGTACCTTTTGTTCATAGCTACCTTCACTAGAAAAAGTGAACAAGTATTCTGATAATAGTGGTTAACTGGTACGTAAGAACTGATATTTTTTCTGCATCTAGTGAGGGTAAACAAGATTTTGACATGGTAAGGACTGGAAATAAAAACAGTTATAACCAATAAGTATCTTTCCACCTCTTTCAGTAAGCTTTGAATTGTGTCCCATGCATTTGTGGGCTTAATTTTTTCAGATCAATAACATCTACTGTTAACGCTATTTTATATTTTATTTACCCCTTAAGTATTACATTTTAAGGTCACCTATAGCAGCTGTATACACTAAGATCACAAGTATGAAGTGGCATTTTGAATATACAGAAGTACATACTCCAAATGCAGCTGTATTAGGTTTATCTGACAAGTTTTGGTAGCAAGAGACTGCAGCGGGGCCTCTGTGAGCAGAGCCCAGCAGCTGCCCCATGGCAGATCAGAGCCAACTCCAGCTGCTCCAGCAAGAACCTGCCCCTGCTAGAGTTGAGCTATGAGCAATGCTGAATGTGCTTCTGTGAGATTTACTGGAAAAACTGCTGCACAACAGCAGCTGGGTGAGGGGAATGAAAAAAGTGTGAGAGAAGCAGCCCTGCAGAACCCAAAGTGCAGAAGGATGGCAGGTGCTCCAGGTGCAGAGCAGAAGTTCCAGGCAGCTCAGGATCAGCCCATGGTGGAGTAGGCAGTCCCCCTGAGCCCATGAACACCATACAGAGCAGATATCCACATGCAGCAACAGAAGAGCCAAAGGTGTAGCAGTGGATGTGACTAAAGAAGGTTGAAGCCCATGAAAACCCCCTGAAGAAGCAGCCCCAGGCCATTGCTGTAGCCCAAGGAACCTGTGGTGGGGCAGGAGGGCTGGGGGAGCTGCCATCTGTGGGAACCTGAGCTAGAGCCCCCCACTCCTCCAGGATGTGCCCATGGTTGGTTTACCCTAACATTCAACCTAATACTTTATCCTTGCTAACTCGTCTGTGTGATTTAACTCCACTTGGCCAACAGATGGCTCACCACCAAACAGATCTCAGCCAGAAGACACATATTTTTGTTAAAGGGTCCAAAACTTACAGGAACCCACTCCTCTATAAGCTTTCTAAATTTCTTTCATCTCTGAATACATTCCCTGTGGCATTATTTAACTTGTTAACTATGATTGTTTCCGGGTTGTTTTTTTTTTTTTTTTTTTTTTTTTTT
>JAOWBP010004700.1:22078748-22105409 GCA_028571105.1 Tragopan temminckii | reverse complement strand
GTATTCATGGATAGTCAGCTGAATATGCACCAGCAGCGCATCCAGGTGGCCAAGAAGGCCAATAGCATCCTGGCTTGTATCAGGAATGGTGTAGTGAGTGGGACTAAGGAAGTAATCCTGCTCCTGTACTCGACACTGTTGAGGCCTCACCTCAAGTACTGTGTTCAGTTTTGGGTACCTCAGTACAGAAAGGACATTGAGGTGCTGGAGCAGGTCCAAAGAAGGGCAACAAGGCTTGTGAAGAGTTTGGAGAATATGCCCTATGAGGAGTGACTAAAGGAACTGGGGTTGTTTAGTCTGGGGAAAAGAAGGCTGAGGGGAGACTTTGTCTCCCTCTTCCAATATCTGAAAGGTGCTTACAGTGAGAGCAGGGTTGGTCTCTTCTCACTGGTGACAGACAAAGGGAAACGGCCTCGAGTTGCACCAGGGTAACTTTAGGTTGGATAACAGGAAACACATCACTACAGAAAGGGTGGTTAAGCACTGGAATAGGCTTCCCAGGGAGGTGGTTGAGTCACCATCCCTGAATGTGTTTAATTTAGTGGAGGATTGCTAGAGTTAGGGTAGTATGGTTAGGTCGTGGTTGGACTCAATGATCTTTAAGGTCTTTTCCAACCTGAGTGATTCTACGATTCTATCACAGTGACATTTCTGCAGCAACTGTGTGTGAGAAACATGCTCTATGAAAGGACATGAACAGCACTAAAAAAAAGGAGGGCAAGGAGAGGAGAATGATATCCATTCATTTTCACCCCTTTCTTCACAGATTTCTGTTTAACTCTCATAATGCCCGCTGGGATACTTCTTTTCCTGCATTTGTAAAGAACTACACATTAAGGCTCCTTCTGGTTCATGGTTCTTTGTTTTTCAGTAGTTTTTCTTCCATTCTCTATTCTACTTTCTTCTTCTCCACTCTTTTTATCTTCCTTTTTGCAGTCATCACCAGCAATTCCATTCCTTTCTCTACTCTACATTACTGTTTATAGCCATCAATCACCTACAAATAGAAGCAGTTCTGCCACTTTGCTTTCAGGTTTTGTCACTTATAGAGACAAGTGGACATGTAGCTACACATCAGTAACCAATATAAAAAAGTGAGAAACCATTTTGGAATAATGGTATTTAGTCCAACTGACAGAACTTCACTGAAGTCTGTGCATGTTTTCCACAGCCAACCTGTAATGACTTGCAAAACTAGTAACCAAATGCTGATTTCTAAAGCTTAAAAAGTTTGAGGCCCACAGGTATCTCAAAGACATTACTGAGTTTTGGGCCCTCGTATGCAGAGTCCCCAGCATATGCATATTAAAAAAAAAAACAACAGCCTCCTGGTTTCTATACAAGATTGCTCTGGAACAATTGTAAATGAATCCCAAGTATAAAAACTGACAAACAAAAAATTAAGCGTCAGATGCAGCTCTGCGCTGGAAATATTAAGCCTCTCCTGCTGACTGGATTCAACGTAGAAAACAGCTACCTTTCTTCTGTCTAAAAACTTCAAACAAGTTCCTTTCAAATCTTTTTTTTTTTGCTCATTGTGCTCAGATATTTCTTGAATTACTTCTGTAATGGAAGCATCCAATGTTACTAATGTATATAGGGTCACTAATAGATCATTGAAAAAGGTAGCTATTTCTTAGGCAATTAGAGAATTTTCAAATATACTACCTTGCCAAGTTGCTGTAAAAACTTAAGATGTCTTTCTTCAAATTGTGTTGGGTCCCGATCTTCAAAGGCCCCAGAAAATCCAAGAGCTCCAGTTCGTATATTCGGCAACATATCATTTTCTGTCAATAACTCATAATCTGAGGTGTAGGAGGAAGAGAAAAAGGATAAAGAAAGAAAAGAGAAGCAAACAAGAGAATGAAATAAACTTACTACAGTGCATCTTTTACCTAACCCTAACTCTAGGCATACTCTGAGCTTAGTAGAATATTAACAACCTCCTTTATTTCTACACAGTAATTTGCAGTCGTGAAGACAACGAGGTACTATCAAACAGTCAAGTAGCTTGACTCATAACAAGCCTTGCTGTAATTTCAAAATACTTTTTTTTTTTTTTTTTAAAGATCTACTGAACTTAAATTCAGCAGCTATTGTGCAATGACTCCATTATTATAAAGGGAAGAAATGAAAACTTGGGCTTGTGATAATGTGCATCTTCCACTCCAGTAAAATCTCTCTTACTTTTCAGAGATAAGAAATACCTTTGCAAATACATTTGGCTAGGAGACTAGAACAGTTAAGATAGACATTAATCATCACTCAAGGCATTATTTTTATTTCACACTAACTTTTAATATATTCTTTATTACAAGAAACTAAACAACAGTAATGTAATATTCTATGGAGTTGGAGAGTGATTGTAGACCAAAATACTGTAATGGAAGGCACCATAAGAAATGTAACCAGCAGAAACTAGGATTTTTTTTTATCTAATGCTATCCTTTTGTACCACAGACTCAGACTCACCAGGAGTAAACAAACTATTCAAGTCACGTATAATTGCCCTAAATGATGGCCTGAAATCTGGCTCATAATCCATACAGTTGTTTATAAGATTCGCTAGCTCTGTCCAGTTGGGGGCAGGAAGCTGGTGTCTATCTTCATAAAACTGTAGTTTCTGGAATAGGAGGGAGAAAAGCCTTTTTACCATACAACCATGAAGAGTTGCAATAGCCATGATATTCTGACTTGAGCAGTGAAAAAATACAGCTCTCAACCTAGGTTTATTACCTCACCAACATGCACATCTGAACAACTGACTGGCTGTTTAGAAGGACTAGCATAATTTAGAGAAATCACTTGAAAAACTCCAAGGCAGTTACTGGTGGAAGAAAACAGAAGAAGATGGTATGTCCCTTGTCCGTAATCTCATTAAACCCAATTGGGTTAAATCCAGCAGAAAATTTTATCCATTTGTGAGCTGAGTGAGCTTCACTAGATGTAAAAAGCTTCACTGGCATTAGAAAAGAATGTGGGTTAGCAGAAGAGATGAGGGCATCTTCTGAAAAACACAGATGTCTAAAAGCTAGGTCTAAAGAAGATCTTGAATTTTTTTCTAAGAGCTGACTACAACACTCGAGAAATTGGACAAGGCTTTGTTAGAAAAACAGCCAATTTATAATAATAATCCTACAAATCATTACAGAAAATGGCAACTTCTGTTCACTTCCAAATAAAAACTAAAGATACAAGAAATAATATTTTATGGAATATATTTCTGCTCAACACCCCCATCCCCTGACGGGGATGAACCCTTGAGTCAACGCTAATATTTCTGTTTTAAATAAAATAGAATTGTCAGCAACACATGCCATCTTACAGGTTCTAAGTATTCATTTACAGCATAACTAAAATTATGCCAACCAAAGGTAATGCACATTGTTAGGAAAGCTTTTTTTTTTCTTTTCTTTTTTTTTTTTTAAAGTGAGATAAGGTTATAACAAAGGAAAAGAAGTGTGGCCAAGATAATTCTGGCATAACTGAACTTTGTCCCCATAAAAATATAAATTAACAACATAAAAATAATCCTTAAATCATCACTCACAATCGCTGTCTATTAGATGACATGTGATGTTTCTTATGGTGGTTATGGGCCACACCATTTTGCATGCTGATTGGTTACAATAGCAGATGTTTTAAAGTATCCAAAGAACTGCCACTACTGCAGATCCAGTGACACTTACTCTTGAAGAATCGAGAGCGCTCAGTGGTTTATCTCCTCCACTGCAGATTTCCCATAAAGTGGTACCAAAACTCCACTTATCTGTAGCTAGGCTTAGTTGTTTGGGGTTCTCAATACATTCAGGTGGAACCCATGGTATTCTCTCAAGAAGAACTGTGTAGTCATGCAAAGAAAACATTATGTTAAGATCAGTAATAAAACCATAAAATTCTAAAACACATTTGATTCAGTAAAAATAGTTTTAGAATACATAGGTATTTCATTCTGTAACATGTTTTTAATATCTTTCCAAGTTTTTGTTCTTTTCTTGAAACTACAGGATTATACACAGAAGTAATACTTTTGAATCAGTAATACTAATGAATACTTATGAATTAAGTATTACAAAACTAATACTTATGAATACTTAGGAAAACGTGTTCAGAAGATCATTAGTTTTACTACAGAATTAGACTAATGTTTAAAAAACACTTTTCTAACCTCATTTCCACACTATATTTTTCTTCTGGCTTTAATATTTTCCCCCAAGTTATCAAGATTTAATAGCTGTCCTGAAAGAACTAGATAGCAGACAGTCAAAAGTACTTTACTGCTTGTTGATACATTATGGCACAGCAGTATAAAGTAACCATAGTGAGTGATTTCCCACTTTATGATTTTTGAGCTTTTAATAGTGAGTCTAGTAACAAGTTGAAAGTCAATTTGTTTTCTGATGCATATATATATCTTAGAATATGATATTTTTAAGGTTAGTGGAGGCTTTTTATATTAAAAGAGTGAAAGATTATTGGACTATAAGCACTATGCTGCTTACAGTCTCTTCTGCATAAAATTAGCAAGCCTAAAATGTGTTCATTTTTCAAAAAAAAATTATGAAGACTCAGAAATGGATAAGAAGATTACTTCTGTTTCATTAGCATAAGGATCTTGCACACACTTTATGCTTCTTTCAGTATGAGTTAATTTTGTTCATAAAGCAGTAAAATAGTTTTTTTGGCAAAGTTAATAACGTAGTACTTTCAGCAACCTCCGTGACTTTAGTCATTAATCAGAATGCGTACCAGAGATAATTTTCAACTGCCAGGCAGCATTTTGATAAGTGCATTAACTTTGAGTTCAGAAAATTTCTACAGAATAAAGCAATTCAATCCTGATTGATAACAGGATACTAAGCCCAGCAGCTATCTGCAGACTTAAAGTACTTTACAGTATACTAATAGTACTATCAGTGAAAAGCATTTGTTTAGAATGGGAACAACAAGAAATACTCATACAGTGGATAACTGACTTTTTTTTCCTGTAGCTATTTGACGAAAAAGAGGATACACTCAAAACTGCTGAGTAAGACCGCGGGATTATTCTAAAGTGACAAAAGAATGAAGTGGTTTACTGAAACAAAAGTAAGAAGATGGTGGCAAGAAAAAAATAATCTTGATTTTCAAGTCAGAAGCATTAAAAAAGAAAGCTGACACAAAGACTTACTATCTCTTGGCAAAACTGTGATACTGATGCCAGGATCACTTAGTTTTATAAAAGGAAGGTTTCCAGACTTCCTGTCCTCCTCCCTGATAAGCAAGATGTTCTTTGCACAGACATTCCCATGAACAAGGCCTTTATCCTCCTGATAAACAAAAAGGCATCTTTTACAGACAAAAATACCCTATGATTGAAAAGGTATTTAAAAAAGAAAAAAACAAAACACTTCACAGCATAAAGGGGAAAAAGAAAATAAAGATCAGAGATAAGTTTGACCAAATCTCAGATATTTCATCAGTTCCTTTTAGTTAAGTTTTTCTACGCAAATTTTCCTTCATTTTAGTCATCAACATATTTTTGATTTTATCTGAAGTATGTTAACTTAAATGAATGGATCCATCAACACAATACATTTAAAATGAACACAAGAACTGTTAAACTCTATCAAAAGGAGTATTTCAAAAGAATGAAAAAATCAATTACATACTATGAAAGATATAGAAGTCTGACTTCAGCACTCAGTCAACATCTTATTTTCACACTCCACACATAGTTTCAAGAGGTAGGATAATAGCTCATCACTCTACATGCATTAACCTGAAACACTTTAACTGAGCCATTAACAAAAATAAAAAATAAACTACCTACCAGGAAATGCATGGCTAATGCCAACTGTTTGGCAACTTCCAGTTTCCACAAGATATTAATAACGTTTTTGTTCTTTTTCAAATATGTGTCCAAAGATCCAAATTTCACATATTCTTGTACAAGGATATCTGATTTAAAATGTTAAAAGTGTAATCATTAAAACCAACAATAAACAAATGGAAATTCAAGGCAGACATTAGCATAATACTACCCATCTCTTTCTTCACTATCCATTGACAAACTAACTATAAATTCAAATCTATGCGACATCTTAATATTGTCACAAATACTTCATGCAATTTACATTTCCACATTGAGAAATGCAATGATTATCCTTCCACCCTCACTCCAAAGGCATAATAAATAACATAGCTTCTGATAAGCATAGTACTGTCCAGTAACATGAATGCAGTAAGTCAAATAATGTCCATTTCAAGTCATTCACTTCTTCTTTGCTTATATAATCTCCAATTTTACTGGAAAAATAAGACAATTTACGAAAAAAAAGAGATTTCTTGAAAACAGATCAATAAAAATTTACAATAGAAACACTTGCATATATGTATGACATATGTCTCACATGGTCATACAGAGAATAACCCATGAAACAAGATCCACTTCACAGTACTGCGCAATCTGTTTCAATAAAAAAAATTAAACTGCAGTACTGAAATCCTGTCTTCAGCTGCAAGATGGATTGTAATAGTGCAGTTGGAAGGGACCAACAGAGATTTTTGAATTTAACTGCCTGACCATGTCAGGGTCATCCAAAAGTTAAAGCATATTCCTGAGGGCACGTCCAAAAGTCTCCCCTCTAGGAAGTGCGTTCCAGTGTTTGGCCACCTTCACAGTAAATAAATTTTACCTGATGTCCAATGTGAACCTTGTCTTGGCAGCTTTAATCCATTCCTGTCTGCTCTGATACCAGCTCCCAGAGGGAAGAGCCCAAAACCTCCCTTCTCCTCTCCCCCTCCTCCAGAACGTATAGAGAGGATGCTCACATTGTAGTGTTTTTTACACTCTGAACACACTGGAAACTACCAGTTTTATATTTATCTAATGAAAATAAACTAATTTTTATGACATTATTTTATAGACAGAAAACTTTTTTTAAAATAACAATTATGTGAAGCAATTGTTCTGAAGTCTGTACATCAAACGTCTAACGCAAGGAAAAAGTAAGACCCTCTCTTCCCATTTCTTACTAACTGCCATTTAGTAATATGTTGTAAGCCTCACCTTCAGAAAAAAAGAGTACAGAGGCTGACTGTGACCTAAGGGAGAAATAATATCCTCCCCGCTTAGATAACTAGAAATTTATTATTTCCATGTTTTAAAGTGATACACTATTTATCTGGAATTTTATATATAGGCTCTGTGCATGATAACATGAATGAACTAGGAAAGGCAATTGTGGATGTATTTAAAATTGAAACTAGTATTACGAGTTCTCAGACAAAAAATGTACTGCCTTCCCAACCTTGTAAGAAAAGCCACTTCCAATACATCGCCACCTTCCTTGCTTTGCAAATTTCATTTCTCTTAATGATGTAGGGAACCTGCTTTGGCAGGGGGGTTGGACTCGATGATCTCTGAGGTCCCTTCCAACCCCTACAATTCTGTGATTCTGTGATGGAGGCAGCAGTCTACACATTATACATTTACTACAAAAATGCCTCATTTTGCTACAAACGGTTAAATAGAAGAAAAAAATGGTTTTAGTCCAAACTGACATTTCTGCCAAGGACTGAATTAAAATGAAAACTGGCGAAGTGAGGTCCAGTAATGCATATTTGAAGACAACACGTAAGAACTGGACTGCCATCCAAAATTAAGATTTCATTATGAGGTGCTAGCATTATATATCAGGTGTTCTCAAAAACTTATTAATAAATATCTACAGTGCAAGTAAATCTAGTAAGATAAACTGAGGACATACTCTACTTCTGTAGATAAGGTAAAGATTTTGCTATTATTGTTTCATTAATATTTGAAGTTTCTGTGGGGAACGAGTTCCCACTCTCCCCCCTTCTAAAAAAAACTCTAATGGCAGCTGTATATAATTAGTAAAAAAGATACTTACTCTCCTCTCCACACACACAGACTCCATAATTTAATACCAAATGTTTGTAAGAAAGCTGGCTCATCATACTTGCTGCCTCAAAGAAGGACTTTGAGAAAGAGAGAGCAAGAGAGAACCGATCAGTGAAAGAAAAACTGTGACACATTATTTGTAGAAAAAAATGCATATGGTTTAAATAATTTTTTTAAAAAATGATTCATCTCCCATCTCATTTCAAAGACTGTCTAAAATTTCATATTATTTATTTGTGGATGTTTTTTGTTTTGGTTTGTGCTTTTTTTTAAAAAAAAATTGATTTGCTGTTCTTGTGGGTTTTATTTGTTTGTTTTAAAAAACAATCCACAATCTAGAAGAGTTAGCAGTCTCTTTTCCTGCAGGCAGATGCATCTCCGCATCGTAAAGAGAATCTTTCCTTCTATATCAGTTAAGTATACAATGAGCAAATTCACAATGCGCTATTCAGTTTTCAATTCATTCTTTCACAGTGCACTATTCAGTTCCAATTTATTTCTTCATAGAACATTATTAAGTTTTAACTTAAGACAAGAACTATTATATCTCTCATCCAGTATTGTGAGACCTTACCTGACCTTGTTAGGAAATTTTCCAATGCTTTAATCTCTTTAGTCATTTTTCATTCTTTTCAGTCGTATCTCCAGCTATGCTTCCTTGTGTACAGATTGTTTCCCCAGTGAGATGAGGTTAAAATTAGCATCTTTCCTTTGAGGGTCATATTTATATTTCTTTATTCTTAGAACTCCTTTAAAAATTTATTTTCACCCTATTCTAAAATGATAGCATATCATCCAATTTCTTAAAATTAAAGTATGTTATTTTTATTATCATTTTTACTTTCGTATGTTCAAAGGGTATGTCTACGTTGCTTTTGACACTAACTCCTGGAAGTTTTTTCTCCTTTTCTTTAGTTACCATTTTAATTTAGATATGTTCTAAGCAGTTGAAAAGTTCACTGAATAAGAGACTGGTTCTCCTGACTTACTGCAAATGCTCTTAGGTTAATTAGGAATTTGAAACTATAATATAATCAGAATACACAATAAGCAGACATATAAAGTTGCACTGAAATACTAAGAAATAGCACATCTGTTAATTTTTTAAAATTAAATTTTCACATATGCATTCTTGAGTTTAATTACATTACCACTGTACTACTTTCTGCAAAAGGGCATTTCAGGTCTGCTCACAGATTCACTCAAACATTAGAAGACTAATCAAATATGGGTGATTCCGCATATGGCAAGTGTTCCTCATATTTCTGATTTTTTATGATCTGATGTGAAATACTTATTTTACTGGAGAACTAGTAAGATTCCAAACAACAACAACAACCACAACAACAACAAAAACAAAACAAAAAACAAACAAACAAACCAGGAAAACAGTCAAAAAAAGGAAATTTTTCCCTAAAAGTTGGTACCTCACATGTAGATCATGAGTTTACTGGTACAGGTTTGTGGCCAAACTGTTTCTCCTGTGCTACCTGTATAGTACAAAAGAACCACTATTTTTTGGTTCTCTATGGTAGCTCTAAATTGTGACAGATAGTGGGGAGAAAGGAAATGAAGTATACAAATGAAGTTCACAAAACTAGTTTCAAACCCATTTTTCCCAATTTCACAAGGCCAAGAATAGCTCTGTTCAACAATCATCCCTCTATCACATAACAAATACAGCAAGCTGTAAAAAAAGTAATATCGGATCGACAAGTACACTGCAATTGACAATCATACCAACCTCAGAGTAGTTTCTATGCACTTTATCCAGAACCTTTAAAAGAACTTCAGTTTGATGGAGCTGGCCATAGTCTCCCACTTCTTTCCTTATACCTTTGAAAATCTTTGTAAATGTGCCCTGTCCAAGACTCTCTTCCTAAAAAGACAAAAGGCAGGAAATGGAAAATGAGGAATCACTACTTGTTCTTTCAAAGACAGACAGCTTCCTCCATAAACAATGCATATATGTGAAACTTTTCAACTAGACTATCTCCAGAGTTGAAGCAACTATACCATGAACAGTTAAAATCCTTGCTAATTTTTTTAAAAAGTTACTAACTTGTCAAGGATCTTAGGTAACAAATTGCTGAAAGAACCACAGAGGAAAACAAAACAAACAAAAAAAAACACCACTGCAGTGAAAAGGACACTTTTTCTGTTTTAAGGAAAAAAAGCTCTCTTAAATGCACACAGAGTTTTTATCTAGTACTTACTAAACCAACCATTTGCAACAAAAGAAGCAACTCAGGGACTTACAAAAATCAAGTCCTCATTTCGGATTTTGTGAAAGACCATCTGGCTAACATTGTGCCTCTGCAACGTTGGTGATGAAGGTACATCAGAGACACTATTGCTTCTGAAAACAAGGAGGTTTGATTTATCTGGGAGAAGAAAGAGAAGAAATGTTGAGCCATAAAATATAAAAATCACTTATTCAGAAGCTGTAAATACAACAAAAAGGCAACATCAATCTGAGACCAATTCATTTTAAAAGCTATAGAGTGTCTTGGTAAATAATTCACTTTTTCAGATTAGCAAAAACTGCTTTTGCTGCTTCTCCTACTCCTACTGTTTCTGTATGGCACTGTTTCCTATAGTAATTAAGAATATAGTTTCAGTTCTAACTGTGATGGCTATCAGCGCTGTCTAGAAGGCCGCATCAAAACAAAGTAAAAACACGTAAGTGGAATGAAAAGAACCCACATAAATCAACATGTGTACTTACCTACCTGAAAGCCATTTACTTTGTTGTTTACAATTTATAAAGACTTAAAAGTAAAACATTCTTGTTTAGAAATAAACTATCCTTTCTTACCTTTTGGTTTTGGAGGACAGCACTTGATGAACTGGAAAATTATGCTGTCTGAGCGGACAGTTTCTGTCTGATAGCAGGTCAACAGATCTTTAAGATTACCAAAACTTCTCTTGGTTCCACTAAGATTATATTCCCCGTTCTCATTCTTCGTAATTAAGCAGTGTTTATAGTCAGTGACATTCTCACGCTGCAGAGATTTTTTCCCATTGAAAAGAAAATTGATCAATTCTCGGTCGTTAAAAAAATTAGATGTACAGCAGTAACCTAAAGAACCCATCCTTCAATGAAACATTACCACTATTTGTTAGTTTGCTACTCACTATGCAACAGTGATTCTGAGGGGGAAAAAAAAAAACAACAACACAAACAGCCAAAATTCTACCTTCATCCCTGAAATTAGTATGCTGGCACTAAGATGAACAAACATTAACAAATCTCCAAATATCATGCTGAGAAAATGTAAAGGAACCTAGGAAAGATTCTTCGTACCTTCAGATCTAGCAACCAAAGTTCCTTCACTGTTACATGGGATAATAAAACAGAAAAATGTTGGAAGCCATATTCCAAAAGCTCAAACTCTTATTTTGGCAAGTATTCGGAGATCTAAGGTGTATTTCTGTTTTTCCGTAGTGTACAGTGCAGTTCTAAGCAATTCATTCCTAGTACAGTAGGCTCTCAATACGCACTGAATTATTTTGATCAATCTTGAAAATATACCATTAGACATTTTTAATCAAGAGGAGTTCTTAATAATGCTTTCATAATCCTTCATGTTAATGCTGTGAAAAACATTCCAACAAATTCCAACAAATCTGAAAAGTCTTTTAATGGCTTGCCCAGAAATAATTAGAACAAGAAAAACAAATGCAACCAGGTCAGTTAATGGCAAGCTGGACTCAGAATTTGACCCCAAACTAAAAAATCCTTAATACGGTTCACTGGCTAGACATAAAATTTTACTAAAACTGGTCTTACTAAAACTGTACTTCTCCACCCACAAATCAACATTATTTTATCATTTTGAAACATGTACCTACTTGTGGCAGTGTTGAGTAAATCTGAGAGCTTCCTGCAAAACTAGTAAGAAAAGCCATGTATGCTACTTTCTCCAGTTAAAAACCCAAAGGTAGCTCTGTTCATTTAATTAAAAATAATCCCACCCTTGGAATAAGATCAATACTGGAACAAGATGGTGTAATTATGTAACAGCACTATTAAAGGGCTGCATTATCACTAGCTGCAGTCTCATAGAGTAGATGAACATCTGGCTTTTCAGCAGCATGAGAATTTTGTAGGCATTTCAAGTGCAGCTTCTCATCTAGTTTAGAGCAGATATCCTGAAGATATATGCTGACATAATAAGCACCAGATAATCAGGCTGGATGAAGGGTATGATCAAACCTACAAAAACTCATCAATGAGAGAGAACCTTAGATCACCACAGCAATCAACTATATACTCAGTAATTAAGTCCTACTGTGCCAGAAACAACAGAAATCACCAAAATCCGCACACTACCACCCAAACAATTACAATAGTTTGAACAGTCACATTCCAAACCCCAAAACTATCAAACTCTCTTTCCTCCACCTTTTTTTGGTTTGGGGGCATACATTCTGTGCCAGTGATTCTTTATCATAAATTTATTTTAGCATGTTTCTCATATGACCCTGAAACTAGGCCTGACACAAGTAGCTGTAGAATAAGCAGACACCATACTAGCATTCTGAAAAGAAAATCCAGAATCATTTACTGAACTTTGCATGCACATTATCACAACATAACAGAAATTACAGAAGTACTGTCCACGCCAGAATACAAACCTCAATAGCAAATGTGAGGAAGTATTTTTTAAAATCTTTAGGACTGCAACGAAGAACGTAGAAGCCAGTCTGATTACCTGCCTTCTTCAGTTTATTGATAGCAAAGTCCATGCTATATATATAAAAAAAAAAAAATTAATACTGCATAATTTTAAAGAACAAGACCAGATAATGATTTATGAGCACTGTTATAAGATATCTCATACAATGACAATACAAATTCTCAGTTTTACACTCTCCTTTAAGATAATTCACTTGCCTCTCTATTTTCCAGTAGTCACAGTGGCTGCTTATGTACAAAAGAATGCACTAAAGATTCTTAACATTGCAAAACTCAATGATCTATTTGATCAAAAACTTGGCAGTCTGAAAAGGCATTGCCTTGGGCTTATGATATGACTCTCAATTTCCATCATGAAAGAACCTGTTCAAGTGAAACTGCCTGACAAACAAGATTAGAGAAGCATTTGTGTGCATGGAAAATGACTAGTTTAGTTTGGGAAAGGGCTAATAAGAAACAGGATTTGAAAGAAAGTTTCATTTGTTACTACAGCAACTAATCTCTCTCTAAACAAGTCATTGCTAACTATTTCTATCTATCTCAAGGAATTACAAAGAGAATGGTGTGGAAAGTTCTGTACTTACAGTACATCATGCTAAATAATTCTAAATAAAAATCAATTTATGGTATTAGTCTAGGTCTGCAAGGTGAAAAAGACATGTTTTGAAACGTAAGTCTCTGTTCCTCTTTTCCTTCATCTCCCCTCATATGTACAGCACCTATACTCTGTCACTGGGAAATTTCCGGAAGCATTCTGTATTCATGGAGTAGGATGGTGCTAGTTTTATGCAACATATCTTATAGACATCTGCCTTTGAGCTTTCTGTACCTAAAGCTAATACCCATTTTTTTCTGCCTAAGAAAACATTCCTAATCTCCCATGTTAAGAAAAGAAATCTAAGAAGGTATTGAAATTCTTCCCTAGAAACACAGAGAAAGAGAACAAGGAGACAAGATTCCTTGAAAGCAAGAAAACCCTCAAATTTACATGGATAGCACTTTACTGTATTAGAATTTGTCTTTTTCTCTTTAGCAACTCAAACAGTATAATTGATAGAGGCTGCAGTTAAAACATGAAGTCCTCTATGGCATTATACATTGCTGCCCTGATAATAACTGTAATTCAGTAAAAATCAGCACCATGACTTTGCTGTGTCTTGCTTGAACAAAAGACAGAATTCTAAGGGAAGAAAATTAAAGTTACAATCCTTTGTTCTATTTCTGACAATACATCAACAAGGTATTTTATTCTGCAAAGTGAAAAACAAGGAAAAATATAAAGCATTTTGTTACATAAGTGAAATAAATGCACATCTTAAGACGTCTATCATGGTTCATAATCAGCTAAAGATCATCCTTCAAAAATAACAGCACCTCGTTATATCACTAAAATTTGCTTACAAAATTGGTCCATGGCAATTGCTTTGTATATTTTCAAGCACTGATGGTGGTGCTACTTCTTTGCAGAGATAATGGTGGGCATCTGCAGTTAATCTGTAATATCCATCAATTAACGATACAAAGGAGAGAGCTTCTCTTAAAGACTGAAATTCAGCCTCCTGTTAAATTGCCAGGGGAGAGAAAAGAGAAAGAGGAGAGAAAGAATGAGAATTTGTAACAGTCAATGCAAATTTCCTGGATACTCAGAATTTAAGAGAATTTTCATGGCTTATAATTAAGGAAAGCACCTTTTCTCCTATCCAAAATATTTTCATACTCTGAGCACTGTAAATGTATATCACAGATATCTCAGCTACTTCTACATTTCTATAAAAGGCCTGGACAAATTTTCAAGTTCTTAACAGGTCATTAATTCTGTACCATTAACATTAGAAATTAAAGAGATTCGCAGCTCTTCCATACATCAGTGAACCATATGACTTTTGTCCAAAAGCCATGTTAGGAAGACTAAAAACTGACTAATGTTTTTTGCTATTTTGAGGGTTTTTTTAATTACTATATTTATGAAGAAGTGCATAAGGTAGATGTAGCTTTCTCATGCAAACAAAGGGAAGCCCTCTGATCACACAAATAGAGAGATTGTGAGTCCTGAGGACCTTCAGTCATGGAGACAAGGGAAAAAAACTGTATGGCACTTGAATCAGAGTTTCCAGCAGGTTGCAAGGAAATTTCTGGAGGTCAAACTAAAACAATTTTTTACACTCACATATAAAATTATTTTCCAGTATCTTCTTCAAAGCATTTTAAGAAGTAGAAGCAATGACATTAATTTTATGTCCATACACATTTTTTTTAAAAAAGTATTATAATTTCTCCAGAGTATTTTGACCCATTTTCAATTTTTTGGTCACTGGCAGCCAGCTTAAATCATGACTTCATACAAACAGTATGCTAGATTGCTAAAACACAGACTAGATTTCAGGCTCCAACAAAGGAGAATCAATCTATCCGCAATCATCCTAAGCTAGAATTGTCTACATTAGTCCACACACAAGATCTTCAGTGTTTTAATACACTGTTTATATTGCAAAAATGCATTCAGTTTTACCTCACGCTTAATTAACAACTAATATTTTGTTATTTAAATCATGAACACCACAGTCTACTCAAAGCAACATCTGTACGGAAAACAAAAATGCCAAGCAAAAGTAAACAGACCAGATTCTTGCTGTCTTGTTTGTGAATGGTGACAATTCTCCTCTCACTGGAACCTTCTTGACTTGCTTGTTTAATGCTCACATCAATGATATCAGGAAAATCACAATATGTTTGTAAGTCCTACAACAAATAATTATATAACCTCATCATTAACAAATTTCAGCTGAAAAAACCCACACCTATTTGTAGCATTAGAATTCCTACAACACTAACCTTGTGAAGTTAGAAATGAAGCTCAACAAGCCTTAAACATACTAATAAAATTAATGAAAAGCAGTATTCTGTGAGGTTTAACTGTTTTTTTGTTTTGTTTTGTTTGTTTGTTTTTTAACATCCTCATTAGAGAGCCTGTTAACATTTCAAAACATGATGTCTTCATTTGCAGGAATGCAAGCTGCAAGATCTAGTACCAAAGAGATGGAGATAGTATTGATGGAGAAAATGTTTAAGAAAAATCTTCTCAGTTATGGCCGTGTCTGACTAGGTAGGAAGATTTCCACCGAGGAAATCTGTGACTTCTTCCTTTGGTGGCAGTTCAGGGACTTTTTGATAAAATAACATATAATATAATATTCCTAATTTCCTTGAGTCTTTCACACATCAAATTACCACGTCATATAGGTCATATCTTGTTTTGTTTGTGGCAGAACTTTAAATGCTAAACAACATCTTAAATAAAGATGTGTTTATCTTAAACTATTCTTCCAAAGCAAATTCATCCTATTTATAAGGCTGCAAGTGTATCTCAATACCCATGTCATACTACTAAATGTCATACTACTGAATTGATTTTCAGAAGTCATGAATCAGCTCAAACACATTTAAGACCCTGAAGATCTATTAATTAGTTATTAAATGCAAACTGACAAAACAAATTTCCTTATAATTTACCACACGTATGCTATTACCTACTTCAAAAAATTAAAAATCTTATTTCAATTCAACATCTCAATAAAGTCTCATCAGTAAAGTCTGCTGGAAGTTATGATCACATTTACAGTCAACCTTATTCCTTCATTAAATTTTCACAACATATTTTGTACACAGCTTCTGTACCAGTGAAAATACATTTGGCCTACATGCTGTCTTTGTCACTAAGGATGCTAATATTATCAATTATGAAAAATAGTTCTGAAATAGACATCTGAAAAGAGATCAGTTTAAACACTATACTTACTGAAGGCTTAGTTGCCATGACAGCACAGTATGCATAAGTTTTGTGCACCAAAAACTAGAAATTACAGAAACCCAACATCAGCTCCTGCAAGAGCAACTAGTGACTACAGAAAAATTGCACAAGGATGAGGACTGCCACATAATGTAAAGGAAATTACAGGACCTAGAATGAATCTGCAAACATTCTAAGAAAAAGAAGTAGAAAATCTGGTTAAGTAATCAGATTTCATTTTTTTTTTTTTTTAGTTTTAGGAAAAAATGGCATTTTTACAAGTCATTATAGTATATTATAAACATGTCACCAGTTTTGTAGTTTGATCTGACTGCTATACGTTATGCATTAAAACTACCAAGCAATAGATATAATTATTTTGGAAAACTGACATCTGCTTCACTTTGCCTTTTATCTTACCTTTAGAAAATTCCCACACTCTTATTATATACAGCTACTATCAGATTTTGGTACATTTTACCAAAGAACAGTCATGCTGGGAAACCATACATGAAAGAAACAATAGAGATAAATAAAAATACAACAGCATAAGATTATGACAAGTTATTGAACCACTTAGCACCTAGCTCTTGAAGAAAGAGTAAACAGACTGCAGTTATAGAAACATCTCTTTAAATTTGCTAGCTTAGATACTGGTAAGAGTCTGAGTGAAGCAATATAAAGTGGAATTTGTCTTGTTTTTTTGAATCCTGTACAGGACAACATGCATTTTATTGAACATAAATTTTAACAAGCTAATCAAACTACTGACGGCAAACTGTACAACTATTAAAATAATGAAGTAGATACATTCAAAGAAATTACCTGCTCTGCCAGCATCTCACAGTTTTTAAGTTTTCCTCTTGAGCACTGAATTCCACCATTTCCAGTTATTACAATAGTTGCAAAACTTTCTTCTCCAGAAGGATCTCCACCAGGTTCTTTTACTTCAAAAACCTCTGAATAGAAGGCAGACTGAAGGGTTTCCAAATTTATGAGATACTTAAGTTTCAAGTTCCTGGCAGTAGCTTTGCACTGGCTGAACTGCTGTATGAATTTACGGAACCTGTACCTTATTCTCTTTCGGGTCAAAATGTGGTATTCTTGGATCTTTGCTCGCACACATTTAGGCAGAAACATTTTGTAGCTGTGAATATATAACCAGCAAAAAAAAAAAAAAAAAACACAACTAATGATTTAACTCATTAAATCCAGCAAAGATATATACCTCTGTGCTGAACAAGACAACATGAAAAAACATTTTCCACTAAATGTAACCTTTTAAAGCTTTAGGATAACAAGGATTCTTTCTTTAGCCTGTAATACAATCTTTCAAATGCAGCCTTATCTCTTGTTCCATTTTCCTTTTTGCCCTCCCCCAATTTCTTTTGAACATATACTACATTATGCATTTTCTATATATCCAGATACCAGTTTAAGACATTATTTAAGCCTGAGGGAAGAAAGACAGTAAAAAAAAAAAAAAAAAATCACAAATTACAGAGTTGCTTTGTTTAGTGTATAGAGTGGAAAGAAGATGCTCAAGAAACAGAATTTTGAGTTCATTATGGAAAATACAACAGGTGGTAGAACACAAGTAACACTGCTGCTGATTCTCATATAAGTATTTCATCTCACCGTCCATATTGGATCAAAAGACAAAAAAGTAGTTTGACACCTCCAATCAGCTGGTAAACCTGTTGTCTCATTCTATTTAACTCTTTCTGCTGGCCTTCATTAAAAGACAAGCATCAATAATGAAGTTCCAAGCAGAGGCAGAATTCACTTAGCTGAAGCAGAAACAGATTACTTTGACAAATTGGAGTGTACTGATGAACCCAAGCAGGTTTAGTGGAGACTTGTCAGAGACAGTTAAGAGCCTGGAACACACGATATGAATGAAAAGGCTTATGGAATTTTGTACAGTGTGGAGAAAAGGCCCCAGTAAGGTGTTCTAGCAATTGTTTTCAACTAACTAGATATGGAGAAAATTGATGTAGGATTTTCACAGACATGCACAGTAATAGGACAAGAGGTATTGTGCATGTGGTATCACAGAGGAGAGACCGATCAAATGAGGAGAAAATTCTCCCCAGTGAGGATGATAACATAAGTTATGTTATAAGTCAAAACTTCCCAAAAGTATGCTGGAATCCTCATCCCTGGACATTTTCAGAACTTTACTGTCAAGGCCCTGTGCAACTTGATCTCAACTTAGAAGCTGGCCCTGATCTGAACTGGAAAAAATCCATGTACTGAAAAACAAAAAGAATGGTTGTTGTGATACAAGCTTTTCTATTGATTTCAAGCTTACACTCTGTGTAAATTTATGGAACCAATATGCAAGGCTAAATCAATCCCCAGTAGTTAAACATCTCCACCCAGATGGTTATGTCATGGCTTTTCTTAGGTATTCAATACCATGACATCATGCAGTGAACTGTAGGAGTTGGGATGGCTGCTGAGGAGCTGCAGTTCCTGGGAACTACAGTTCCCAGCAGCTCCAGTCAATCTTACATGGTTTCCATGGCCTTACTTCTGGGCATACTACCATTTGCAGCACAGTCAGAAAGGTATTTCTCTCTCCCCATTGTTTATTACCCTTCATTTCTTTTGTAGTGTATTATCTCAGATTTCTTTATCGTTTATCATTTCTAACTCACTTGAGCTGTATTCTCTCCTTTTCACTTCTCTGCCTTCTTCCTGCAGGGGAATAGGGAGGGGGAAAGGAGCCCCGCTTGCTGTGAGACAAAAGATCTTCAACTCGCAACAGACTAGCATGCAAAATTAATATTTATAGATAGCAGGTGTTACACAGTTATGAACTACTGAGTTACCTGACTGAGTTGTAAACAGCCAGTGGGGTTTGGTCCTTTTCTTTGGCCACCCTCATCATATCCAGAACTGCCATTCCAAGGCATTCTTCCTGCGTTTCATGAGTAACGGGCATCTGTATCCATCCACCCAAAAAATCATCTCGCCACTGAAGAAAAATGCAAGAAAGCAACTTAAAATATTTGTTCATGAACTGCAGTGATACAGTTTTATTTTGTTGGTTTTGCTATTTATTTCACAGATTACATTATTTTAAGTGAAAATTTCATCTCCAGAGAACTACATATGCTCATACTGGATACCAGATACAATCGTGACTAGAAACTGTTCTCAAAATCAAGTCCTTGATTAAAATCTTGACTAGGTCCGTGTGTCACAGAGCCACAGAATATGCTGAATTGGAAGGGAAGGGAAGATATCATCAAGTCCAACTACTAGCTCTACAAAGGACTATCCAAAATCAGATAATACTTCTGAAAGCACCGTCCAAATGTTGCTTGAACTCCAGCAGGCTTGATGCCATGACCACTGCTTTGGAGAGCCTGATCCAGTGACTGATCACCCTTTGCTGAAGAACCTTTTCCTAACCTGCAACCTGAGCCTCACCTGACACAGCACTGTACCATTCCCTCAAGTACTGCTGCTGTCAGTAGAGAGTAGGGGTCAGCATTGCACCTCTGCTCCCCTCATGAGGAGCTGTAGGCCATCATGAAGCCTCCCCTCAGCCTCCTCTTCTCTAGCTAAGCAAACGAAGGGACCTCTGATGCTCCTAAGGGACATCTTCCCCTCTAGACTCTTTACCATCTTTGTAGTGCCTCTTTGGACACTAATAATTTTATATCTTTATATTGTGTCATCCAAAACTGCACACAGTGCTCAAGGCCACACCAGTACAGATCAGGGTGGGACAATCCCTCCCTTTGACTGGCTGGCAATAATGTACCTGATAAACATGAGGGCATGGTTAGCCCTATTGGTTGCCAGTGCATAGTGCTGTCTCCTGTTCAACTTGCCATCAACCAGAACACAGAGATCCCTTTCTGTGGTGCTGCTCTCTAGACTCTTGTCCCCCCGCTCTATACACATATCTAGAATTGGAGAATCTGGCACTTCCTCTTCTTATACTTCATATGGCTGGCTCTCTCAAGATCTCTTTGAAAGGCCTTTCTCCCCCTTCAGAGAGTCTGCAACTCCTCCTAATTCAGTCTTGTCTGCAAACTTACTTAGTATACCTTCCAGTCTTTATCCAAGTCATTGATGAAAACATTAATAACAGGCCCTAAAAATGGAAGCTTCCAGAACCCACACTAGTGACTGGCCACCAGTCTGATCTCTAGCCCCGTTTACTTCAAAAATTTTTTTAAAAGTCCTGTTATCCACTTTGTTGGTCAGTTTCAATTCTAATTGACCTTTTTTTTTTTTGTATAAACTTTCTCCCTACAGAAGGGAACAACACTTCTATACTCCTACAATACTGCCTAACCTCACTTTCAGTGGCCACACGCTTTCTTTTTTTCTGCCTGAGCTCTAGGTGAAGATCCCTGTTGAGCCAAACCAGCTTTCTGCCCTGTTTTGCTGACTTCTGACACTTTGGAATTGCTTTTTCCTGGGCTTTTAAGAGGTAGTACTCAAAAACAGACCAGCACTGATTAAACCCGCACTTTCAAACTAGTTTCCCAGCAGACACTTCTAACCAGTTTCCTGGGCAGCCTGACGTCTGCTTTCTTTATATCCAAGCCTGAAGTCACGATGGCAGTTTTCACCCTGCCACTAAAGACTATAAACTATACAACATCACAGTCACTATAGTCAAGACAGCCACTAATTGCCACTTCACTCACAAGACCTTCTTGGTTCACAAGCAGCAAGTCTAGTAGGACCTCTTTCCTCATTGGCTCCCTTGGTACCTGTACCAGAAAGTTATCATCATCACACAGTGGTCCCAGGACTCTTCCCAACAGATTTCACTTATGCCAATAATGCCCTCAAATTTAGGTATGTCATTCCATAACTTATTACTGGTGAGACTGGCTTTATTCTTTTCCCCTTCAAAACTAGTTTAAAGCTCTATCAATCAGTTCCGCTAGCTCAAGCACAGAAGTTCTCTTTCCACCCTCTGAGAAAGGTGCATCTCAGTGGTCACCAGTGGGTCTCATCTTGAGAAGGCTATCCCATGATCAAGAAAGAAAATTCTGCAGGTGACACCAGCCTTGGAGTCACCTATTCAACAGCTAGATCTACCTGTTCCTTTCAACATTGCTCCAGACTTCTGGAAGGATAGAGAAAAATATAACCCCAAGGCCCTGATGTCCCTTCTGATTTCCCTTGGACTTTTTTGCTACCTCCTCACCATGGACATGAAAACCCACTAATAGACATTAAGCAGAGAATCACACCAGAGTAGTGAGTTTTCTAGTGATGTCTCTTACCCAGGATGCCAATAGACTTTCCTATGGTTTGAGTCTGTTTGGTATATGAGACCCTCTGTTCCTCTCAGAAAGGAGTCACCTATCACAACATCCCTTATTGTATTGACAGAGGTGCTCATGATATGGGAGAAAGGCTGTCTAGTGCTAGGTGACCCCTGCAAGCTGGATGAACCTACATCATCTATCTAGTCATCAAATTCCAAAGCCTCATTCCTAATGTAAAAGGACACCTGAATGTGAGGGTGAGATAGGCAGGGAGGAGATTCACCTGCCACCCCAAGCAGAAACCTGCCTCTATTCTCTCTCTCTTAGTTACCTTCCTTTCTCCTGTTTTTGAGAAGAGAGGTAGCCCTTCATTTCTCTTGTGGTCAGCTAATGCATCTGTCTTAGGGATGGTAGGGTACACTCCGCTAGTCAGTCTCCTTCTTCAACATCCTGATGTTCATCAACCCACTCATCTCCTCCCAAAGCTCTGTCCACAGGCTGAGCAGTACTTCCATCTGGGCATATTTCCTGCAAGTGTGCTCATTGCTGCCACCAGACGCTGATGGAAAGCGTGGGCACACCCTGCTACCTGAGACCTGCATTGCTTCATGTTCCTTCAGGAACTCTGCGTAGCTACATCAGTTTCTGTGGCTGGAAAGGCTGTAGGTGTCACAGAAGACACAACTATCTGTTGAATGGATACCATAATCAGAGCTGTTGAAAATGGCATACAGACAGCAACTTGTCATATAAACTGCAATGCTAACATGTGTGGAGGATGTTGTTCCACACTGTAACAGTCCAAAATGAAAGTCACAGTGAAAGATTCTCACGTGGTGGCACTAGATGGAACTGCACAATCTCCCTGCTCTCCCCACAACCATCATTTGAACTTCACCTCTGCAGAAATACAATGTGACACAAGCTTTAATTTTTCTGTTTAAAAGCTTCAAGATGTCAAAAGAACTTGCATAACTACTATTAGAAGTGAAAGAGAGAAATATCAACAACCTTTATAAGTCTGCATTTCAAAGATATAATCAAGCAAATCATACCTGTGCAAATAGGTAAGACATGACAAGATCATCAAGAACAGGGCTTTCTGAACCCCGAATAATGCCATAGCGATATGCTCTGCTTGTGCCATTGCAATACCAGTGGGGAAAATAAAACCTGTTAAAAAATATTTAAGTAAATGACAGTGAAAAAATACTCTTGTTTACCAACACTAGAAATTACATATTTCATAGATCTAAAGTACGTGCTGGCTGTTCTGAAAAGCCCAGATTAAGCCCTCCAAAGTCAGCGGAAGGATTTGATCTAATTCTTGGTGTGTAGTACAACACTTATAGGGTGAGAAGCTGCACTGGTAAAAACAATGAGCTCTGCAAATCTACCCTCACTAATCAGAATACAGAAGATCTTGTGTTACCCCTCCAGTTTCCTCTAAGACAATTCCTAAAGAAACAATAGAGTTATCAGGTTACATTACACAATTTAAAGAAAAAGCAGTCTTTTCCCTAAGGAAAATGGTGACTGTAGATTTAAAAGCCCATATTCAGAAATCAGGGTAGACAAAAATGGATCTATTGCAGGCATCCACCTAACTAAAATAATCATTCTGCATTTCAGAACTCCTACTGACTCCAAATGGGCAAGTAAGGAGATGGAGATGTAGTACTCTTAAGAACAAAATTCCTCATACATTTGAATTGTTTCTTTCTCCAGTCTGAAATGGCATACATAATATGCATACAACTTAAATTACTTGATTTTTATTCTCTCATCTATCTTTCATCCAGATCTCACCAACAATGTCTGTAACAGAGAAATTACAGTTCATCTAAATATCTTATTGACAGTATTTTCCTCACACAGATCTGTACTATCATGAAAAGTGTGTAACATCTGCTTTGGATTACCTTATCCGGTAGAGTAACATTAGTCTGGTTGCTTCGTCTACGTGGAAAATGTGATTTGGAGGATACCAAACTCTATCTGTTTCACTCATGAGTGCAAACATGTTATGATACACTGGCATGATACCTAAATAAAGAACAGAGAAGTATTTATAAGAATTTATTTTCATAGAGAATCAATCTTACTATGAAAAATACATTGTTAAAAGTAGTAGATAGCACATGTTCTCCGGCTATTCATTATACTGCTCTACCACCGTCAACAGCACTGCACAGATCACCTTAAAACCTGCAAATTTTTTCCTGGTTTGTTTTCTCATTCTCTAACAAGATTGTACTTACTCTATTCCTAATGTTCAAATTACAAGATTTTATCTGAATGGCATTTAATACAATGGATTATTAGCCTTTTAATTCAAGAAGTAACAATCAACAACAGTACATTACTTTTTCCTTACCTTTTCCAAAAATCAAATCTAGCTATTGATTTCATTATTCCAGGCTGATGAGTAATCAGAGGCTATCATTACTAGAACAACCTGCCATTTACACTTCTGTAGCTCAGTTAAGAACAAAACCAAATGTACAAAAATGGATTATTTTTTTTCCTCAAAAAGTTTCAGAACTCTTTCAGTGAGAATTGAGACTCAATTCTACTTGTAAGCTGTGTAAATCTGTGAAGATCCTCAGAAGCACAAAGGCAAATTATAATTTTGAGGCTTCTAACTGCAGGTACAGCCTAACTTGAAAGACAGATGACAAAGTACTGTAATGTACTATACTGTTGTGTGTCCAAGGGATGCCAATGCTATGGTTTGGAAAACAGGTTAGATATCCAAGACTTTGCAGCATTAAAGAATGAAATTCAACCACTGACAAATTTTCAAGACATAAGGGGATACAGGTGCACAGATCAGAGAGTAGGATAAAAGTTGTAGTGTGAAAGTCAAGGTAAGGAAATGAACCTGGGGATTTTGATAGTTCGCTGAACATGAGACAGCAGTATGTCCAGGTAGCCAAGAAGGCCAATGGCACTCTTGCTTGTATAAGAAATGGTTTAGTCAGCTGGACCAGGGAGGTGATTGTTCCCTAATATTCTGCTCTGGTTGCATCTCAAGTACCGTGTTCAGTTTTGGGGTCCTCACTACAAGAAAGACATCAAGGCCCTGGGTCATGCCCAGAGAAGGTCAGGGAGGCTGGTGAGGGATCTGGAGCACACATCTTATGAGGAGTGGCTGAAGAAACTGGGATTGCTCAGTCTGCAGAAGAGGCTCAGGGGAGACCACAATAGCTCTCTACAACTACCTGAAGGGAGGCAGTTGGTGAAGTGGGGGTCAGTGTTTTCTCCCACATAATTTGTGATAGGACTGGAAGAAATGGTCTCAAGTTGCACTGAAGGAGGTTCAGGTTGGATATTAGGAAACATTTCTTCTCTGAAACAGTGGTCAGGTGCTGGGAAGGGCTGCTCAGGGAGCTGGTTGAGTCACCATCCCTGGAAGTATTCAAAAAAACATTTAGATGTGGTACTAAGGGACATGGTTCAGTGGGAAAATATTGCTAGTAGGAGGACAGTTGGACTAGGTGGTCTTAAAGGTCTTTTCCAACCTTGGTGATTCTAAGATTCTATTCTATGAAATAAACACAAATATTTTAAATACCTCACAGATAGTGAGAACAAATGCAATTGCAAATAATGTTAAGAGACACAAGAATTCTGGCAAGAGGCAAAACACTAAAAATCAATTCCATCCCAAAGACTTAGAAGAAAATCACAGAAATTCACACAGAAATCAGGAAAAAAAAAGTTTTTTTACAGACTTCACAAACTCACAGAACAACTTGGGTTCAGATGGATTCCAAGGACTATAAAGCCCCAGCACTCCGGCCACAGGCAGAGTTGCCAACTGCTAGATCAAGCACTAGATCAGACTGCCCAGGGCTCCATCCAAACTGGCCCTAAACATCTTCAAGAACAGGATATCCACAATCTCTCCGGGCAGCGTGTTCCAGCACTCACCACACTCAGTAAAAAAAAAACTTCCCCCTGACATCTTATCTAAATCTTCCCTCCCTTAGTTTAAAATCATTCTCCCTTGTCCTATCGCTATCTACCCATGTAAAAAGTTGATTTCCCTCATATTTATAAACCTCTTTTAAATATTGGAATGCCGCAATGAGGTCTCCCTGCAGCCTTCTCCTCTTTTCTGGTTTGAATAAGCCCAGTTTCTTCAGCCGGTCTTAGCAGGAGGGGTGGCTACAGCCTTTGGAACATCTTCATTGCCCTCCTCTGAACTCTCTCCAAAAGCTCCACATCTTTACTGTGTTGCAGGGCCCAGATTTAGAGATGCAGTATTCCAGCTAGGGTCTCATGAGGGCAGAGTAGAGGGGGACAATCACTTCCCTTGCCCTGCTGGCCACCCCTCTTCTGACAGAATCCAGGATATCATTGGCCTTCCAGACTGCAAGTGTGCATTGCTGGTTCATGTGAGGCTTTTCATCAACCGGGAACCCTAAAGTCCTTCTCAGCAATGCTACTCCCAAGGATTCTTCTTCTGGTTTGTATACATATTTGGGATTACCTTGACTCAAGCGCAAAACCTCCCACTTCACTTTGTTGAATCTCATTAGCTCCACCAGGGCCCACCTTTCAAGTTTATCAGTGTTCCTCAGGATCGCCTTCCTTCCTTCTGCTCTATCAGTCACACCACTCAGCTTGGTGACATCAACAAACCTGCTGAGGGTGCATTCAATCCCATCATCTTTCTCACTGATAAGCAGTATTAGTCCCAAGATGGACCCCTGTGGGACACTGCTTATTACCAGTCTCCACTTGGACATACAGCCACTGATCACAACACTTGGATGCAAACTTCCAACCAATCCCATATCCACTGAAAAGTCCACCCTTCAAATCTGTATCTTTCCAGTTTAGAGATAAGGATGTGGTGGGGGACCATGTCAAAGGCCTTGCACAAGTCCAGGTAGGCGACATTAGTTGCCCTCTCTTTGTCCACTGATGCTGTTGCTCCATCACAGAAGGCTACCAGACTAGTCAGGCACAATCCTCCCCTTGGTGAAGCCATGCTGTCTGTTTTAGA
>JAOWBP010004700.1:22054032-22071250 GCA_028571105.1 Tragopan temminckii | reverse complement strand
GCCCTTCAGAGGGATCTAGATAAGCTGGATCGCTGGGCTGAGGTGAATGGGATGAGGTTCAACAAGGCCAAGTGCCGCGTCCTGCACTCTGGCCACAATAACCCCATGCAGCGCTACAGGCTTCAGGCTGAGTGGCTGGATGACTGTGAAGAGGAAAGGGAGCTGGGGGTCTTGGTTCATGCTTGGCTGAACATGAGCCAACAGGGTACCCAGGTGGCCGTTAGGGCCAACGGCATCCTCGCCTGCATTAGAAATAGTGTGGCCAGCAGGAGCAGGGAGGTAATCATCCCCCTGTACTCAGCACTAGTACCTCAAGTACTGTGTTCAGTTTTGGGCCCCTCACTACAGGGAAGATATTAAGGCCCTGGAACGTGTCCAGAGAAGGGCAACAAAACTGGTGAGGGGTCTGGAGCACAAGCCTTATGAGGAGCAGCTGAGAGAGCTGGGATTTGTTTAGTCTGGAGGAGGCTCAGAGGGGACCTTATTGTGCTCTACAACTTCCTGAAGGGAGGCTGTGATGAGGAGGGGTTTGGCCTTTTCTCCCAGGCAGCAAACAGGACCCGAGGAAATGGCCACAAGTTGTACCAGAGGAGGTTTAGACTAGACATGAGGAAAAACTTTTTCTCTCAGAGAGTGATCAGGCACTGGAATGGCCTACCCAGGGAGGTGGTGGAGTTGCCATCTCCGGCAGTGTTCAAGAGGCATCTGGATGAGGGGGCTACAAGATATGGTTTAGTAGATTGTGGTAGCAATGGTGGTGGGAGGATGGTTGGACTAGATGGATCTTGTAGGTCCTTTCCAACCTTGTGATTCTATGATTCTATGACTCTAACACACCACTGGCTCCTGTCCAGCTTTTCATCAAACAGAATCCCTAATCCTTCTCTGGAGGGCTGATCTCAATGAGTTCTTCTCCCACTCTCTTTATACTCATATCTAGGATTGTCGCAGTCCAAGTGCAACACCTTGCCTTTGGCCTTACTGAGCCTCATTAGATTCTCATGGGCTCACTTTTTAAGCTTGTCCAGGTGCCTCTGGATGATACCCTTCCCTTCTATTGTACTGACTGCACCACTCAGTGTTATCAGCAAACTTGCTGAGCATACACTCAACCTCACAGTCTCACATCTGTTAATAAAGATGTTGAACACCTGTCTCAAGATGTATCCCTGGGGAACACCGCTTCTGACTTTCTTCCACCTGGATGTAGAGGCATTGACAACAACCCTCTAGCTATGACCACCCAGCCAAGTCTTCATCCACTGAAGAGTCCACCCTTCAAATCCATATCTCTCCAATTTAGAGATAAGGATATGGTGTGAGATGATATGAAAGGCCTGGGATTACTATCTAGCCCTAATTTTGGAAAATATCAAACAAAGAAGAGGAAAAACTAAGGTAAAAACTTGGAGTCCAACTGCAATATTTATCACTACTCACTAGATTTTATAGCATGTGCTTACTAGTCCAAGTGAAACACATTACTTAAACTTGAGGGTCAAAATAATGCTTTTAATGATACCTGTGAATTTTACGATAATCCCAGTTGCAACCAAAAGATTGTGCTGAATATTTACAAAACAACTAGCCAGGCCACAGACTGGCACAAAGGAAGAGTAGGAATACTTTCAAGCTGAGTTTTACTCTTCCACACTTCAAACAAAACATGTCCCAAGTGGTGAGACTTGTTGAGTAAGCAGCCACTATTTGTAGATAAAAACCAAGGCCTCCTTTCAGACTTAGTCAGGTATCTCTATTCCTTCGGAATACAAGCAAAAAATCATCAGTGATATAAATGGAAGACAGAGAGACAAGTAACTCAACAAAGAAGCACACACATATTTTAAAATAATAATAAGTTAAAAAATAAAAGTGAGATTGAAAGAGTATTCCAAAGTTAAAAGAATGGCTTTGCCCTGTTGAATTCAGTTTTAATCAGTAAAAGCCATGCTTACAAGAAAAAATCTGTCCACAGTCTACAAAGCTTGCTATTATGAAAACTATGAGGGCTACTCTGCAAGTAATGCTTCCTATTTTAAAGGGCTGCTCTGAAAGTAATGCTTCTTATTACCTTATGTCAGCCTATGACATCGGAGGCAGATGTTAGTAGTAAAGCATTTGAACCTTCCCACCAAAATTCTCTTAACATTTTGTTGTTATACGACATATGGCAGCAGAGGGGCAGTTTGACAAAGCATCTGACATGGCCACGTGTATGAAGCAAAGGTGTGTCACTGAATTCCTCCATGTGCAAAAAATTGCTCCCACTGACATTCACTGATGCTTGCTGAACGTTTATAGAGACCAAACAGTGGATATGAGCACAGTAAGGCAGTGGAGTAGTATACTCCAAAGATGATGTTAACGGCAAAGATGATGTTAATGACAAGCCATGTTCCAGACTGCCATGCAGATCTTTACAAGCTTGGAATTCAGGCTCTTGTTTATGGCTGGCAAAAATGTATAGCTCATGTTGTGATAACTATGTTAAAAAATAGTGGTTTTAGCTGAGAATTTGCTCTGACAAATAGCATTATTGTGCTCTTGGTATTTGTTGCAGTTTCCATGGAAGTAAATAAGAGGCATCACTTTTGGAGAAACCTACATAAACTGCTTTATCATAAAATACCTGTTTGGAGAGTTACTTTTAATTTTTTTCCCCTCTCAAAACTACAAGTTACTAAGGAAAAGATGACTGTATGATTTATGTGGGATCACAATAGCTAAGCCAGCAGGAAAAAGGCTCAACACCTCAAAGGAAGAAAGTATTCATTTGATGATCTGTATAACAGATAAAAATACTCAACTTACATATACAAGAGGACAAAACTATGCTAACTTGATGGTAAATACAAACAGAAAGCCAGCAAAACAAAGCAAAAGAAACTACCCATCAACAGCATCATGACATAATCAATAGAAAAATACATCATTTTAATTTCCAAACTGAAGCAACACAGAGCTAATATATCACAGAATCATAAATCTGCATTTCTAAGTACAAGTGAATTTGGGCTGTGGGCCTGTGGGCCTCAGTCATATACTGTCACCTTAAAATGAAGGTCTTTCAGCTGCAAAGACCACAATCGGGCAAACAGTGTTCAATGAAGGGAATAAATGTGCATTTCTATTAAGCCATCCAGAAACTCATGTTTTGTTGAAGAAGACAACCATTGCATGAAAGATTTAATATACTCAGAATGGGACATCTGTAAGTAAGTTACTCACAGTACCCACACAGGTATTTGTTGCCTAAACAGATGCAATGTACAAGGCTCATATATATCCAAAAGTTGATATCCAACATGCAACCAGAACTCAGTGAAATTCGAAAAATTACCAGTCCACTTATAAACATTTTTGCCATTAGTATAAATAACAAAATCTTCAATGAATACATTTTGATTTGGCGATCAAAGCAGCTATCTGCAAGAGATCTGATTCTGGAACTAAGGAACAATGAATTTGATCCAATAGGGTTATTTTGGTATTTCTAATCTTGATCATATTTCAAGACTGAATTTTTAAAGGATTAATTATTACTCATGCTGCTCTAACAACAAGCAGCATTTACAATGCAACATGTTTATATGTACTTTTCTGCACTGAAGGATTGATTTTACCTTCCATGCTGTCCTGCACTAATTTAAAATAACAGATTGAAAACCACCAAAATGTAGGAAAATACATTAAAATGCAGAGGGCATAAAAAGCCTTTCATGATTTAATAGTATTCAGCATTCACAGCCCAGTTTATTAAAATTTTCTTCTTACAGACTATTTCAGTTACAGGCTAAACTAGCTTTTTTTTTTTTTTTTTTTTTTTTTTTTTTAAGTCTAAACTCTTCTCTTGAAAATAACCACTCTCCCCTTTCAGCTTGTTTTTTGTTTTTGTTTTTTGAGAAAGGGCATTCTCCCACTACAGGTAAATCTTCTGTCAACTACCTTTTATCACTTGAGAAAGCTACGTATAAAACATAAGAATGATGAAACCTTTTAAATGAGCACAGCAAAAGACACCCACTTGCTGTTGGTATCCACAGGAGGTCAGACAAAGCAGGCACACAGGCAACGGTACAACATAATGTATCTGCAATAGAAACATACTAAATATTAAAAAAGGTAATGGCCCTGAGCAAATATATCATTACTTAAGAACTCTGGTGTTGAGTTCCAGACAGTGCGATTCATTCCTTTTTCATTCACCTGAATTCCTACTGTCTTTTCAAAACCATATTTTTGGTTCTGTTAGACCTTGATCCTTAGTGCTAACAATAAGCTGGTACACTATATGCACACTTGTTTCATAATTTCCAGCTGTCCTTTTTTCTTACACTGTGTTTTTTCTTTTTTGTAAATAAAGAAATTGGTTTAAGAGAACTGTTGATGGCATTAGAAGAGAAATGAAAAGAATAAAAAAAAGACATGGCAGATTAACTTAAGGTAGTAACACTCCATTTTGCTAAACACTTAATTCTAGATAAAAACTGGTAACACCCTCTCTTTACAATTTGTGTGGAAGTTAGCACCAAATGTCTTGCAGGAGGAAGGACAAGGGCACGCCTACTTTCATTCTCTTTGCATACTTCTGTGGTTGCAATAAACACCATTTGAAAAAATTTAAGCAAAACTGTAGCTCTCTCCATCAGTGAAAAAATGGAACTACCCTGCTGTGATGCTTCAACCACAAGAAAAGGCTGAAGAAGAGAAAAACAAAAGCGCATTTTAAAGCTGACTAGTAGAGAAAAAAAAAAAGCACGATAGTGGATAGCTGAAAGTGGAAGAAACTCAGAGAATACCGCAGAGTTTAGATTTGATGACTTTTCAGACAAATCTTGGGCAGAAGGAAAAAGAAGGAAATTAAATTCCTCAATACCACCTGCTGCTTCTACCAAGTTTACCATCCATGGCCCTGAAAAATGGAACCCACCTCACACAGCTGCAAATTCAGCTTCTGTCTCCAAATAAATCAGACTTCTGAGAACATTGTTTCTTCTCTTGTGAATCTGGCTTTAGAGATAAGCAGTTACACCTTGTTTGGACAGCTGCATATTTTCTATGCACCTCCAAGGATGCTCCTTAAAATGCTGTCTAGTCAGCCAATTAATATTTGATACAAAGTCCTCTAGAGTTAATTCAAGTTTTCCAGACCTGTGTTAAGGGATGGAATAAATTGCTAAGGAGCAGAGCAGCATATCATTCACCTTTGGAGCATATACTCCTTGGATTTTAATCTGATGGCACCAGTTCCAACAGAGCACAGAACCATAACCTGCTCATGCAGATTGCAGACCTCTGGGCAGTGCTGGGTAATTCTAAATTACCTTCTTCTTTGAGACTACTGTTTCATGCTTATTACTCCCAGTTTGGCTTTTGATTGAAGAAAACCACATGAAGATTTACCTGACTGTAATTGGTTGTGAACTTTCCCCCAAAACTCCAGATCAACTACACAACATTTTAAGTTATATGAGGCAGTTGGCAACAAACTGATGGTACAAACCACGTTGAGTTAGTGACCCAAGTCACTTCCACTCTGGCTATAGCAGTGCCTATTAGAATAAGGGTTGCGATACTTTGACTAAGCTCAGTAACATCACAGTTTGCACTTCAAGCACAACAGTTGGGTAAAGCAACCTAACATGAAGTCTATAATACTTCACTTAACAGAAAAACAGCTGCTTGCTTAAGATAGAACAGCTCACAGCTCTGGACAAAAAGCGTGAAACTTAGGGAGAAAGACGTCAACACTGAATATGCTCACAGTGGCTACTGTAACATCTCCCTCTTTTAGTCAACCTCTGTTCCTCCTGCCTACAGACATATCTATTTATGAAGATCTTCATCAAGGCCTTACAAAATTATTTACTCCATTTATACACTTTTTAGGCTGAGTTAGTCTTGTCTAACTTCCTTGTTAGAAGCTTGTTCTTTTAGCAGCAGACTTTCAAAGAATGCCACCTATATTACAGTTTGGACTGACCTGACAGTGCACCATCTTGCCAGAAATCCAGCTCTCTCATTTCCTCCAGTTTGTTCACGTTTACACCAGACCACATGTCTGGCAGTTGCAAGGATTTAAATTCCCAGTTACAAAACAAAGTCCAGAATCTAATGAAACAGTTAAATATGTCCATCATCTCCCTGCTGCTGCAAATTTGCGAAGAACACAATACAGATGCAGTGGAGATTCTGCAAGCTAAAACAGGCCCTTCTCAGCAAACTTTTAGAATTCCTATAATTGCAATTAATGTTTATTGTGTCTACCACTAAGTAACTTGAATACTCAATTTATAAGCAAGTGAGGAGAAATATAAAAATAGCATTTTCTATTATTTTATATTTCTAAATAAGGCCTTGAAGACATAGATACCTCCCAGCAACTCTTTTAGTTTATTGTCAGTAAAGTAGGACATCATTTTTAAGCCTGAAAATACCAAAAACACACACTTTCAACCTTATACACACATCCTTCTTTCAAGAAATTTGAAAAAATATTATGAACAGCAACTATGATAACCTTTCTCAATTGATGGTAAGTAGGCTGTTACAGGGTAGGTATGAGTGCAGAAATGTCTCAAAAAGCTCTAACATAATAATTCTAATGACTATTATAGATCTTGTTACAAGAACACTAAATGAGATTTTACTTATTTATGTAAGATGAGAGTAAGATGAAAAGTCTGTCAGTTCCCAACTTCAGATTGCTTTGATAGCTTGTTTGTTTATATTTATTAGTTATACTTAACATTTATACTCAGAGTATCTTCACAGTTCAATTTGATTATACAGGCAGAGGGAGCACAAATAAACCTGCTCATAGCATGCATCTATGAAAACTTTAAATCTTGAAAATGTAACAGTATTCATATTGCGCATGTAACATGCAGTAACCTTGATATGATTTGCTTTGTGGACTGCTTTTTCTTTGGACAGAAACACATGAAATTAAAGGATCCAAATGCATACCTTTCTCTAACAAGTAGTTAAACATATCATCAAAATATTAGTGCATGCAGAGGTACTGCTACTCCTTAAAGGATCAACAAAAGATTTTTACGTTTTTGCTCGGCCAGAACACAGTTGAACAGCATCTGGTATTTCACCTAAAAGGAAAAATCACTACAACAGATAGCGTTTCCCCCACATATATTCACAGGAAATCATTCTTCTCACTAACTTTATCAAACTCACAGTACTCAACAACAAAAATACTTTAGCAATCTCGAGAAACTTCATCACTGCTTAAACTACAGAAGCCAATTTAATCAGACAGTTAATCCATGCTTTATATGTATCATATTCTGCACTAAGAGAACCCTGCTGTCCTTTCCCAGATAACGTGTTCTGACTTCAAAAACAGCTTTCACAAAAATCTAAAAGTCTTCCCCTAAGCATATTTGAAGACATTCTGTAGAGAAATAATATGCCTTCAATTACCACTGCCTCTTGTTCACATGCTCCACTTGTTGCCCTGCTGCAAGTTAAACACATAGACACAAGAAAAATGATGGTTCATACAAGAAACAACTGCTGAAAGTTAGACTATTCCAAAGGAATTTTTCCTGTTTCATCAGCTATGCTAATATCACACAATGATTTTCAATATATCAGGAATTTGAACGCAAATGGTAACCAACAGATGCAGAAGGAAGATGACAGATCTGTAACATATCAACAACAAAACATGTGGTAAAAAAACCTGGAGAAACAAAGATAACATTTGCTTACAGTTTTCCCTTGGTAAACCACTGACTTGTATCAGCAATTCAGCAAGAGTCCATGAACAAGGAAAGAGTAATGATCCTGGTCTGATCTGCCTGCACGACACAGGGACTAACTGGACAGAAGCTGTTAGTATGAGACTTTTAGTCTGTTCCTCTGATTAGAAACAAAAATTGGGATTTCTATGTCATCCACAACTGAATGAAGCCATTATTCTAGCTTTTCTCATGAAGAAAGCTGCCAAGAAATGTTGTCTAAAAAGCAGAATGAAAAATACATTACAGAAGCCTGGCCATTACAGTAATCTGCCACGTAGGTGAGCTGCCAAAAAAAAAAAAAAAAAAAGAGTGATCAAATCAAAGGTTGCCCACAGACAACAGTTCTGGTTGGGTTCCATCAGAACTCTGGAAAAGCTGGTTTGTATCTGCAAAACATTTAAATTTCACCATGTTGATAAACTTCAGCAAAAGATTATTTCATCAGAAAATGTCCAAGCAATTCAAATGGTTGCCCAACCATTCTGGCAAAGAATATTTCCCAAGACAGTGACATTTGAGGTTCCTTAGTCCATCAGAGCCACCATCATCTGCACAGCCTTATACGCACAGAGGACGTGGGAAGAGTAAACACAGTAGGTCAGAAAGACCTCTCACACAAGGTACATGAAAAAAATGTTCATTTCCCTAATACATCTCTCAAATTCTTATGAAGTGATGCAATGAAGAATGACAACAGCAAAACTAGGACACTATACAACAGGTCAATCTGTATGCACTTGCTTGAAATTGAAGTGGATACAAAAGAGATCTCAAGAACATCCTCACTATGAGTTTTTTTCTCTTATAAACAGTCTGCTAGCTGTGGAGACTAAGTGTATTTCCATAAGTACACCACATCATGCTGGATTTTATGTTTCATAAGCAGTATTTAAAGTGGAATTCTATTTACTAGATCAGACCATGAAATAAGGGTTAATTAGTAGAGAACAGATATTCCTTAACTGTTTCTTTAATTTCTTTCAAAAATATATAAAAAAGAAATTGCTGATGTTCCTGTATATCTGGAACAAATTAAATCAAGGTAAATAGTATTATTGAAGGTTGCTGACTGGTAATTTCATTCTCCCTGGTGGCTTTTGGTTGCAGAAAATGTTGAACCACTTTCCTACACCAAAGTACTGGCTTATGAGTAAAAACAAATACTAATAAATTACCAAGGAATTAAGAAGCAATAAAGGTTAAAAAAAAAAAATCACATTTCAAAGTGGAAAAATATTCTGATTCACCACTGGAAACAGAAAGCAGTATTTTTCTCTTAAAAGGCATTTCTGTCATAAACAATGTTTAGGGGAAAAACCCTCCAATCCAGAGTACACAGGTGACAGTTACAGCTACATTCAAGAGTTAAAATAAGTATTGAAAGCACAAACAAAAGCGAAAAGTGCAACGCAGCAGCAACAAAGTCATCTTTCTAACTGCTTGGATTTCTTAATCCAAGATCCCTAGACTGGTCATATCAAATAGCAGGGAAGTGATGCTGGAAGACACTTTTGAAGAAATCAAGTTAACCTTTTCAAAAAACGCAATTCCCTGTGTCACGACTGAAGAAGGGTTTGTCAAAACATGAACCAATAATTGTTTGCACAGTTGCCAAAGAACAACATCAACATTTACAAAACAAATGCCAGTTTAGCAGATGCTGTCAAGAACCAAGCAAGTGACACTAAGCTACTAGAAGCCATATGCATTTCACACCGCAGTCTGAGTGACACAACAGAAAACAGCCCCTGTATCCACAAATGAAAGTCTCAAAAACTGTCCCTCTTCTCTCAGCCTCCAAACACCTGTCCTCTTCCTTTGGGAGGCAGAGATTTCTCAGCAAATGTCAGCTCTCAACAGCTTAACTGCAGAGAAAATGGAACAGTCATGATCCATGACTTGCCATAGCTTCTGAAGAGCACCTATATCTGAGCCAAGTTCCTTATCCCCTCCAGCTACAGGACTGCTGCGAAGCTTCAAGTCTATGCAAATAGTATCTTCTAGGCAAATAACAGCACAAATCCTTCATCACATAGTTATATCCTGGTAGAACACACAGCGTTCTCTTCCTTCATAGAAGATAAAGGGTTTCTCATGGCAAACGTTTCTGTGAGGAAAATTAGTCAACTCTTTCCAGCTACCACTGAAAACTAGGACAAACTGCCCAGTTTGTAGTTTTCAACAAGCTGTTCCAAGAACAGGATTTTAAAAAGTTGAAGTCTTTGGGGCATTCCTTGTGAATTCTGTTATCTCCCTTTTCTTGTCCTCTTATCTCACTTCCCCAGTTTGGCAACTTCCCTCCTCAGATGTTAGTGCAACTACTGCCTCTGAAGAAACTGTCATACGTGTTTACATAGTGTGCAGAAATTCATGCAAGTTGAGAAGCTAGAGTTTTCTTCCTGGGAAGGAGGAGCAGAAGTAACACCGCAAAACTCTTATAGGTTCAGTCTTGTAAGTGGGAGGAGGTATGAAGAAGAAGGAAGTATCAGAAAGCAAAGATGAAAAGTGACAAAACAAGCTTTTTAGACCCTGCTCCCTTAACATGAGTCAAAACACTTTCCTTCTGACGTTTAATCTCCTCTAACGCAACTTGAATTTGTAAGCATATAAAAAAAAAAAAAATAGGAGAAGAAAACGAACCAAACATGACAGATTCTGACTACTGGCCAAGCATCAAAACAGTTTAAGAAGTGCTAACCAACTCCAAGAATAATTAAGGAGATTTTCAATCACCTTACATGCGGTGAGAAACCACTGCAAAGAATCATACTGCTACACCTCCTTGCTATACTGTCCAAGACAAATAGGTGTCTGCAGTTTCAACAGCCAGGATATCATAACAGACGACTTTTCTGTCACACTTCTAACCCTCTACCTATAGAGGCTAATGGCATACCTTCACACTTCACCATACAGGGTAGAGCATCATGGAAAATATCATCACAACCTCAGTCAGCTTTTCTGCCTACAAAAAGAGAAAATAAATATATGAACCATGTTTTTCAGTGAATTATTTTTATAAGATACCCCTCCAGCTGTTCTCAATTCTGTGATTTTTGGTTTCTTTTGTCTTCCAGTCTTCACAACCGGACCAAGCAAAAGTGTAAAGTTGACTTGGACAAGAACACTGCGTAATATACTGCTTGAAGAACACAACTGACCTCAACTTCTCTAACATTTTCCAGTAAAAACAGGGGGGTCGAGGGCAGGTAGACAAGTGAGACAGAGATAATTGCCAACAGTGTGAAACATCTAGGTAAATGAAGTCACCCTGTACTTCTATCCCAGCTTTTACAACAGCTGAAGAGAATCTGAAAATATGCATTTCACCAAATTAGCACTCTGCCAAGGGAACTGTCAGAAAGTAAACAGGATAACATTTAAGTCAGAGTGAATCAGCAATCTCTACAGAGCAGCCAAAAGGTATAGATTCTACTGTCTCCTTTTCACCCTCATCTTCAGCCCACCCTGCTTTTATAGCTTCCCTTAATTGCTTCAGTTTAGAAATTACATACAAACAGAGAAAAGACCTGATGCAAATTTCGTGTACTTAAAGTGTGAGTGGGTGTTTTTTTTCCTTTTGTTTGAATGCATTACTTTTTTTTTTCTTTAAGTGCTTAAAATTATTTAAACAAAACAAAGCTAAGCCTTCATATATAAGCTGCACTAGACCAATACAAACATATAGCATCTTATATAGATTGTATTTAACTTTTCTATAGTACTGCACTAGCAAGTAAAAACCTACTGAAGACTTCACCTGTCCTAGAAAACAGAACTAAAAGAAAACCACAGCAACACTTTCCTACTTGCAACCTCCTTGATCTTAAATGAATTCAGTGAGACTAGAAACAGTCATGGGGCACAAACTAGATCATATGAATTATTAGACAATTAGGGTCTGGTTACTTACATAATAAAAAACACACACAAAAAAGACCCTCTAAGAAATTCAAGTAGCAATATCATACAAGGCAATGCCAAAGAAATACTTGAAAATAACTGATTTATGTAAACAGCAGTTTAACTAATGCTAAAACTCCCAAGCCTGTATCAGTGCATTCAAAAGCTTCTTAAATAGTGAGTGACTTAAGGGTTCAATTATTACATGTATAAATATGGCATTTTCTGTTATTCTTTTATAGAAGCGTTCCAGTATGTTGAAAAAAAAACAAAACCAAGAATGTCTTCTTTTTTTAAAACCTATTAATTGCTTTATAATGTTGAATCATTTATGATAACAACACTGACATTTTATCTTTATAATTCAGGAAAATGTACTTGCACGATAGTTTACTTAATGCTTCTTTAATCACCAGTGGCCTGAGAGTCCTCCACTCATTCCCTATCTGAAATACCAGCCAGCTTTTGCAAAGATACAGCACTACAAGCTTTGCCAAGATCACGTTATCTCTATAAACACAGATTGTCAGGGGAAAAAAAAAAAAAAAGCTGGAAGCAAAAAAAAGTAAAAAAACAATCCAGGACTCTGAAAGTAAACAAAGGCTCATCGTAAAGTGTGCCACTAGTGGAAATTCCACAAAAATGATGAAAACGAATATAAACGAATATAAACGAAGCAAACTTATTTTTTCTTTTGTTCTATAGAAGAAACCAATGCTTATAATACACTTTTTTTTTTTTTTTTTTAACGGAACTCTCATCTGAGTAAGATTATTCCAACTTAATTGTTTGCTTTATTTCTAAAGGAAGAAATAAGTATTTCTGAATAAGATAAATATAGGGAGCTATTTATACACGTATAGTGTATTTTCCTCAGCTCTGAAGCTACAGACAGAACTATCATGATTTTTGACATTAAATCCTGACAAAAACATTAAGAAAATTGCAGAAAGTAAGAGCATGAGAATCGTGCCCCACAAATTCAAAAAGCAACAGCAGACTACTTGACAAATTCATGAAAATAATATAATGAAAAGCAAATAAGGATTCAAATACAGTAGAGGAAGACTAAAATCATAAGTACCTGTTTGAAATACATTTTTCTATTTCTCTCAGAAATAAGAGTAACTGCTAGAACAGTCAAGAAAGCAGTAGCTTCTTTATTTCTTAGTTTTAAAATAGGAGCTGATACAAAATAGATTTTAGATAAACTCATATTACTGGCCTGTGTGCAGAAGGAAATCCAAGATATAACCAGCACTGATAACAGAAGATCAGATAAGAAGATGGTGTTCTTTTCTGGATTTCAAAATGTGTCACTATAGATTATGCTATTATCAGTTCCTTTACAAGAGGACATTATAAAGAAAGAAGAAACATCCATAGCATAACTATATTTTTATACCGATAAATTGTTTATAACAAGTTACTTTACAAAATTCCCACTGAACAAATACTAAGTTTCCTAAAAGTCTTTCTGGTGACAAAAAAAAAAAAAAAAAAATTAGAAAAACCTAACAAAGTCTCTCAGTACATGTCACAGTCCAACCCTAACCTCAGTTCTTAACTTAGGGGCTTCCACCTACATTCCAGTCTTGGATGAGCTCAAACTACTCTAAGGAAACTTCCCTGGATGTACCCACTCAGTAATGCCAAACGTAGCATGAGTTCCTTCTGCTAAACTTCAGTCCCATTCAGAAACAAGAAGAAACAAGAAGTAACAGAAGAATACATAGTTTTTCCTCGACCAGTCTTAAATTCGTGAGCAACTTCAATTTTCTGTGGAACTTATCAGCATAATACATATACACAACTGCAGCTTTAACTCAGTTCAGCCAAGCTACAAATTCCAGACTTAGCTGCAAGGGTCAAGAAGGAGCTGCTGCAAGAGAGTAGACGTTTATGGACTTCAAGAATCAGATCCCAAGGCAAAACAGAAAAAAACCCCAAATATTAATATCTGACTAATAAACATGTGACAAAAAAAAAAAAAAAAAAAAAAAAAGCCATAATTATGACACAATGATAAACCCAGCTAAGCTTTCCCCAAAAGGTCTGTCAAAAGCACTGCAGCTTCACTTTGATAAATTTTTATTGAAAGCAATTCCTTTTATTAGATGAACTGGATCTAAATCTAAAAACCAATAACACATTACAGTCGAAGTGGTATTGTGGGTTTTTTGTTGTTGTTGTTGTTTTGGGTTATTATTATTATTTTTTTTAACATGGAAACTGCACAGAGCAAGACTTGCCTCCAGCTGAACTCGGGGACAAATTGCCAAGACCTCCTGAAGTCAATAGGGGGTTTTACAACCAGCTGTAGTGTCTCTTGTCTTTATGCACGCTTTGGACTCCTGAACATCTACCTTTAATATGCAACAAACGACAAATTACTACAAATACTACTAGTTACAATATTTGTTAAATGTATATTCTAATCATCAAGCTGACTACAACTGAAATCCCAAGCAGGAATTAAAATTGTCGGAATGAACCACTTCTGACAAGGCTTTCCAGTTGCTACAAATGTATATCCTGCTACTCTCTCCTATCCTTAAGTGTTTGCTATATCTGTTCACCTACTAATAAACCATCTTTTAAATGGATTTTTTCTTTTTCTTAATTGGCACACAGTAAGGACTTTGATTGCCAGTACATGTAAGAAACACTATACCCACACCTAGTTCCAAACCAAACATCTGCATACCCATCTGCCAATTTCATCAAATAATAACTGATTTGAGTTTCATTTTATTAAATCAAAACAAGAAGGTGACAGTGGAATTACATCCCTCTGTCTGGTACACAGATAGATGAAAAAATGAACAAAAAACACCCCCCAAGATAAGAGAAGCCAAACCATGGCCCTATTTTGTACATTATTGATAACATTTAGACGGTATTAAATTTATTTAAAAACAAAACCCTACAATGCGGTTTTATTGTAGATAAAGAACATGCTTCTATGAGTCACAAATAGCCATCAGATTGCCTAGAATATTAGAGGCAAACTTTACTGACTGCAGAGGCACTTAAGTACACAGTTGTTTTCATACTCTTGTCTGCATTGCACTTTGGTACTAGGGTACTTTAAATAAAACAATCACCATTCTTATTTTCCAAACTTAACAGTAATACAAGGAGTCTCAATTATTTGCCTAATTTCACACTGTGAGCCACTGATAGATCAGATATTAATACAACTATTGATTTCACAATATAGTTAACGAAATGGATTTATATTGTAAAGAAGAAAATGCCTCACAATTCCTTTCAAGGAAGGTGAATAGTTACAATGAAGGAAATGCTGCTGAAATCCCCAAACTGCTTAAACATTGCAAAAGAAAATGCAGTTTTAAATTAAATTCTTAGCATAATTCTCCTTATACACAGCATCTCGGTTTCAGTTTTCAGTCTTAGTATGTAGAAGAAACCTCAAGCAGGGGAATGAAAAATAATCTTACCTGAACCCACAAAGTTCAATATAAAGGCACATGTTTTAAAAAAAAAAAAAAAATCCACAAAACAAAACTGGGCCAAAGAATAAGCCTTAAGAGGGAAAGACACAGAAGACAGACATTTAGTGCACCTCAAAGCAAAGAACACAATGGTTCCATAAGCTGTTTTCAGAATTTCTGTTCAGTTATTTTTTAGAGTTTCAAGAAAAGTGATTTATACAACAAACGCAACCCTACATTAACATCTTTATCAAAGGTTGTGGGTGTATTTTTGAGTGCCTAATAGGTGACTACGATATTCCTCAGACCTTCAGCAGAAGCAGGATTCTTAGTGCTTCAGTCATTCTGATCTAATCTAAATGCCATCACTGTGTAGAATAGCATTAAATAAAAACAAAATCACAAAAATGGATTCTTATTATTCTTCCATCCCCATTTATGATGGATGAATTCTAAAAGTGAAGTTTATCTCCTTCATTAGATAGCTGTATCTATTTCTCTCAAACTGTTTCCTGTTTCATGGATAGTACCACCGCTTAAACACTTGACTTCATCAAGCTATAGTACAAGTAACATACATCACTATGAACTCATGTAAGGATAGTATAATCTGGGACAGATCCTGCCAGTCACTTCAGATGGATATGACAGATTAGTTTCTCCTTAAGAAAAGTAGTTTGATGATTCTCATAATCCATGCAGGATGTTAGTGACCCCTTCAGAAGCAAAGTAACAAAAAAAGTGGCAGAGCTTAACTGTCTTCCTTTGTGCTTTTGTTGATAGCAAGACTGCATAATGGATTCATCCTCTGATGAACAATTTCATCTCACCTGATGCAGAATCTTTCTAAAGCCAAATCATCCATTTCTCAGACTAACACCTGTTGAGCAGTATAAGTGCAGTATAAGTGCAGCATCTGAGTCACACTCAGGGACTTCAACATGCATTGTCTGCTCACTGCCAGAAAAAAGAATGTGCAACAAGAAAAGCAAACCCATGGGCAAAAACAAGAGAATAAAGAGCAAAGAAGATGAGATGACAGATTAGAAGATTTAGCAGTTACAGCAAAATGCAAAATTTTCTCCTGACAAAAATTTGAGAATCCCTAGCTCTAAATGCAGATTAGAACACAAGAGTTTGAGCCCAAACCTCTCAGAATAAAGCAGTTGTTTTGCTTCTCCTATCCCTATACTTCTTCCCCACTGAGCTTTTCCAACAAAGAAAGACATCTCGCACTCTCACCTTCTCATCTTCAGCTGGGTAAAGAACCAGGTTCCGAATTTTAACTGAAGTCTACTCAGTCACTTAGCAGTTACCCCATCTTATTTAAAACTAATTACGTTATAGTGGATTGCTATACATGCATAACCCTACTACACGTGAAGTAAACACCAGATGATTATTGTGCACGAACAGATGCAAAAACTGGCATGTTAGAACCTGCTTAACTCCAGAAGGTAGAAGAAAATATACAATGATTTATGAAGCATGACTAACAGTCCAGACTCGATAAGATTCCTGTTAAAAAAAAAAAAAAAGTCAGGGGTGGAAGGGGAAATGAAGAAATGAAGGCATCTTTTGTTTTAACTTTTGGAAGTGTACTTGAATACAAATGAAAACTTGGGAAGAAGCTTAAACTACTCCTGAGAAGATACCTTTTCATGGTGATTATTTGCTGCAAGGCTGTAACAGATGCCATAGAGATGACATGCTCCATGATGCAGGAAAAAAAAAATGATAGCAAGAGCCTTGGTTTGATTGAAAGATGGAAATATCACACTGAGTCACAGGTGGTACAGGAAACAAGAAACCTTGGGAAAGGATAGATATCTGTACTAATTCATTTTCTGCACCTCTATATTCTTGTCTTACACAGAAGAGTATGTAGGGGTTTACCATTCCATCCCCAGCATGATACAGTCCCAGGCCTTACCCAAGTGAACAATTGCTTTGAGACTCCAGTTTCCTTAGATTATCTGAAACTACTCAGCATCCCCAGACCATTAAAACAAATACTGCAAGAGCGCATTATAAAGATTACACTTAATACCCCAGAGTAACAAACCAATGAATTTTTCATTCCCATGGCATCCA
>JAOWBP010004700.1:22037252-22049086 GCA_028571105.1 Tragopan temminckii | reverse complement strand
TCCAGCACAAGCTGCTCCATCACCTTTCCAGGGACAGAGGTGAGGCTGACTGGCCTATAATTACCTGGATCTTCCTTTTTGCCCTTTTTGAAGACCGGAGTGACATTGGCTATCCTCCAGTCTTCAGGCACCTCCCCCATTCTCCAAGACCTCTAAAAGATGACAGAGAGCGGTTCAGCAATCACCTCTGCCAGCTCCCTCAGCATCCGTAGATGCATCCCATCGGGTCCCATGGATTTATGAATATTGGTGTTGCCTAGGCGCATTGAAGCATTAATTCTTTGTTTTCTTAAGGACTGCTACATAACAGCCATTCTGACATTTGTAAAACTAACTACTGTATTGAAAAAATCTGTAGAGAATTTGCTACAGCTGCTGAAGCTCTTTTACAACTTTACGAAGATAAATTTAAAGCATTTTGAAAGTTTTGACTGTTTTCACTGTTTAAATTCCATGCTCCCAGTCATCTTTGGTTTTCCACATAATTCTGCTCTTAACACAATTTTTGCTTACTGACAGAGATGCAGACTGTTTCAGAACCACCTGCAAGATCAAAGGCAGAGGTCTTCCCTCAAATAGCCTTAATGTTTTGCACACTGTATGATATCAGACTAGTTTTGTTTTGTAACTGAGAACCAAATTAATTTGTTACTTGTATTTTTTCTGCACCTAAACAGTAGCAGAACGTGATTTTAAGAATTAATTCTCAGTACAGTATTTCCAAGCCATGTGCTTTCCTACTTGCCTAGTAGGATCAGACTAAAGGCGTACAGAGATCTTCATCCAAAAGCAGTCAAGAATAAATCCCCATGAAAATGTATAGGGAACAAAAACAAGCCTGCACTGGTCCTTTACCTTTACATTATCACTTTCTGCTGTCCACTTAGAATTACAGAATAGAAACACAGAATAATTTTGTTTGGAAAAGATCCTTAAGGTCATCAAGTCCAGCCATTCAACTAACACCACTAAGCCATGACCCTAAACACCACTTCCATGCATCCCTTGCAATCCCCACATTATGTTGCTTGTCACCTGAGAAAAGCAGCTGACTTTAACTGGAACCTCCTTTCAGATAGCTGTAGTAAGTGATATCTCCCCTCAGCTTCTTCTTCTCCTGACTAAATAGGCCTACTTTCCTCACCCACTACTGGCATCTGTCTTTCTAGCACTTCTGCCAGTTGTTTTGCCCATACTTCAGTAACTCAGTATCTTTCTCGTAGCAAGGAGACTAAAACTGAACGCAGAAGTCAAGGTGCGGTCTCACTAGTGCCTCATGCAAGAGGACAGTCACTTCTCTAGTTCTGCTGACCACAGTACTTTTGATCCAGCCAAGATGCTGTTGGCCTTTTGGGGCAGCTGGGCACCTTGCTCGCTCTTGTTCAGTCAGCTGTCAGTTAGAACCTGTCATTATCCACAACTTCTAAGCTGTTTTGAAGAAAAAAAAAATCCCTCTCTCTTCCATGCCTTCTGCTTTAGTAGCTCATTCTTTCTGTTTTATTACATTTCTTTATAGGAATGTCAGCTACACTGGCACTAAACTTCCAAAAACCTTTTGATGGCAGCCTTGTCCAACCTCTTCCCCTTACTCTACTGCCTACTCCACTTTATCAGCAATTATATGAAACAGTAAATATTTGTGCTGTTTTCCTCCTTTATACTCTGTTTTTTTGTCTTTTTGAATGACAAGTTGCAAGAACACTTCCATAACATTTTAATATAACAGGAACAGCTAGACAAGTCATAGGCTTGAAGTGCCAGTGCATCAATGCTGGTGAACGGACATGTTCTGAGAAACAGCTAAACAGTTGAAATGTCATTACATGTTTCTCTTTTCGCAAATCCAAACCTGACCCATATGCAGTCTAACAGTCCTCCTTGGATTGCATTTACTTTCAAATCTGTATTTCTGTACTCTACTGCTGAGGAACCCCTTTACTTACAAGTTCGATGTTCTGTGAGTTTTTCCAATGCAGTACCATGACTTTGATGAAAGTGATTTAATATTTCTCCCTTTACCACCAAACTACAAATGCATTGTCTATATTGGGATTGCAAAACCACAAAGTACTTCTCAAGCTGAGCCTTCAGTGCACCAGTACCATAATTCTATATCAGTAGCTAAATCCTCTTCAACTCTTTCTCCAGTTTTAGATTCTTTCCTTCTCTTCAGTACAAGATAATCCAGTCTCTGTCCCAAAAAGCAGGAAGAAAAACAAAAGCATACAGAGAAAGAAAAAAACTACACACTTCTTTCCACTTTCACCTATCCCCGTTGTATTCAGGGAAAGTTCTCCACTTTAAGTCTCTTTTCTATTGCTTATTTTGGACATCCTCCTTTTCCCATTTCCCCTCTCCTTACCTACTCCATTCCTCAAAGAAGCCCATTCTACTCTGAAAGTCTCTTTCAGCTCTCTGTAGAAGGAAAAAAAAGCCAGTTTTCCCTAGTATTTTGTATCTTTATCACTCCAGAGCATACAAGTTACTTTTGGAGTTGATAGTCATTAATGTCTTCTTGCATAAGTTTCAAGTCAGTAATTAGAATCAGTTAAAGGTATAAAATATTTATCAGACTACTTATGTGTGATCAGAGAACTTCAGAAGACAAAAATACCTGTAGGAAGGCTGCAGTTAAGAACTGACTTATAATGGAAAAACAAAATAACAAATTTACATACAATCTAGTAGTATATTGAGAAAAATATTCTACAAAATTTTTTGCACTCATTAGGAATAGTGCTGTTGAGTTTTTCTTGCTATAACACTACCAATTATTCCTTTCTATCAAACCATGATCTAATTTAAATCAGCATTACTTTTGTTACATCACTATTAGTGAGCTAAAGGAACACACAATTTTTTTTCATCTGCTACTTTCACACTAAATCTCTAATGACACATTACTGTTACTAAGTCAATATAACATGCATTTATTAAAAAAAAAAAACAGATTAATTATCATAGCTATCTTGACAGTCACTAGCATTCTTCGCTATTCAGCCACAACTTCCAATTTACGAAGGCAAAAATGCAGATAGACAAATGAAGAAACTGACAGTCCCACACAGATTGCGTAATCCACAGTCAACTTGCCACTTCTTTCTTTGTAGACACCATTTAACACTTTAAATATGCCTGTAATCATATAATGAGATTTGCTAAAACCAGACTCTGTGTGAACTAGTCCAACAACAGTACTTTAATGATCTACTTGCTAAACACCAATAATTCAGATGTTTCAGCAGAAGCTGTAACATTAGTAATAACACATTTTCAATATTCTGTTCACATTTTGAAAGCATGTGAAACTTTCTAACCCTGATGCAGACTACTCCCAAGCTCTGTGAAGTAGAAGTATGTGATTACTTCAAATATGGAGTGAAAAAAATGCTTATTTGTGCATGCAGTGACAACCCACTTAAGGTTCTCTCTCAAATAACCAAATTGCACAGTATTCTGCTGTAAATATTGTATGTGCAATTATGTATTTATGACTATGAAATTGTTTCAGTAACTTAATTCTAGTCTTTTGTGCTAACTCCTTACCCACCTTTTGTGTTGTGATCTGATATTTAAGCCTCCAAAAGGACCTCACCCATTACAAAGATAAAAGAAAAGGAAATAAAAGTGTGTAGGAACAAACAGGAAAGAAGAGATCACAAATTATGATTGCAAAACTAATCCTATGCACCATCTGTGACAGTAAAATAGACGTGATAAAACAAAAAGTCTTGTTAAACTGCTATTTCGTTCTACCACTTAGTCTAAATAAGGAAAGGACTGTAATCTGAGATAAATGTTCTGCTCATTCCACAGTTAAAAACAAAAAGTTATGTCAGGAAAATAAGCAAGAGATGCGCGGACGTATGTGTATTAGAAATCATTATTTCTAGTTCCTTAAATATAAAAAAAGTGTCTTCAATTTTGATTTCGTATTGCTCACATATAGCCAGAGAACCTTGCTCTCAACCATGGTCATTTAAAAGTGAGCATGGCACTCAAAGAGCGAACAGCAGGCCCAATTACAAACAGCATCCACATTCTTCTGGATCCGTTTTCCTTTCTGAAGTTACAAGAGAACAGTTCTAAATTTCTATCACAACACAACTCCTCTATTCTCAAAGTGTCAGCCCCATTAAAATTTGAAATAGCATAACAGTATTTCCAGCAGCCATAATAACCAGTAGAACAATTAAGTGTATGTGAAAAGTTAAGGTCAAGATGATGCATGCAAATGCTTGCACTGTCTGCACTTCCCATACAGAGCCACTCATGAACCCACACTTTATTACACTCATCTGTCATGACTTTTTGTTATCCATAACACATACCTTCCTATCATCACCCCTCCACTTCAGATTAAATGCAAGTTTTTGTCCAGTCTACCGCCAAGCCACCTGCCAGTCTCCCTTCCTTCCAGACAAATATTGGTTCTTCTGATCCTTCACTTTAAATTCTAATCACAATACCACACCTTTCCCCATGGACACAAATAGAATTGAGTCTCCTTGCAATCTATTTTTCACAAGCAATGTGTTTTTTCTACTAACAAATCAAAACTATCTCCTTTCTCAAAACCATCAACAATTCTCCTCCAATTGAAAATTGATTTTCCAGATTCCTATCAATCTTAATACAGTTATATTACGAGCTGGTCTACAATAGCATATTGTTTCTGATCTTAACATTTCTTTTTCAGAACTGTTCATTTGGGTTATTTTCTTCCTATTTTCCCATCCAGGTGCATTCACAATTAACTGGCAAGTTTAACCTAGGAAGAAAGAGTCTTCTGTCTCAAATGGTAACAGAAATCTGAAGATGTTGAAGTCTGAAGAAAGACAAGAAGGTTTTGCATGAATGTAAACTGAAAGTCTAAATATCTGGTCCTGAAGTTTGGTTCCAAGTAGCCTTGGAATAGCTATTAGCTCAATAATTATATAGCCGTGACTGCTATTGAGATCAGAGAACTGCCTTAAAAACTACTTGATTCTTTTATTACAGGGGGAGTGGGAGAGAGGAAAGAACAACAACAACAAGAAGCAATAAATGGTAGGAAAGAAAGGGGAAAAAGTACAGGTATGGTAAGGCGGCAAAGAAACAGTCAGGCATTTGGAGGGATAAAGGGACAAAGCTGTTTACATACTTGCTGCCTTCTTACTGTAAGCCATTTTGTTTCCTACTGAGAATCCTACTGAGTCTTTACTTCTGCCTGTGAACTCACTTACTGTTTCACTAGTGCAGCAACAGTATTTTTGCTGTTGTAAATTACAACAGATTATTGTGGGAAAAGACAACTCCTTTTAACATAGTGTAGAAAACACAGCCACTTAGAAGCAGTCAAAATGAGCTATATTCTCCCCACAGTATCTTTCATTGAGACTTTTCTCATTTATAGGCTGAAAACAGTTCTGTGTGATGCAATATCATTCATATTAGAATGTCTGTTTCTGTAAAGTTGTAAGTAAAGTATAAGTCTTTAAAGATCTGCAATGTAAGCTTACTGAATGAGTCCTCAAGTCTATTTGACTCTGTTGCTGCATCTTACATTTGTTTTGGCAGGGAGGCTCATGGTTTTTTTTTTTGTTTTTTTTGTTTTTTTTTTAACTCCTTCAGTCTCTTTTCTTGTCTTTAATGTGTTATCAGGAAGGAAGTTTTGCCATCTTAATCACCTGAAGGCAAAAGGTTGCCCATCAGTTTTATTTACATTGTTTCATTCTCCATAGGATTAAAGAGTAACTAGAAATGGTGATAGGATGAAAAAATACTGTGGTAAAGAACCAATAAATATTCTAAATTGTTATAATGAACTACAATAAATTAACAATTAGATGAGAATTTATATTTGCTTTAACTAGAAATAGGCAAAGATAGTTTCAACTAATAACACCATAAAGATAAAACAAGCATACTTACTGCTTCAAAATTGATTTATTTCTCAATGGAGAAGAAATAAGACAATATATTCGCCTAAACAATTAAATACAAGGTTTTTTTTTTTGTTTTTTTTTTTTTTTTTTACATTTCTTTTTGCTCCTTTTGCACTTATCTTCAACAGTCAGAAGAACAGCCTAATGTTTTAGCTCATCTCCACTTGATAAAGGAAGGACAGCAACATGAAATTTAGAGAGCAATATAAAACAAAAGTAGAAGGCAAGTGTTTTACATACATGAGATTCTCGAGTTCAACAGTAAGTCTCCTAGAAATAAAAGAATTTTATCAATATATAACATCAATAGAGCAAGTTTTTATTAAACAAAGATAGTGAAATCATGAAAAGATTCATAAAAAGGAATACTGACTTGTCATGCATTTATGTTGTTTGAGGAAAGAAGTTTACATTCCAAGATTACCTTATTTCTACTTTATTAGTACAAAAAAAGGCTACAGAACTACTAATAGAAATGCAAATATAAAATATGATTTGTTAACTCAAGAATTAAAGGTGGCGAAAGAACCACCTGCATGCCCTTGACACTAATTCTAGATAATGTTATTTTTTGATAGGGTATATCTGTCTCAACTGGTTGAAGTTTAATGACTTTACAAAACCAAATTATAATATTCCAAGAGTTTCAGTTGGCTTAACAGTCCATGAATCTTAGAGAAACAGAAGGAATTTTTAAAATACTCTGATTTAAATACATCTATATATACACTCACATAATACATATGAACTCAGTATAATTAAGTATTCAAAAGACCTGGGGCAAGATAGATTAATTCACTTAATTTAAATTTGCTTAATGCAGTTCTGATTGAAATTGGAGACAATGTTTATAAATCATTTATGATTTGCATTTGTATTTTTCTGTCATTCTGCAGTTACCCACTTTAATCACAGAACCAGTCAAACAGTAATACACTGTGCTAAGTTTGATTTTTCATTAATTAAACAAGACAAGAGTTCTATCACTACATTTCGTTTATACAAAAGAAGTGTAATGTATTCAATCTAGACTTGGGGTTGTAATTAATTAGTTTCTTAACAAGCAAGTTGGCTGTAATTTTCAAGACAGTGTTTTTTAACATATTTCTGGCAAGCTACATTTGGAAAATTGAAATACAACAAAAATACATAAAAATCTAAATATCATTAAATGCAACACTTCTAAAGAAATGCTACATTATCAAATACTTTTATCAAAACATTTCACTTTTCAAACTGAGCAGTTCATAAAGAAGGAAAGCACTATAATTACAAGAACTGAACAGTTAGTTTCTGGTGACAATGTCCTTCAATGGTTTAAAACCAGTATACTTCATCTCATTGCCCAGAGATGTGGGTGATGTCCCATCTCTGGAGACTTTTAAGGCAAGGCTAGATCAGGCCCTAGGCAAGTTGGCTGTGCATGTTGCTGTTCATTGCAAGGAAGCTGAACTAGGTCCCTTCAAACTCTAGCGATTCTGTGATTCTATGATCTTACAGTTAATTTCATATGTAAATTTGAAAAGCACTCATGGTTTGGTTGCTGAGGATTCCCAGACTTCCTACCACTCTGGCTTTCTTTAAAATTCTGGCAACATTCATCTTTTATTTGAATTTAAAACACACTGTGCAGTCCCTGTTTCACTCCCAGCAAATCCCCAACACAGAATCATAGAATCGCTGAGGTTGGAAAAGACCTTCAAGATCATCGAGTCAAACCACAACATAACCATACTACCCTAACAACCCTCTGCTAAGTCACGTCCCTGAGCTCCACATCCAAATGGTTTTTAAACACATCCAGAGATGGTGACTCAACCACCTCCCTGGGGAGCCTATTCCAGTGCTTAACAACTCTTTCTGTAAAGAAGTTTTTCCTGATATCCAACCAAAACTTACCCTGGTGTAACTTGAGGCCATTTCCCCTCATCCTGTCACCTGTCACCAGTGAGAAGAGACCAATCCTGCTCTCGCTGTAATTGCCTTTCAGATATTGGAAGAGAGCAATAAAGTCTCCCCTCAGCCTCCTTTCCCCAGACTAAACAGCCCCAGTTCCTTCAGTCTCTTCTCGCAGGGCATATTCTCCAAGCCCTTCACAAGCCCTGTTGCTTTTTTTTGGACCTGCTCCAGCATCTCAGTGTCCTTTCTGCACTGAGGTGCCCAGAACTGAACACAATACTTGAGACGTCACTAATGCCACCATCGGTGAGAAAAAAACATACAAACTGAAAATGTTCACAGTAGGGGACAACGACATTGTCACTGGAAGACAGACTGGGCCTGTTCAACTTGAAGAACAGATACTTCTGAAGATCTGGCAGCAGCCTCCAGAACCTACAGGGAAGTTCTTGGAAAGTCAGAGCCTGGCTCTTCATCAGACAAGAGGTCTAAAAGATTGAAATAGGACATAAGGAGAAACTCTGTCACCCTGAGGAGGGCCCAGCAATACAACGAGGGCCCAGAGAAGATGTGATGACTATCTTTAAGAGCTTTCATGACATCACCAGATACAGCTCCGAGTAACCAACCTGTCATGATCTCGTTACCAATGCTGCTTTGGGCAGGAGTTTGGACTGGAAACCTACTGAAGTCCAATTCACAGTAAACTATTCTCTAATTCTGTGAATACGGTATATTTAATGAAAAAAATAAATTATTGATTAAATTTATGCCTTAGCAGATTTGAAGTAATCACTTTTGTGTCTGTACATTTATCTTGGTATGCAACAGCCTTTTCCAGGCTCACACATATTCTGTTGTTTCAATATATGACAAAGGATGCTGGAGGTTGCTTCCTCATAAAGCATTCTCAGTAAAAAACACTTCAGCTACATCACAGCAAGTCAAAACAATACTAAGTTTTTCAGTCAAGGCTGATTTCCGCTGTGGGGGAAGAGAAAAATAATTTGACACATTCACATGAAGTGCCAGTTTGAAGTTGAAGCTTTTCCATATCTCCTGAAAATGTTTCAAGTGATCTAAACAGAAAGTTGCTCAAAGATATTTCACAAAAGTAACACAGAACAGTCCGCAAGGCTGCTTACCAATAAGAAACTAGAAAGACAGAACTGAGATTATGCCCTCTGAAAGAAAGTTACAATATATAGAATAAGTAGCTTGGCTTGCAACTCCTTTGAAACTACCACATCTGGACATACTGACATGTGGCTGATTTGCTCTAACATCAGGTAATGACAAATTCTGAATTCTCTTCTTAGAAGTCTGACCATAAGAAACACCATTTCACCAGCATGTACAGTCATCAAATCATAGCATGAGGTCTTAAACAATATGACAACATATCATCTTTTAACAAATTGTTAAAAAATACCATATCTCAAGTTCAGGAGCTGCAAAAATAAAAACAAACCTGTGCAACCATTGACATATTACAGCTGTATTTTGCTTACAATAGCTTAAAACTCAGTCCTGGGAGTGTACAGGCAAAAATACTGATAAGCAAATGGATGAGTTGTAAGACAGACAGACATAGAAAAATAATAAAACTCAAAAAAAAACCCTGCAGAATGGTTTAAGTCTGCTGCATAGCACTGGTACCCTTGTAAATCCTGTTCACATGCCTGAACCAGCTTAGGCAGCAAGAACAACATGAAATTTAAAATGTCTTGCACAGCTCCTCTGGCTTCCAGTTGCTGAAACTTCAGCTAATTCTGCCTTAATAATGGATTATAATCACACATGCAATGCTTCAAATTGATTTGGTTCTTATATTGGGGTAATCTCATTAACCTCAACCAGACAAACAACCTGATTTATTCTCCATTTTGGCTCAAGTTTACTTATCACACTGTCTTTAGGTCTACAAATACCTAACAATGTAACTGGAGACTCCAACTCATTTTTGACACCTATCTTGCACAGGCCCGTAAATTCTACCAACTATTTCATTTTCTCATAATGACAAACTTAAATCTAATATGATTCTACTCAACTTTTACAACCATGTTGTATGAGAACTGCTGAATCACAGCCTGAACCTCTGACTGACCAGCTGAGGCAAGCAATGAGTCAGCCCTGGGAGCACAGGTGAAAGCAATTCACCTATGCCACTGGAAAGGGTGAAGCCTGGTTCCACCTCTCCTAGATCCCATTTAAGAGCTGACTAGCAGTAGGGAAGAATCTCTTTTGGAGATCGCTCCTCCTGGAATCTTCTCAGCAAGCCCGGGACAAGAGTAAGCTTTCTATCTATTCTTCTTCGGTGTGATAACCTGTTTAGCCTAACTTTCTTGTATATTTATTAATTATAACATCTGTATATTCATTGATTATACATGTTTTCAGAATACTCCCTGGAATTCAGTACAGCTTCACCATTCTTTCAGTGTTGAAAACAGACAATCAGTGTGCCAGTCTCCAGTTTTAGGGGTCAAAAGAGTCTTGGAATAGAATGTCTTAAATTTAGCCTGAAGCCTTGAAATCACTGTTAGTCGATGCTAGGTTAATACAAAAGCAACCAGAATTTTATTTTATTTATTCACGAAATGCCTGCTAGACAACACAGTTGCAAAGGTTTATGGCAGTATAGTTATAGAGCAATTAAAAGATAACTGTGTACCTATTTACACAGTTAGAATAGTTCCAAAGTCTCAAACTTTTGGAAGCCAACTGTTGGACTGACATGCTTTATTGCCCACAGCTGAGGATCTGGGTCTTGTGCAATCCCATGCCCTCAGATTCCACAGGGAACCCAAACTTTCTTTTGTAGTTCAGTTCATTTTCGGGGTTATCCAGGATGCTGTTGCACAACATTTTCTCTGGCACTGCAAGCCTATTTAAGAAGTTACTTTGTCCATCTCCCTTCCCTTTTGCCACTTGTTACAGAGATCAAAAACGTAAGTCACAGTTGTGATATAGTTCATAGCACAACCCTACAAAGAGCCGTTGTGTCTACAAAGCTGACGGAGCAGCAAATTCCAGAGTTTATGAGAGGCTGAGGAAAGAAACATCTTGTGTGGCATATGCTTAGAACATCATGAAACCACAATCCTTAACTTTCTTTGAGAGCCTTGGGATTTCTTGTTTTATAATTCCTCAAAGAAAGGCCAAAAGGCAACTGCTCAGATTCCTAAAATTTTCCGCAGCATTAAAAGTTTACCTACTCCTTGGACATCAGCATCTAAGAAGATAGTCTAACTTTCTACTGCTTCAGAGAGCAATACCTCAAGATATCAAAACACGTAAGTGGGGAAAAAAAAAGGAAACACTGCTGTTTGATTTACTCAGTACAGAAATCAGAAAGATATGCACAGTAGATGACTGTCAATCTAACACATCTGTTGCTTAAAAACTGTGTAATTAGCACTGATCTTAATTCACAAGAGTAGGTACTCAAATTTCACACAAACAATCTTCGACTCTGAAAAGTACATTCTTGTAAAACTGGCTTAAGTCTGATTTTACGTGACAATAAAAGCAGGCACTTATGTACATATTATATGAATGTAATATATTCTATAGTAGAATTTCTAATGGTTCAAAATGAGCCCCAAAAGAATCTGTACTACCAGCATTGCAAAGTACGTCAAAGCAGCGCCAAAAATAAGATCAGAGATGCCAGTTATAATTTACAAAGTCATTTTGTACAAGAAGCACTTCTCACTATGAAATGTACCTCACATGGAGAGAGGAAATGCCTTTAGTCATTTGATGATACTGTTGAAAAACAGGCAGGCTTTCAGGTGCACAAATCTTGGCAGCCTTAATGCAGCAACCTATAAAATGGAAATAATTTGGCTTTGTGTTCAATTTTGATTCTTTCAATTACAGGAGATTTTAAAGGTTTCACTCAATTCAATTTCTTTTACTCACTCCCTCTATTTTCCGAGGATAGCAATGTTTTTGCCCTCCTTACCTTTGTAGTTCATACCTTTGGAATAAGAATGGTTT
>JAOWBP010004700.1:22017540-22031600 GCA_028571105.1 Tragopan temminckii | reverse complement strand
AACTTCTGTACTTTCCAAATGGAGAAAAATCTCCAGAGCTTAAGTAAGAGAGTAATTCCTTTACCATGCCTAATTGTTTCTGTCTTAGCTCACAGTAAAAAGTACAACTTTGGAGAAAAAAAAAAAAAAAAAAAGTGGCTTTTAAAAGTTTTCTGTAACTTGTGCAGTAACTTTGTACCTTAGCGTCCTACCCACGCGAAGCGAACGTGCTTGGTGCTTCTTTTCAGCTCTGGGATGGGTGAGCAAGGCTGTCTGCTGGGGCAAGCAGGCAGGAGAGAGTGCCGGTGAGGAGATGATGAGTTCGGGATAGAAAGAAGAATGCCAGCACCACAGGACTTGATCCACAGAAACGTGAAGACCTCTTACAGGAAACAGTTGGGAGGAGAAGGGGTGGCAGAGAACTGACAATTTGATCAGATATAATGGTGACTCAAATCCACCAACAGACATGTGCTCTTCACTCCAAAGCAAGCTGTTACCTGCCTGCCAACATAACGTCAAACTGTCAAAGAAGATGCTCTTTAAGGATGAACTTACCACTGTCATCTCTGATATATATATATTGTTTATTTGCTCTTAAGCGGAAGAAAATTTTTGCCTATGTCATGTAGCATCATCTTACAGAAATCCGGGGAAATTCAGAACTGGATTTTAACTCAGTGTTCACATTACTTTGCATATTTGATTTCTTTACATATGCAACTTACAGGATACTTGGTGGTTGTGGATTAGAAGTGATTAAAATTTCTTTTCCTTCTAGTATGTATAGCTCTTGATCTCACTGAAAGTCTCTGTGGTAGTATATTTTGTAAATTTTGCTTCTCATTTCTAATGCCTTTCTGTTGTTCCTGGCTGCAGCATGGAAAAATCATACAAGCTGTCATTCTGAAAGCTTCTGACAGACAGGAAGGAACAAACTTCAAAATGTACCACTGCCTCCCAGATATCACGAGCACTGGTATCCAGACTGAAAGATTAGGAGAGTTACATGTTGATTGTGCATCAGTACATACCCACACGCTACTCGTCAAGGTCAATTTTGATAGAACACTGAAAATGCAAAGAATTTACAAAAGTGAATGGGAAATAAATGATTAAGTTTACTAAGTTTCAACATTAGTAGTGTCAGGCTTGGTTAGAACATCAAAACCTTCCAAATTCACAACTGATAGATCACATCATCAGTTGATAGACTGTTGAAGACCCATCTGTGTTAGGACTCCCAACATTACAGCTTATCTAATGACAATAGGCATTTTCACTCTTGTTTTTCTGTTTTAATAAGATACAATGTAGCATATTCTAGAAAGAAAAAAACTATTCTCTGGAATGTCTTTTTTTTTTTCTTTTTTTCTTTTTTTTCCCCTGTAGTCAATTCAGGGTTGCCTGTTACTTTGAAATCTTCACTTTTAGCAAGCCCTTTCAAAGCCATCTTCACCAAAAACACAGCATCTCAAATTTCCATCTTATTCAAGCATTCCCTTTTCCTTTTGTCTTTGCTAAACGACTGTATATACTTTGCATACCTTTGCATGTTAATACATTCTGGTCATTCTGGTACAATGGTGTCAGCCTGTGATGTGCAGCAACTTACTTCTAAAAAGAGTGAAATACCTTTTAGCTTCATCCTGTTTACAACTTTTGTTCCACTTTTTGATATTAAGTAAGTCAAACAGAAATGTGTGTAGTGTCTACTAACACAGACATATTAACAGAATTCTAAACTAAATGGATATGTAAAATCTCTGGGTGAGAAGCTTATTAAATATATCCCCAAGTAATGGACAAAAATACCACAAATTACATATGACATGTTTATTTTTACAACTTCTGTAATAATTCCACTTCAGAAATAGTCTGCTTTTAAAGCAAGTTACAGAACTTGCTATCATTGCAAGAAACTTGGTTTTACTTTCTCCATAACTACATGTTCCAAGTTCTGAAGTTAGAAAGCAGACAAGGAAATAGACGTTGTTTCATTTTCATATTCAAAAGATAAACATGGTCAGAACAGTTTTATTGCAACTACTTAAAAAACTCTCAAAATTGGAATTAGATTTGTCATTTTCAGCTGAAAACAAATTAAATGTCCATTGTTTATTCAGGACAATGTGAGGATTTTTTGCAAAAACTTCATGAATTAGAACAAGGCTTGAAAAGATACTCAGTTAAGTCAAATCTGTGGAGGCAGACTGTGTATTTTTCACTTTTCCTTCTTTAGAAATCTTTCAGGATGTAAAATGCTTTAAGATGAGCATGTAAGTTGTAATGGTTTTCCTTCCCCTATGTGCGTCAGTCTGGCCTTTTTGACAAACATAATTTAGTCAGAAATATGTTTTTTTTTACAGAGCATAAAGAGCACTCTTAGAAGAAACTTGTTCAGTATTCATAGTCATTATCTCAAAGCTATTTATTTGAGTGATATGAGTGAATACTTCCAGGGGGAAAAAAAAAAGTAAGAAAAAAGCCATCCCAGTGGTATGCCCAATTTTGTCCTCTTCTAAGCATTGTCTTGATAAGTGAGGTGTGGTAGGGAGCACCTAGAAAAATATCGTAATACTTTTCTGCAAAGTCTATTTTTGAATATCCTTATATATTCATATCCTTAAGCATGCAAAATGCAATTCACCCAACACTAAATACTACCCTACCTACTGGTGGACGATGCACTGCTTTGGCACTTCCTTCTTATTGGTGGATTATGCACTGCTTTGGCACTTCATTCTCTAACAGTCTTGTGTTCTTAATCAGGTAAAAAGCACAGCAATATACAACAATCCCAGAGAAAAAATAATAATAATTAAAAATAATTTAAAAAAAACAACACAAGAACAGGCATCAGTTCACACCACTGAGTACCTGGAAAGCACTTAAATGCTACAGTGACTAAGCAGTACAAGGTCTTCCTTAAAACAGAACAAAGAGAATTAAGTAATGCTCCCTCCTCCTTCCTATGTGTCTGTAACTGCCCCATTTCCCTTCTGCAGCATTCTCCAAACTGGTGGAGAGCTGCAGCTTTCTAGCAGTTCACCGGGATTTCCTCTAGAAATCCCCAAGTGGGATGAGCAGAAGGCAGCAAAGAAGTTCACTTCATAGCCTACTTTAGTCAGGAAGAGTTCTCCACCTGATGGATTTCTATTCTGTAGGATGGACTGGTGCATGGGGGATGTGCAGTGGCAATAAAGCATGGATTTAAAGAAGGTGATATAGGGCTGTTTCTGTATTGCTGACCCTGCACTGATGGTATCTACACAGATGAACCATATGTAGTGCAGGACATTTTCATATGTTTCTTTAAAATTGAATTATTTTGCTATTGTTGTTTTTAATAGCTTCTGACAGGTTTCATGCAAATAGTGAAAGACCACGTAATTTTTTAATTCATCTTTAATGAAGCCGATTGCCTGTTGTGAAAAGTGATGTCCACACCATGGACAGCATCTCTGTGTCTTTATTAATGGTCTCAGCCCACTGAATCCTGGCAGTTGTGTGGCTCTGTAAAGGTTGGTCTGGTCTGAATTCAAGTAAAAGCATTTCTTGCCAAGTCAGCTGAGTCACAGTTTGGTAATAGCTTGGGGACTCCTTTTAAAAGACTCCTATATCCATTATAGGATAAAACATCGCAAGCTGCCAAGAGTTGTGTGGATGGAAAAAGGAGGCAGGCAGGCAATGGCAAGCAATCTATATATGTATAACAACAGAACTTTCTGAAAATGAATTTTGAAATAGAGTTCACTGATAGAAAGTGGCTTATTATAAAAGGCATTGAAAGGTACCACAAATATTGTCACTGTGACACTCAGAATTTTGCTGAGTGCCAGAGAGAACAGATAACGTATGCCAGCACCGTCCAGTGAGAAGAAGGGTCAGTGAGAAAAGTCTGAGGTCCCTCCTCAACAAAATCTGCACACAGAACAAAACAAAATTGAATTATTGAAACTACAGTCTGAGTTGAAGGAGAAGACATAGACAGTACAAACACCAGCTTGCAGTGTTCTCAGTGGATCTGCAGTTAAAACTTCTGGTGACTGCGACACAGATTCTTCTCTAGCCCACCACTGTAGGTCTCCATTGAGTTATACAAACTCACTTTACTTCCTAATCAAGTTCAGTTTGTGTAGAGTTAACTTTTGTTTTGTTTTGTTTTCCCAATACTATCCTATCTTCATAGCGGAATATCCTCTGTATTTAACTAGTGCTTTAGCACAATGACATGTGATTTTATTTGTGTTTTGGTTATAGAAATAGGATGTACTTATAATAATGAAGGATTAAAATTGTGCCTTTTGGGGTCTACTTACAACCAGGAAAAAAATTAACACTAATAGAATGTCTCACTTGAAAATTCCTTGGAAGAAGCAGTGGCTACTAACTTGCAAACCTCCTGCAATGTAATTGTGGTGAACCAGGTTTGGGAGTTTGGGATTTTTTTCTTTTTTAATATATCCAAGCAGAATCACCTTAAATGTTTTTACATTGTTCAAACATGGAAAACAGCCCACTTTCCTCTTAAAAACTACATTTTCTGCTTTCAGACCTTAAGTACATACATTCTCCTGCACAGTGCTCAGGAGTGCATAATGACTCAAGTGGACTTGGATCAGTTCATGGAAAATAAATCTGTTTTTTGAAATAGATACTTTCACATATGTACATATCTTAGATATTTTTCATGTTTCAAGATATCTAATGGCAACTAGGTGGGAACCTCTCAACTACTCTTCAAATTAAGGCTTCTAGAACTTAAATGTTTGCTAACTCATTAGATCTGGCTTTAAAATTCAACAAACTGAATATATGATAAGGTTCTTTTGCTTTGCATTATTATCGAATGTTAAGCTTCCTGGACTTACTTGGCAGCACTTACCTGTGAAAGTCAGGAAACTCCAAAAGCTTCTGTTTATATAACTTCATTTCAGCTAAATAGTAGTTTCTCATCCTGTTTTTATTATTATTTAATCTGTTCCTGTAATTTAATCTGTTTTCACCAGTGTGACAGGATGTGAACGTCATACATCTAGAAATTAAAGGGATAAAAGGCAATCAGATGAACTGGTGATAGTGAGGATAACTAACTTCTCCTGCTGTCTACTATTGAAGTTAAGGAATTTTCTCTTAGGAGAGTTCAAACTATTATTTTTTACCTTTTGTTTTTGTTTTTGTTTTGTTTGTTTTTTTGCGGTTTTTTTTGTTTTGTTTTGTTTTGTTTTTAAATTCTGTGTATAAGATACAATAACTAGGCTGCCTGAGTGGCATATGAAAGTTGAAGTCATAAAACTGAATCAGGCTAGTCTTGTACTTTTTCCAAACTGCCTACGGTTTCCATATCAACCACCAGATACCTTGAAAATCAAGAACCTTTAATATAAGCACAACTATATGGACAACAACCATTCATGAGCTATTTTTAAAATTCTTTAAATTGCTTGCAGCAAGTTCAAGGTAAAATATGTAATTTGATTTCAGATAATTAATTTTTCCACTTGATGCTCCCATCTTAGTATTAGACAGTGGAGTAAAACGACCCAATTTCACTTTTCTTTCTTCTCAGTATTACATCTAGTTGCAAGTACAAGGCAATAGCAAGTTGGGTTCACTGTCCTGAAAAAAAAAAACAAACCCAAAAGACAAACAACAATGCATATAATTTAATTTAAATTCAGAAATTTATTTCAATTTGAAATAAAGTGCTGATTTTTCACAAGTGCTAATTAACAATTACTCACCCTGTATGAGATGCTTTACTTTATCAATATTTCTGAAAAATTAGATCAGTGTGGAGGGTCTAAAAATCAGTGTTGGTATCCAATGCACATACTGTGACAAACTGTAACATCAAAACATTTTAGAGTAAAAATAAATGACACAAAATTAAACACCTTTAACATAGATGTTTTCCTTTTGAATTTTTTGGCCAGTTTCATTTAAAGCAGGCAGACAAACAGGTGTTAAATTTCTGCAAGTTCTGTGGTATATTATGTTCTCACCCACTCACTGGACACCACCGGGCAATAAAGAATGGCACAGAGGGAAAGTAGCAAGGAGAAAGTCAGACACTGTAAAAATCCTAGCTTATGTGGGCTGCTGTTATGTTTCAGAGACATAATCCACTGTATCTATCTTGATTTTAGTGTCTATGGAAGTGCCTGTGACATTTAAACAGAGCAGGCAGGATGCTGGCAGACAGCGAGGGGGCTTCTGATCTTTGAAAGAAGCTGACACTCCAACACTCTTTACCACTGTAGGTCTGGGTGTTGTGTTCTCTGGGTTCAGAAAGGTGCATAGCCAGTGACCTGGGCAAGCCAGTTTTAAGGAGAAAGGTCTGCTCCCCTAGTCACCACTGGAACAGAATTGTAGGATCACAGAACTGTTTGAATTGGAAGAGGCTTTTGAAGGTCATCTAGTCTAACTCTCCTGCAATTAACAGGAACATCTACAGCTAGATCAGGTTGCCCAGAGCCCCATCCAGCCTGACCTTGAATGTCTCCAAGGGCAGAGCATATATCACCTCTCAGGGTAACTCATTCCAGTCCCTTGCTATCCTTTTCCTGATATCCAATCTAAATCTCCCCTCTTTCAGTTTGAAACAGTTTCCCCTTGTCCTGTCACACAGAACCTGCTAAAGATTCTGTTGTCTTCTTTCTTATTGGCCCCCTTTAAATAATGGAAGGCTGCTAGCAGGTCTTCCCGGAGCCTTTTCTTCTCCAGGCTGAACAGCCCCAGCTCTCTCAGCCTGGCCTCCTAAAGGAGGTACTCCATCTCTTGGATCATTTTTGTGTCCCTCCTCTGGACACGCTCCAACAGGTCTATGTCTCTCCTGTCCTGAGGACTCCACATACGGATGCAGTTCTCCAGGTGAGGCATCACTAGCACAGAGTAGCAGGGCAGGATCACTTCCTTGACTGCTGGCCATGCTTCCTTTGATGCAACCCAGGATATAGTTGGCTTTCTGGAATGGAAGAGCACTCTGCTAGCTCATGTCCAGCTTGCCCTGCTTTAACTAATCAACTCTGGCATAAGGCTCTGCGTAATTTTATTATTATAATTAACTGTTAACTTTCCTTGCTTTTCTGGAATTATTTTGGTACAAACAACAGCAAACGTCCCTCTTCTTTTCCTTCTCCTTTAGACTTGATCTCCAGCCAACTGGCTGCTGTTTTATTTATTTATTTTTGTTTGTAATTAAAGTCACAAATCAGCATTCATTAGTTTTCGTTTCTCATTTCTAAAGAATGGCACCCAGCTGCTATTACACTGAAAAATACTGGTTCCTCATTCTACTTTTTGTAGTGTAATGGAAATGAGACACATGTGCAAGCTCTCAGGGAGGGCATTTTTGGATCCAGAAATTGCTTCTACAAACTCAATTTCTGGGAGGATGGAGGATTTTTGAATGAGCAGTTCCAACAAGTATTCCCTCACGTGAGACATGCACACAAAGCACAGGATTTTGCCTAGAGGCAGGGGCACTTCCCTCTGGCTGCTGGGCCTCCTGATGCGCCATCAGAGGAGATCTCATTGCAGACTTTAGATAGAGACTACTTTTACATCGTCTGATAGTGATAGGACAAGGGGGAGTTATTTTAAACTCAAAGAGGTGAGATATAGTTCAGCTGTTAGGAGGATATTCTTTACTCAGAGGGTGAGGCACAGGCACAGACTGCCCAGAGAAGCTGTGGATGCCCCATCCCTGGAGGTGTTCAAGGCCAGGTTGGATGGGGCCCAGGGCAGCCTGATCTAGTGGGTGGCAGTCCTGCCCATGGCAATGGGTAGGGACTGAGTGGACTTTAATGTCCCTTCCTACCCAAGCCATTCCATTATTCTGTGATTGTGAGGGATTATCAAATCTCTGCTGAGGTAGCTGCATATGAGATACAGAGGCAGAGGCAGCACTCAGCTCTACTTGATCATTACAGGAAGCATTTCCCAAATACATCATTCCCACAGTGGAGCTTGTATGAAGGACCAAACCAATTTCATGTATTCTCCTAATTGCTTGGAAGAGTAGAAGTAATCGTTGTCCACAGAAATTAACGAAAGCTGCTTTTGTTATGTGTTGAATGCTGTATGCAGTGTGGAGCAGCATTGGGCCAGGTGCTCCTTGGACCAGAGTAGCCACAGAAGCATGTTGGGGCACCTTCCTTCCCAGGGCAGGAGCTGGGACACACAACATTCCCCCATGGGAGAGCTGTCCCCTCTAAACTGATCCTGTCCTGTTCTGGATTTCTGCTCTTCTGCATCCCCTGCTACTGCATGACTGAGTCAGATGGTAATGGAAAGCCCAGCAATATGGTTGGAGGCATTTTTGATAAGTAGAAAGAATATGCCATTACAATTGTGGAAAAGTGAGTCAGTTTGTGTAGAAAAGATGATGCAGACGGTAACAGATATTTTGTGAGCCTACCACTTACTTAATGATAGAGGAAGCAAGCTGAAAAGATTGCCAGGAAGGCTGCTTTTACTTGGAAACACGATTTTTCTTCTTCCCCTCAAAAGTGAAACTAACATATTATTCACTCTCACAGCTTGCTGAGCTCAATATTTGGCAGAACACACTAGCAGAAGTGGGTTGTCCTGAGGAGGGTGGTTGAGACACAGCTACTGAAATCCTTACCATCAGCATTTCTTGGTTTATGATGAACAAGTGCTGTGAAAATATTCTACCAAGTGCTGCAAATTATTTTTAATCCCTACAATATGCTACAGCAATATTCTAAAATGGTTTTAATTATTTTAAATATAAGGAGATACTGGAAGCACCAACACACTTACGTTCTTTTATTTTGTTTTGCATTTTTGTGACTTTTTTCCTTTTTTTAAAATTTTTTTTATTTATTCTTCCTAATTCATATTCCCTGTCCTACTTCCTTTGAAAAGCAAGAAGCTAAAAAGTTATGTTGGTCCTCAGAATTCCTACTCATAAGCTAATATTTTTTCCATATAAGAAATAGTGTTTCAAATAGCAGTGGTATATACCTTAATGAAGACATAGTGTTAATGAGAGAAAACCCCACAACACTGCCAAGCAAACACAACCCTAGGTATGTTTTCTTCACAGAGGGTCCCAAAAGAACTGAGTCTTTCATCTCAGTAAGCGTGGAGCTAGATTTCAAGATTATCCCTTGTGCAACCTGTAGCTCCTGGACTTAATATGCCCAGTGTCTGTTTAGTAGTGTGATGTGCCACTGCTTTTAAAGGAGACTATACACCTTAATGATAGCCTGCAAGAAATTTTTGATTTTTGCTAATTGGTAGTTTGCTTTTTTGTTCCACTTTAAATCTCAGGAGATTCATCTAGGACTTTTCCTCAGTTTTTCTGATAAGGTTTTCTGATACCAAAGCAGAAATATTTTAACTTTGAGGCCGTTCATGGAGTGGAAACATAAGGGATCCAAGCATTCTCTAGCATTCTAAGCACTGACCACATGAAATTCTTTTGAAACAGTAAGCAGTTAAATGCTAGAACAAATTTACAAAAACTGTGTAATGGAAATGCCTTGTCTCAGCTTTTCTGCTGAAGACTGGAGACCCTTCTGCACCTTATAATTTCTTTTGAAAGAGGAAGAACATACTAACACACAGGAGGCCAGACTCTGTAATTAACAATGCCTTCTTTGTTCTAAACTCTCTTTACTTCAAGATGACAAGCTTGCAAGGAGACTTCTGAGATGGAAGAGATGAAGAGAACCCTTTGTTTCCACATCAGGTACATTTAGCCATACAGAACTCAATGTATCTAGTAGCTTTTCCATTTTATAAACTCTGAATTAAAGTCCCTGCAGCAAAGCAGATCAGTGAACAGCATTTTTAGAATTTAACTGCTGGACAAAAGAGGGGTATACCAGCTGGGTGAGTGGCCAGAGAGACAGCCTGCAGAGACATCCATGGAAGTGCCAAGAGAAGGGGGATTATCCAGCAACTCAAAACCCCACAGTGGCATTGTGGAGTCTGTTCTTCCAGCTTTTGTGATGGAGGAACAGCCATGGAGGTAGCAGAAGCAGGAAGAATAGTCTAACAAAGAAAGATAGCACTTAGGATGTACATGGGGAAATCTTTCTCAAGTAAAAGCAGCAGGGTTTAGTCTAAACAAGAATCTAATATGGACAAAGATACACAAACAGATCCTATGAATAAACCAAATCAAACCAACCAACCAAGAAAGAAGCAAGACCAAAACAGTGTAAGAGCAGAAATAAGCCAGAGAGATTTAGGCTTGTAGAGACACAATCTGTTTATAGTGGTCACAAAGTGAAGAAAATATAGCACAGACTGAGAATCGGTAGATCTCAGGATTTTCTAGTTCAGCTCCCTGTGGAATGCAAGAGTCACTTCATTTTCATCTACCTCAGGCACAAAAGCATTTCTCCAAAATGCAGACTTTGAAACAGAAGGATAAATCTATAAAGCCAAGAATTTCATTGCATGAATACAAGCAATAGACCTATTTATATCTATATAACAAATGCTTCGGGGAAACAATTGAAATAGTTCATTAATTAAAAATATTGTTCTTGCCCGGGGAAGACATAAGTTGGAGAAAATGAACTAGGGATTTTACTGACGAGTGAATAGGTGTGAAAACAAAAGTTTCAGTCAAATTCTTTTGTAGTAGATCTCTGAAAGTTGCGTCATTGGAGAAAATGCCATTGCCTAAACACGGTAAAATTCTACACAGTGAAATTCACTCAGGTGTTTCTGAACGAATAGCTCAACTCTTTTTGCTTAAACCTATGGGACTGGAGAGAGAAAAAAAGCAGTTAATAGGATTCTCTAGTTCCTCTGGCTGCTTGTTACATCTTTTCATGAACACCTCTTACAGTAAATTTCAAGTCTTAAAGCCATCTACTTGTAATGTTTTTTTAACTCTGCAAGCCAAAATAGACTTCTCGTTTAAACTCAGTGCCTAGACAAGTTACAGAGAAGATAATTCTAGAGGACACTGAAAATCAGTTAAAGAACAAAGCTCTTCTCAGGCATGGTCAACAGAGAGTCATCAAAGAAAAGTCCTGCTTTGTAATTTCATCTCCTTTTATGAAAAGGTCACCCAATTAGTGGATGAAGGGAAAGCAGTGGATGTAATCTTATTGGATTTTAGTAAGGCTTTTGATGTCATCTCTCACGATATAATTCTAGACAGATTGTTAAACTACGAGATGAACAAGTTCATGCTGTGATGAATGATGAAGTGGCTGAATGGTACTGCATATCAGATGGAGCAGTTTCAGACACAGGCACTGACTGGGAGCTGAGTGGCTGGACCAGGAAGATCATCAGGAAGGGATTTGAGGCTGCTGGTGACATTGGGCTCAGCATAAGCCAGCAGTATGCCTTGGCACCGAGAGGGCAAAACTGCGTTTGGGGATGCATTAAACACAGTGTAGCCAGATGGTGAGAAGTAATTCCCCTATATTTAGCACTGCTCTAGCCTCACCTCAAACGCTGGGTGTACTTCTGAGGTCCACAACACAAAAATGATATTAAGATACTTGAAAGCATCCAGAAGGGGGCAACACAGGGCAGGAAGGTACGCTCCGTGAGAGGGCCTGAGGGCACTTGGGCTGCCCAGCCTGGAGGAGGGCGAGAGGTACCTCAGTGCTCCCTGAAGCTCCCGGAGGGAGGTGCCAGGTCTGTTTCTGGGAACCGAAGGCAGAACAGGAATGGCACAGAGCTGCCTGGGGAAGGTCATTCGGGAAAATTTCTTTACTGTGAGGGTAGTCAAACACTGGAACAGCATTTCTAGAGAGGTGGTTGGTGACCTATGCCTGTCAGAGCTTCAGGGCACAAAAGGCTGATGATCTTTGCGTGTCCCTTCCAATGGAACTATTCTGAATTCTAAAGAAAAAAGTTCATTCTTTATTTTTACTTTGAAACTGAAAATCAAAAAGAAAAACTATTGAGGCAGCTGCCAGTCTTCATGTGAAAAGGCCAGGCCCAGATGTTGTAGCTTTAGACTGTCACTCTCCTGTTGACGAAAAGGTTCTAAGAAGCTGTGATCTGCAGCCTGCTCTTCTAAGATGTTCTATGTACTGTGAAAAAATCCAGATCCTTTCAAATCAGATTTTCCTTACTTTGAATCTGTTCATCATTACTTAGAACAGACTAGAACAAGATCTTGATACTGTTTCTAGGGAAAATTCGCTATTGACATCAAGGATTAAGAAACAGTATTTTTATTAACAACCTGACAAGCATATTTCCAAACAAAACAGAAATTACGTATTCTAGGCTCTCTTATTGAGTACTGATTTATCACAGATGTTTTCTCTGAAAGTACATTACATACACAATTTAAGTTACAAAAAACAAGGTGAAAATAGTGGATAAGATACTTGTGGTGAATTATGACGTAATTTTTACATTTGATGCTCCAGAACATTTCATAGCAGAAACCTTTTCCCTCAGATACACTCTGAATCTGTAGAGGCGTTTCTAAATACAAATACATATGCAAACATTTAAGGAAACCCTATAAAATCAGGCACCTTCTGAGTGCTGAAACACAAACAAGCTTTAAGATTTTTCTCTTTTCTACTTAAACTTTGGTAGCATAGAAAATAAATAAATCAATATTCATGCATTTTTTGACACAGACCCAACTTGCAGATATTCCATAGCAGACAGGGAATATAGGTCAGGGTACTCTTTTTGGTGAATGTGTATAGTAATTTTACTGTTTCAGGAGAAAGATCACCATTCACACTTACATCTACTGCTACAGATATACTACAAATCATTCTAACAAACCTGTCTTATTGTAATGTCATAAGTTATCAACTGCAATTACTGCTTGGGCATTGTGATGCTCTAACAGACTGCACAATTTTTCTTCATGACAGTTCTGTGCAATGACGTCACAGCAAAATCCAACACACACACTATTCCTTGCAGGACTGTCTTTTTTCCTTCCCATCTTTCGGGTTTACTAGGACCTAAACAGTAACTATAGAAGATGTCCCTTACACCTATTTGTTCCTTTTCTTTTTTTAATTTATGGTTGCTTTGACACAGTAGCAGCCTTATTCTGTATTCCCTGGTTTCCAGACTGAGTAGAAATTATAGAATCATAGGGGTTGGGAGGGACCTCTGGAGATCACTGAGTGCAACTTTCCTGCTAAAACCTTGTTCCCTACAGTAGGTTGTACAGGAAAGCTTCCAGGAGGGTGTTAAGTATCTCCAGAGGAGACTCCACAGACTCTTCAGGCAGCTTGTTCCAGTGCTATGTTACCTTCACAGTAAGTTCTTCCTTGCGTTTGTATGGAACTTCCTGTACTCCAGATCATACCCATTGCCCCTTGTCCTGCCGCTGCACATCACTGAAAAGAGAGCAGCGACAAGAGTGGCCTCATTCACTTTACACCCACACTTCAGATATCTATAAACATTGATTAGATCACCCTCCATCCTTTTCTTCAGGCTGAATAGTCCTGAGTCTCAGTTTTTCCTTCTATAAGAGATGCTCCAGGCTCCGATTCATCTTTGTAACCCTCTGCTGAACTCTCTCTAGAAGTTCCCTACCTTCAACACAGCAAAGTGGAAGGTTTTGCACTTGAGGCGGAAGAATCCCAGGCATATATACAGACTGGGAGAGCAGTCTTTGAGAGTAGCACTACAGAGAAGGGCCTGGGGGTCCTGATGGATGAAAAACTTGACACAAGCCAGTAGTGTGCTCTTACAGCACAGAAAGCAAATGGTATCTTGGGCTCAATCAGAAGAGGGGTAGCTAGCAGGGACAGGGAGGTGACTGTCCCTCTCTACTCTGCCCTTGTGTGACCCCATCTGGAGTACCGTGTCCAGGTCTGGAGCCCCCAGTACAAGAAAGACAGGGAGCAATTGGAGAGGGTCCAGAGGAGAGCCACGAAGATGATCAGGGGGCTAGGGCACCTCCCCTACAAAGACAGGCTGAGGGAGCTGGGCTTGTTCAGCCTGGAGGAGAGAAGACTGCGGGGTGACTTCATTGCAGCTTCCAGCACCTAAACGGAGCCTACAAACAGGAGGAGAGTCAACTCTTCAAAAGGGTAGATAACAGCAGGACAAGGGGAAATGGTTTTAAGTTGAGGGAG
>JAOWBP010004700.1:21989215-22000200 GCA_028571105.1 Tragopan temminckii | reverse complement strand
ATTTTATATTAAAAAAAAAAAAAAAAAAAATATATATATATATATATATATATATAAAAATCACATTTAGTAATTAATCTTTGAAATTTTCTGAAGTACCTTGAGTTTCTTCTCTGCCACATTCGAGTACAAAACTAACTTTCTTTAGGGATCCACCTTTTAGCATGGAAGCTTCAATATATAGCAAGAATAGCTACAGTACCAAGCAGGCGAATAAAAAAAAACAACGATTTACAATACTTGCATTTCATAGAATCACAGAATCACAGAATTGCTTGGTTTGGAATGGACCTTATAGCTCATCCAGTTCCAACCAGCAGTGGTGACAGTGGTGTGAAAGACAAGTCACATTCTGGATGGCCACGCACAGCTGTCACACCACAAAATGAAATGCACTGATTAAATAAACTGCACAAGCTGGTCAATGGTGGTGACTATGTTGAAAAATACTGTTTTGTAGCTGAGAATCTGCTCTGTCAAACAGTGTCATTCTGCTCTTTGTACCTATTGCAGTTTCCTTGTAAAGAAATAGGAGGCATCACTTTTGGAGCAACCTATGCATTTTTCTCAGAACTTACCATCCTAAAAAAAATGATTTTATCAGTGTTAAAAAATACTTTGGTTAAAAGAAAGTAAAAGATGGTAGCGTACAGCTTGCTGAGATATCAAAAAGTTATAACTAGAAAAAAAAAAAATAGCGTAAGATCCTTGTATTTTTATGTTCTGGAAAAACACCAACAGCTAGCCACTCAAAATAACATTGACTTTTCTCTACATACAGCATTTCCCACAGTTATGGACTCATACTGTCTCCAATACCCAAACTTTTTAATTGAAAAAACTCCACTCACCCAAAACGGTAAGGAACATCACCAATATCAACAAACCACAAAAACAAAGCCTAAATACCAGTACAGACAAACTGTCCCAGTGTCAGAAAAGAACAGTTCTGCCAGAGACATTTAAGTAGGAAGGGAATGAACAGATACTGGAGGTTCCCACCCATATTTAACTACTGGTACTCACTCAGCAACACAGAAGTTATGCTAAAGATGTTTTTCTCTTCCTCCTTTCCTCTGAAAGAAAGATCTAGACAGCAAGAGTCAAAAGATGCTGCTTCTTAGGGGCTATAATTTGGACAGTAATAATAACTATATCCTCTGGCAGATTTTGTTAGCCTTCAGTAGCATGTGACAAACTGCCAAAACAAAATCATCTGGTGTCTCATGCTTGTGCAAACAGTGTTAGGAAACATCTGCAAAGATGAACACTCTGCTGTAAATTCAGAAAATTTAGAAAGTTTTTGTTTGGAGAGACATCACAGGTGGCAGAAAATGCTCAAATCTACTTCCTGAAGCTTTGGCACTGTGCGAGGGACAGGGTACACCACCCTACATTCTGAAATCAGGGTTTTGTCTAGGCTGGGCAAACGTGCTGGAACAGTCCTCGCTGTTTTAACTCTTAATTGAACAGAGACCGCAATGGGAATAAGATGCATTGCTTTCCTTCCTTGTCCTGTCTACACATATAGAAGCAATAGGAACCTAGTAACACAAAAAGCTTTGCCGAAATGGGACCGTGCTGGCACCATACTTATGCTGAATATGGTAGCACAGCAGCAGTAGAGATTAACATGTACCAGCGATGTGAAAAAGGGAACTCACCTTTTCTTCCCATGCCATTATCTATTTTTCTACATGGGCTAATCATGCAAGCAGAAAATACATTGGTGCTGCCGTAATTCATTTGAATTTTCCATATTATTGGCAGATACGAAAAAAACAATCACAAAAACCCAAAACCACACCAACACCAAAAACTCACATCCTCAGAAAGAAAGGTTTCAAAATTTTCATTATTGTTAACTATCTGCACCCACAAGACTTACTAACATGGAATATTAAATATGATAGAGAAATCAGGAAGAAGGAAAGAAACTTTAGAATTAGTTAACAATTTTCAGATGTGTAGACTTTTGAAGTTAACAAAGTTAACTCAAGTTATCTCAAGTTGTCTCAAGTTATCTCGAAGATGGTATTTCCAAGAACAGAAACAATGAAAAAAAGTGTGCACGCTGGGAACTGAATATACAGGAAAACGACATACAAATTAATTATCCCAATTTCCAGCTTCAAAGAAGTGACAAGCAGATAGTGTTACTGACAGATGTCAATAAAATTGTCTGAATCATGAGCATCACTTCTGTGTTCTGCTGGCCAGCAAATCTCTAAGGAAATTTGAAACATTAGTTTGCTGTTGAGAGAACAGTTGTTTATGTCACAGTAAAGCAGAGAATAATATAGTTTAGAAAACATTCAGGTTCCAATCTTAGTATTACCATTCCCATCAGATAATCTAGAGTAAAATTCAAACATCAGTTGTCATATCACATCAGTGCATTCTGCATTCACTTCTGTGATTCTGTAAACAGGCTTAAAACAGAATAGAGCTCAGGTTACCTTTAGTGGCAGTAATGATAAATTACATTGTTAGTTTAAGAAAACACAGTATTTCTATCACAGCACTGAGTAAAACTAGTGATTCACTCAGAAATAGAAAATAATGGCCTACAGCTCAGTAAAATTACAGATCAGAATATGCTAGCAGGCAAAAAAAAATACATACACCTACATTTCTTCTTCCTGTAAATACTGGATACTCACTTTCCAGAGCTGACCCCTTTCATATGGTCTGTGTAGATATAAATATCTGGGAGGAATTTATTCAGGACACTCCTGGCAGATTCCACCATTCTGTTTGCCATCTGTGGAGACACTCTGACAGAATACCTGTATTTCTGGGCTAAGGAACTGTGATAATGAAAAATAATTAAGAGACTGGCAAAAATAGTCAAGAGGTCCCAATGCGTTCTTTCAAAAAAATGTAGTTTTGACCTACACGTAGAATCCTTAAGAGTAGGAAGGGACCTTTAAAGGTCACGTAGTGCAACTTCCCTGCAATGAACAGGGACATATACAGCTAGATAAGGTTGCTCTGAGACAAGTCCAGCCTGGTCTTAAATGTCTCTGGGGATTGGGCTTCCTTGACATCTCTGGGCAACCTGTTCAGTGCCCCATCACCCTCACTGCAAGATAGTTTTTCCTTATATCCAACCCAAAACTCCCCTCTTCTAGTACAAAATCATTTCCCCTTGTCCTGTCACCACTGACGATGCTGAAAAGTCTGTCCCTTTCTTTCTTGTAGCTCCCCTTTAGGTACTGAAAGGCTCCTATCAGGTCATGACAGAGCCTTTTCTTCTTCAGGCTGAAAAGCCCCAGCTCTCTCAACCTGTCCTCACAGGGGAGGTGTTCCATTCCTTCAGTCATTTCTCTGGCTTTTCTCTGGAGGCTCTCCAACAGGTCCATGTCTCTCCTGCACTGAGGACTCCAAATCTATATGCAGTACTCCAGGTGAGGCCTCACCAGTGCAGAGCAGAGGTGAGGATCACCTCTCTCAACCTGCAGGCCACACAGTTGGCTTTCTGGGCTGCAAGGGCACACTGCTGGCTCGTGTCCAACTTGCCATCCACCAGTACCCGTGAGTCCTTTTCAGCAGGGCTGTGCTCAATCCTTTCATGCCCCAGCTTGTATTGGTAGTGCAGGCTGCCTTTACCCAGTGCAAGACCTTGCACTTGGCTTTGCTGAATCTCATGAAGTCCTCTTGGGCCCGCCGCTAAAGCCTGTTTAGATTCCTCTGGGTGGCATCCCAACCCTCAGGTGTTTCAACTGCACCCCACAGCTTGGTGCCATCCACGAACTTTCTGAAGGTGCACTCAACCTCACTGTCAATGTCACTGATGAAGTATTAAAGAGTATCAGTCCCAGCACTGATCTGTGTGTGAGACACCTCTTGTCACTGAACTCCATCCAGACATTGAGTTTGACCACCACTCTCTAGACTTGATCCTGCGGCCAGTTCTTCGCCCACTGAACAGTCCACCGATCAAATCCATCTTTCCAATTTGAAGAGAAGGATGTTGTGGGGCACTGTGTCAAAGACCTTACTGAAGTCTAGATAGATGACATCAGTGGCTCTTCCCTTGTCCAATGATGCAGTTATACCATCATAAAAGGCTACTAGATTGGTCAAACAGGATAATCCATCCATGAATGTAAGCTCATTTTTCCAGCAAAGCCTGTACCTACAGATCATGTATTTAGTGCTTTCTACAGTATTTTCACTGATATATTTTGAGGCGAGATACACAGAACATCTACAGAAACACCAACTATTATTGCGAGGCAAAAACTGGTCTTAGAGATGTCCTTCAATAATTTTATCTTGCTATTCTATCATCCTGGGTAGTCTGCTATTCACATCCTAGGAAAAGATGTTGGTGGGCAAAATTATTCTGAACTAACAGCAAGAAATCCTTTCCTTCCACCTTAAAGTGGGAGAAATTGGAGAATTGAAAATAAAACAAAAGTTTTACAAAAGAAAAAAATTTTAGAAGTCTAAAACTTTGCTGTCTCCTGCTCTTTTGCAATGCTTTGATAAATCTAAAGTCTCTAGTGCTCTAGTCACTCAGCATTCAAAGATAACCATTCCAAGGAAGAAATCATCATCTTTCTGCACATCCTTTGTGCCCTTTTACTCAGGTGCTACTTCAGTAGTATTCTCAAGAGATATTCAAACATGTAAGACACATCTTTACTCAAAATTCCATCTCAACTAATACAGACTCATGCTCTGCATTTAAGCAGCCACCTGCTTATACTTACACCTGGCAACACAGAGAAACCATCACTCTCCTGCTGCCTGAGGGGAACTTTTTTCTACAAATTTCTATTGTCTGCTCTTGTGGAGTAGGCAGATGATAAACTTCATGATCTTAAGGGTGAAACCAGTAAACAATAATAAAGAGAACTGATCATTCTGAAGTTGGTGCACTCAACATTTTAGAGGATTATAAAAAGTTACTGCAACACAGGATCCCCAGCTGTAAGTAAATAGATTTGTTCAGCAGCATCTTGAAGGATCAAAAATGCACATGTGAAAGATCCAAGGACTTCTGTTTCTGAAATATTCTGTTTTCTACTGGCTTGAACGATCAGTTAGTGATCAGGCTAAAATAGGATGACTTTTCATTTGGTGTCACATCCTGCCTGGAAGGAGAGGGAAGGAGTGACCAGATTCAGAAAAACTTCAGGTTAGATTAAGGTAAAATGATATGCAGAGGTCCACACTCAATCATCAATTTTAACAAGAATCTACATACCACAATTATCCCCCAGATACTGGGGGTCTAACACTTAGATTCTATCTTAAACTATGCAGTTAAACTATATGACCTTAAAGAACAGAAATAAGCTTCACCATTACTGAAAAACTTTGAGAGATACGGCTTTTCAGAAAGTGAAATAGGTCTTCAAATTACTTAATAATTTTATGAGATAAAAAGAACAAAGAGAGAAAACTAAGGAAAACGGAGAAAGAATGAGAGTCAGGAAAACAGATGGGAAAAAGACTGACCACCACTCAATTTCAAAAGTCTGTTCTGAGGAGTTCCAGTGTCAGCCCACAGTATTGGAGAAGGGATGGAGGGCGGTGAATGCACTTGTCTGAAGGTCCAAGTCTCAAAATAGCAAACAGCAGGAAGTGAGGAATCAATGACAACAACTACCCACTGGGGGTCCCTTTCAGGCTTCCTTTTCTTCTTGCTAGGTTTACAGGTGCCCTGGCCCAAGGTTGTAGGCAAGCAAGTCTGCAATAAAGCAGGATGGGTAGACCAGTACGTCAGCAAAGCACGACTATTCTGCTGAGAGGACAGGATACCATACTTGCTGATAGCACACTCTAGAAAGTCAGAATATGTCTTCTGCTGTCCTTTACACTTGGCTTACTAGGCAAACTTTTACCTCTGAGAAAAAAATCCAGTTGTTCACATACATCAACCAAATCCACTGAAAGCGGCACAGGATGGTATTATGTTTTAAAGTCAAGCTAGAAGAACGTCACTAAAGCCACTGCTTCCCCTTTCACATAGAAATAGAGGATAGAACTACATATTATAGAGCTGGAGAGGACAAAATAAAATGACTTTCTTCATGGAAGACCATGAAAACAGCCACCACAAGCACACTGAGTTGCATCCTTTCTTATTCTACAGCTCATGCACACAGTAAAGCTGCTCTCACTTAGCAGTGCTGCACTCATCCAAATATGCACTTGGAATAGAGGTCAAAGCATCCCATTCCTGCATGCATCTATGACAGCATGCTGTAAGATAAAAGGAGAAATTTGTCTAGAGCAGGAAATCAGCTCCAATTCCTGCTTTTCTTTTGAGTAATCAAATCTAGACCACACTTGAGATTCTTGTTACAGATCAAACTACAAGCTGGACAATGCTCAAGAGAGCTGAAGCTTATCAATTATAACATTTAGTATATACTGCCTAAAGGGATTTCTGCGTCTTCCTATAATAAGAGTGGGTTCATAACATATAGCATAGAGGTAACAAGTCAAAAATAGAGGACAGCAGGAAAAATAACTACATATTGTGCCCTTTTCTTTGAGAGAGAGTAAATCCCTTGCTACTTCCCACTCCGATGGCATTACTGCAGGCAAAGAGCTACCAAATTGCTTTTGGTAAGCCAACAGAAAGATCAGTTCACGTATGTGCAGTGAGGTGTAAAATGAACTCTTTTATGCTCCCATCCAACACCCTGCACTCTGCTCATGAACAACTAAGATGCCAAGTATTCAATGTATAGCAAAACTACATTTGTTCCTACTGGATTATGACAAGGTAACATTTCTTTTAGTGCTGCTAAATATAAGATGGAATTTCTTGCTATAGAAAATATTTTAAATCTAAAACATAATAGCACTTTTCATTTACTTGTTTACTGATACTTTTTGAACAACAGTGTTCTGAACACAGTGCTTTCGAGACATGCTGATGGAATCTGTGTTCTCTCTCCATGAAAAGTGGCCCTGTGTTATCTGCATGTGTACTCTGCAACACAGGTATGCTGTTGGGATTTCAAATTAGGAGACTTACTTTTTTCCCTTAAAAGGAAACTTATTTAAAAAGAATGTAAGGGAAGGATACGCAGTTCCTCTGATGCGCTTGATTTTGCCTGGGTCAGTGAACTGAATAGGCTGCAAGACCTTTCTCACTGGACAAGCAAATAATATCTCTCCACCTCCTTTTGGAGGCATTCCTCTCCGGCTGATCTGAAAATAACAAGAAAACAGGTTGCAAGGAGCACAAAGAATATATATACAATCAGACATGATAGATTTAATTTCACTTAAAATAAAATGTTGCCATTATCAGTATGTAAACACAAGTAAGAAAAAGACATCCTAAAGGCAGAAACAGATTTTTTTCCACCAAACCTATAAGCAATAAATGGTTTCTTATACTTTCCTTTCGCCCCCCTCGCCCCCAGTTTCTCTCATTTCAAATACAGTAGGCATGGATTCCCAATGAAGGAAAAAATATATATATATCACTACCAAAAACAAAGACAATCAGGCAAAAAAACCCAAAACCCTACAATATTTACCAGGGAGGCAACGCTAGTTCACTACCGTTAAATTTGTATCTCACTGCTGAAGAAAGTGTTATCTTTTTGATGCTTAACATCCTTATATGGGAATCAAAATGAACAAATTCCCTCCCCCTGCTGACCCCACCATTCCACCCCAGAAGCAGGGCAGGGCAGGCCAGGGGGCAGTCCCAACCCTGAACACTGGGAACACCTACAGGGACAGAGACTAGATAGGTACGACAGTGGGGAACTGGAGACCGGGACTGCTGTAGCACCACCCAGGCAGAGCCTGATGATGTCAGCAATGTTGCAACAGATCCTGGGCCACTGGCAGGATGAGGGGAGAAACTCTGAAGTCACATAGAAGCAAGCAAAGACTAAAAGTGGATTCCAGGCCTTCGTACATTTTAAATAAGTCTTTCCTAGTTAGGAACATTATAGTTTCTACTCTTGAGCCTCTTCTACACACAAATTTATTATGTCTGTAAGAAGTAGTCTTTAGAGAAAAGTTTCTTTACTGTACACTATACATTCCAAATGGGAAGTAAACCTTAACCAAATACAGATCCAGTACCTTTGCTGGTAAAGGAGACAAAAGATTGAATTATTACTCTCTAGCCCTAAGCATGGGGCAGGAAGAACAGGAGTAAAGAAGAAGAAATTACATTAAATGAAGAGGAACAAGAAAGCAGAAAGGTTTCTTAATTTGCAAAGATCCCCAAAACTCTGAAAGGTCACTTGCATTTGTCATCTTCTACATACAGCCTCTGCATCTCTATTCTACTACAGACCCTGAACCACTGTACGTGCACTATGCTATTTGAGACATGCCATGACCAAGACAAATACTATTATATAATAATATATATTATTTAGATAGGAACAGATACCTGCTAGAGACAGAAAAGGGAAGCAAGCACATAGTCCCGTGAAGCAGCTGAAAGCATTGTTCCCATGAAAGAAAGAAACATACTCTCATACCTTGATTTCCAGACTTTCACCATCAATTCCAAATTTTTTCAGTAATGGTAGAGCCGTTGCCTTAAGGACATCAACCTACAGAACAGATAGTTTTAAAAGCAGACCATTTATTGAAAGTTACATAAGTCAGTAACTTAAAAGTCATATGAGATGCCTAACAAGGATGAAACTTCTCTGTAGTAGGCACTCTGCGGGCAGACATAAAAAGGCAGAGAGCTTCATTTACTCTCAAATTGTCACAGGATCTCACTACTCACAAAATTTACAACAGCAAACTATAGAGATGGAATTTCTTATTCTGGATTTTTTCCTTAGTCTGACTTCTGTTATAGTTCAGCTAAAACTGCTCACTTGTTTCACTGAATGTGGTTACCAAAAAAAAAAAAAAAAAAAAAAGCTGTTATGAAAAAATTCTGACAACTGAAATGTATGATTGCAAGAGCATATTTTAGAGCAGCCCCTTGAACTGGCAAGGAGTGACCTTACTCTTTTGTCAAGAACTTCTCATCTGTTTCTGGGAAACAGAAGCTTCTAGGTAACTAGAAGAGTCTAAAGCGAATGAAAAATCATTCACTTCCCTTGGAGCCACTTACTCACTAGACCTAGGTCTCAGCTAGATTTTCCTTGCCACTGCTCCTTCTGTTTTGCTAAACTAAGACCACAATGACTGCCTGACGTCTTTCTTCCACTGAAACTTTAGCATCAAATGTGACAAAACTGATTTAAGCAGAGCAGTAGCAAATTATGCAAGACAAACAACTTGGGAAAGATGGGACCAGGAAAGCATGACCAAAGAGGAACTAGAATTCAGGTGGAGAAAGAAACAGGTGCACAGTAGACAGCACTGTGAGCATGCAGAAATAAAGCGCCCTTCTTTCCATGGTTTCAGCAAGAATCCATGACCCTTGAGTTTCACGTCTCTGCTTTGCAGACAGTGCAAGCCCCGGTGAAAGTACTGAAAACAACCTGCTAGAGCCACCCGCGTTGCTACAGTTCTCATTCTCCAAATTTTGCTGGTCACCATACTTGAGAGAGATTTTGGACTGCTTTCAATGATATCAAGTAGGTATCAATATTTTAATGTCTTCATAAAAAAATCTGTAAAACAGAGATTTATGTATTTAAGAAGCATATGGTAAAGCCCCTTACTACCTTACTTCTGCCTCTCAACAGTATTCACTAATTCCACTGATTTGACTTTTGAAGCAAAATGGACACACATCAACACATGTGAATACCGCTGGCACAGGTGATAAAATTTCAACATACCGATCTGGTTCGAGTAAGGTTAAAAAACATTTCTCCCTTCTTCTTCTGAAAATGCACATACCACTGAAAAAGGCTTTTTTCTGCATAGATGGAAACTCCCTTCCTCTCCTCCATATCCACTTTTGCAATTCTTTGGATTAAAACTTGCCTGGAAGAAAACTGTTACGGCAACACTGGAAGCCGCTTCAATCTTCAGTCTGGTTTGGTTGTTCCCAAAAGTTTCAAGACTTGTTACAGTGTTTGGTCCCCAGAGAAGTCCAGACATGAGACCTATCAGGTACTGATGCACAGTAACAGACTGTCTCTGTTCCAGATCTACAGCCTGAGCAGAGAAGGTAACTGGCAGTATGTGAACAGTGGAAAAGATTATTCTGATTAAGAGAAGGATGAGTTCATGCAGGAGTGGTGATTACTTCACTGAAAGTGAAGACAGCAGCAGAACTGAAATTCAAACCCCTATTTTCCAGGATCTTGCCTATCACTCAATCATAAAACTATCTTCCAGTTCCCCTTGGAAGGACGTTACTCCATCTCTAGGGCAAACAACGCAGTACCAACGTGTACCACAACAAAAGCATCATACAACTGAGGGCATACCATACCACAAATGCCAACAAGTTGCTATATCCAAATTGCTTGTTCATGAGTTGGTGAACCTTCTCCTTTAAAGAAATTGACAGTAACTAAAAGAAAAAAATCTTTAAAAAACTTCCAGTGATGTGCAGAATCCCTTAGCTAGCAAAAGGTGCAAAAGACAAAGACATATTGGTATATGCTTGTTCCCTTCCTATGTAGTCATCAGCTCTGCATAGAACAGCATTTACCCCTGCCGTACACACATTACATTTGGAGACTGGACCTATATTGTGTGCATGTGTACCGGAGTTCAGCAAATTGAAAAAAAAAAAAAAAAAGGTGAGAGGAGTTAGCAGGAAAAGCTTTTACTTTCCTGGAGTTACAGACAACCGCTGAATTCTGATTAACACTGAAGTTCATCGTTCCCAAGCCCAAGCGTTATATACTAGTCCCATGCCATCAGAAAAGTCATTTCTGTGGAAAGTCCCATGACATAATGTTTGTAAACTCAACCATTAACAGTTACAGACGAACCAACTGTAGCATTGTGTACCTGTCAGAGTAACAACATTAGAGAAAGAAATGGAAATACAGGAGTGATGAGCTGCATGCTACTACCACTCCTTTCAAAAAGAGGCCTTAGAAAGATATCCCTCCCAC
>JAOWBP010004700.1:21951148-21981331 GCA_028571105.1 Tragopan temminckii | reverse complement strand
GGGAGGAAGGGGAGGTGCCTGGGGAGCCCCGCGTCCGCTCCGCCCCGCCCCCGCAGGGACGAACGTGCGCGCGGCGCTGCCGTGCGGGATGAGGCGCGGTCCCGCCTGCGGGGCCGTGCCTGGGGACGCGGCTCCAGAGCCGGTAATTAATTATTGCTCCTTTCTGCTCGTCGTGCGTGTATTTTTTTATTGCAGTGTTTGTCTGCCTCTGGTTTGGCGTGGTCTTTCACCCGCGCTGTTACGTGGTGCTTTGTTTCTACAGTCTCAACTTTTGTGGGATGCCCGAATCCCCGCTATCCTGGGGTGGAGCGTGGCTTGGGGACCAGGATACGCTTCTCAGATAAGAACGAATTAGCTTCTGGCGATGCGTTCATTCAAACTTTCCTTTTTTTTTTTTTTTAAGTAATTTATTGCTGACCGTCGTAAGGAGAATTAATGAAAGAACCACTTGAGATTCCTGCTTTCAGGCTGTCTTTGAGAGAAGTGCGGATTACAGCATGGGTAGCAGAGTTAATTGCTGGGATACATTTATGCCTATGTAGGAAGAAGTTTCTTGTGTTATGCAGAAAACTAAAAACACACAGAAGTGATCCCTTATGTGCTGGAGGGGGCCCACAGTAGAGCGGTGTTTTCCACAAATATATTCTGCTTTGTGTCTCCTCATGTGCAGAAACTCATGTTAGCTCTTATGCCTGGTTAATACAGTTTGTGCTTTGCTGTGGACAAAGTCAGACTGTTAGCTGGGAGCAGCTGAAGGCTTGCAGGAGCTGTGGGTGAGTGCTGCACAGGCAGGCAGTGCCCTCAATGACCAGAGCACAGAACAGGTGCTGGGTCCATTGACAGCGATCTGTCAGACCCGGGATCCATCTAGCAGATCCAGTTATGAAGAGTAGTGGATGGGGCTAAAGACAAACCTGTGCTCTAGGTCTGAGGGGCCCATGCAGGAGGTGGGACAGGACTGGTATCCCATCAGGAAGTGCACCTGGAGGTATCTAAACCTACAGTTTAGCTGAGGCAAGGAACAAAAGCCCTCAGGACCTGCGCTAAACAGGAGCCGAGTGAGTGGGAGGCTGCTGGTGGAGATGTTGAGGACCATTAGTGACTGTTGATGTACGTATGACCCCAGCAATGATCTTCAGTATCCTCAGTGAGAAACGTAGGCTGTAGGAAGCCATGCTGTTTCTGATTATCTTGTGTGGTACCAATGTAGACCTTCCCCTAGAGCAAAATATTGACATATTTCTGTATTCAGTAGATGCGTTCCAGTTTTGTCTGTGCCTTAAACACCCTCTGGGAGTACACAGCAGCTCAAAAGATATCCTTAGAAAGATGGCAAAAGTGGAGTTTAAACTTAGTATTACTACCTGGATATTCGGATGAATTAAAAATGAAATGGCCCCTGATCTAAACTGAAGCAGCTTTGTTGGTGCAGAGTCCCTGTGATTTAGAGAAAAATGAAATCCTGTTTTGTTCTGGATGTCCTTTCAATGATGGACCACATGCCAAGAATATATATGACTACAAACAGAAAAGATCTGCGTGTTTTTCATACAAACCAATAACACTTCAATTTCTTTTGAATAAGTTGCTTTCCAGAGACAGAAGCATTTATTTATATATATTTTTTGCCATGATAGGGATGCTTTGCAAGAATTATGACATCCTCTTATTAGCTGCTTGGTAGCTCAGCTTTTTTTATTGGTGCGACTAAGAGTCATTTGTTATTTAGATAAACTGACCTACAAGCTACTTACTTATAATGATCTATCACAATTTGATTACTTACAGTCCTCAGAAAAAGAAATTTGGTTTTAGTGGTAGCTATTCTGTTTTTGTCTGGGATAGAATAGCTCATGTGGTGCTGTATTTTGGATTTGTGACCAAAACACTGTTGATAATGCAGCAATGTTCTGGATATTACTGAGCAGCACTCGCACAAAGTCAGAGCATTTTCTGTTATTTATGCTCCCTCAAACACTGTTGAGGCTGGGAGTGCATGACAGGCTGGGAGGCGACACAGCCAGGGCAGCTGACCCCAGTTGACCAAAGGGGTGTTTCATACTGTGTAACATCATGCTCAGCAATAAAAACTGTGGAAAAGGAGAAAGGAGGGATTTTCAGAGTTGTGGCTTTTGTCTTTCCGAATAACTGTTAGAAGTCCTGCATTCCAGGAATGTGTCTAAACATCTACCTGCCTAATGGGTACTGGTGAATGAATTCCTTGTTTTGGTTTGCTTGCATGTGTGCCTTTAACTTTATCTATCAATTTGTCTTTATCTCAAGCTACAAATTTTCTCACTTTTATCTTTTTGATTCTCTTTTTCATCTCACCAAGCAGAGGGAGTAAGCAAGTGAATGTGTAATGTTTAGCTGCCTACCTGGGTTAACACAGAACAAAATGGAAATTGCATTGCAGTTATCTACCTGCAGAGTTTCATGCTGTGAAATGGGCAGTTTTATATGGCTAGACTTGGATTATCACTGAATCACAGCTCCCAAATCATAGACTTGTTCCTGAATGAACACACTGCTAATTTTAAAGGGAAGTCTTCTATATTATAACATTCAGCTCTGTGTCTTATTATTCTTATTATTCTACTTTTAAGCCTGCAAATTTTTTTTTGTTTTTCTTTCTTTCTTTCTTTTTTTTTTTTTTTTTTTGTTTAATACATTTGCATTTATTTTTCATACTTTCACAGAATGGATGAGGTTGAGAAGGATCTCTGGGTCTATCTGGTCCAACTCCTGCTCAAGCAGGGAATCTAGAGCAGGATGCCCAGGACCATTCCCAGGTGGCTTCTGAAGATCTTCCTGGAGGAGAACTCAGTCACCTGCACAGTAACGAAGTGCTTCTTAATGTTCTGATGGAGCCTCTTGTGTTCCAGTTTTTGCCCATTGGCTCTTGTACTGAGGCTGGGCACCACTGAAAAAAGCCTGGCTACATCCTTTTTGCACCCTCCCTTCAGGTATTTATGTACATTAATGAGATCCCCACTGAGCCTTCTCCAAGCTGAACAGTTAAAGCTCACTCAACCTCTCCTTGGAGGAGGGATGCGTCAGTCTTCCAGTGTTGAAAATGCAGTCATTCTGACAGCTTTAAAATCTCTAGTTAAAGCAAATTGTTCAAAGCTGGAGTGCTAGTTAAAAACAATAAACAGAAACCTGAGATGCATTTATCATTTTGAAGAGGCTCATGGAAACAGTCAATTGCTTGTAGTGATAAAACTTCTCAGCTTTCTGTAGGTTCAAAATTGAACCATTCTGGTATCATTAGGAAACTGCAATACTTTAGCATCATTTTGAAATTCTTTCTTTTTTCTTTTTAATTCTCCTCAAATATTGCTGTCCAGGTCAAGAGATTTTAGAATCAACTATTACTTATGAAGATTAAATTTGTTTCAAATAAATCTGTACTATCTAAATGATAGCCTATTTTTTATAATAATCATGTTTCTCAGATATTTTTTTCCTTAATGTGCCTTGAAGTGCTGGTGGTTTTACTATCTAGAGTATATTTTCCCATTCTTCATTCATTTCTATAAGCAGTGAAGAACTAGCAGTGCTGCACAGAAACTGTTTGTTTTTTGTGGTAGTTATCACTTTCCATAAATAAGTCATGGCTTCTTTGAAAGGAAGAGGCTGTCGTTATCTCATACAAACCCTGCTGAAGGAGGTTAATAGTGATAAGGTTGATGGTTCAGAAAACAGGCTCCTAACACAGTACTTCAATCTTGGAATAGAGTTGAAAGACACGAAAATAAGATAGTATATTTTATATACAGGTTTGCTGCAGGTACTCTCCTTTAAGTTCAGTCCTTTGTAGTTTGATTGGTGTGACATTTAAAGTTTAAATTAGCTGTTCAACTGACTGGATAGTTGACTTTTGAAATAACTAGTAAATTAGGCTAGTTTCAAAGCGTATTAAATGAATTTTTAAAAATTTGGAGAAATTCATGTAGGAATTTTTGTCAAATGTTTAAAATTACTATAATGTAAGGGAAGAATATTGTAACTAACAGTTTTAGAGTTTTACAAAGAGGAAAAAAAAAGTATCCTAGTCCAAATTGCCTGCAGTACTGTCATGTATAGTGACCACTGCTGTGTGATCTGTGGAGGAACGCCTTAGTAATATAACCTCATGTACTAACAGAATGAACTCTTGGGAAGGAAGGAAATCCTGGTCAGCGGGAAATTCAGAATGATTTGCGAGAACACTTGTCTGTGCAAAGGAGGATGTACCACAGTTTGTTTTCAGCCAGGATATGCTCAAGGTAAGTTATTTACCCAAGATTTAAGTTTAAAGTACATGTCAAATCCAACAAAATTTAAGTTAATGATCTCAGAGAATCTGTGTAATTCCCATTCTGAAGTACTAAACTGTCTTGGTTTTCCTCAAGTCTATATTAAGCTTATGAAACATTCCTTCTAAAAACTAATTAACTGTAGTTTTTAAAGATCTGGGAAAAATACCATTCTTAGTAAATTCCCAATATCAAAAAGGTAGGAATCTGAGGTATGGCTTTCATGAAGTTGGCAGTCACTAATTATTTGTTATATTCTGTATTGTTACAAGTTGAAAACTTTATCTGCCAAAAAAGTTTTTATTGCGGTCTGAGTTAGGGACCCAGTACCAATGGTGGTGAGAACTGGAGGTCGAGCCAGCTAGGGAAACAGCCCTATCTAGAAAAGAAACAGCTTCAGTTGTTCAGACAGCCTTCTGAGCTGCAGAGCAGGGTTGCTAAATAGAAAGGAACACAGGCCTCCCAGCACTGTTGACTTCATCAGCACATTCTGCCCTTGAGTGGTAACTCCCAGGAGTCCAGGTATTTGACAGTGGCATGTAGAGATGTGTATGGGAACTATTGAATCACAGTCTGAACCTCTGATTGATCACCTGAGGCAAGCAATGAGTCAGCCACGGGAACACAATTGAAGGCAATTCACCTGTGGTGACCAGGAGGGGTGGAGCCTGGCTCCATCTCTTCTAGACTCTATTTAAGGGCTGACTGCCATTGAGGGAGGATCTCTCTCTGGAGATTGCTCCTTTTGGAGTTTTTCCTGCGAGCCCAAGACATGGGTAAGCTTTTCCATTCATTTCCTTTTATCCCTTTCCAACGTGGTAATCTTTCTAGCTGTACACTCTCTAAAGACCAGCCTAACTTGTCTATATATTTGTCAATTATACATTTGTATACTCACTGATTATACAAGATGATAGAAGAAAACCAGTAAATTTGCACCTGTGAACATGCTTCTATTCTACCTGCAAAGCTCAACTACACATAAGATATTTAATGTATGGTATCCAGAATGCTTGCCCTACTTGTCTGTATCAGTACAGATATGAATGCACATCATAAACTTTTCAGTGCAGAAAATCTTTTAAACCTATTTGTATAGCTGTGATATTTATGTTTAAACAATAATACTAGGTGCAACTGTATAATATATTTAGGTAGGGATTGCAGTATACAAATTACTCCTGGTATCAGGGATCCCTACTGAACCACTTTTTTTTTTTCATGTGAGCTAATGGCTGTTGTAGAATAATATTGTTCAGCTAATGAAAATCTGGCTGCTACATACCCTTTCTTGTGTTTGATGTATCTGCAGCACAACTCAGGGAGCCATGGTGGCTGAAGGTTGTCTTGATGAATAAACGTTCCATTGGATTAGCTCTCTGACCAAGCTTCTCATGATTCTCATGACCTGCCAGTTCAAGAAGGAATACAGAGGTGGATTGATGGATTTAGGAAGAAGGGTGGGACTTAGTGTCATAAACCTCTGTGGAACATCACTTGAGTCAAAGGAACTGAGAGCAAAGAATTTGAAGGGTTATTTTATGTTTGGCTGCAAGTGCCTTCCCTGAAGTGTGCTTTATCATTTTCCGGTATAGACTTAAATTCAGGCAATGTTTCACAACATAAGGTATTGGATGGTATTGCTAGTTTAAGGTATGCCTGCCATGGCCTCTTACTGTCCCCATCTTCCATCACAGCTATTTCTACAACTGTATTGCAAATTCAGTCATGGAACTGATTTACTCTGAAATGAGAAAGGAGCATGAACAAGTCAACCTAATATTCATTATGACCTTTTCATATTGGGAAGCTATGTTCTAAAGGTAAATGCTAGCAGTGTGATTCTCCTGTTCTTGCTTTCTGTTGGGTTATCTTTTACTGAGGATGTAGTTTAAATATTCAGATGAACAAATGCAGTTGCCAAAGATACTGATCCTATTCTTCATCCAGCCTGCTGCTCTCATCCTTTCCTTTTGTTTGTTCTGATTCTTACTCATCCCCTTCCCGTTTGTAATTTTTGAGTAATGTTTTTGCTTTCATAAGACGAACTCATCAGCAGGTTAGGTCAGTAGCCCATTTGGTCAAGTAAATAGTGACCTCTCTCATGAGCTATTTGACTAAAGCAGCTGGTCTCATCACGTACACCTGTGTTTTGTTTTAACCTCTATAGCAGAAATGCAGCCATGAGCCCCGAAAAAGATTTAATCACAAAGTTATTTGTTGTTTTGCTGTATTTTCTCAACAAATATTTTGGAGACATTTTAAAAGCTGGAGAGTTCCCAGTTTGGAAATCATTGCCTTACTTTGCCTTATGGATAGGTAGTGCACGCTTAAGAGAATCTATGGTTAATCTCTTGCCTTAGGGAGCTAGGTGAAGAAGGCAGTGACCTCCTCATTCTGTACATATGTGAAGCTTTTAGGTGAGTGACACAAGTGGCTACTCAAAATTACAGGCTACCAAATGTGTAATGATAAAAAATACTCTATTGTAATTTTGATTCCCTGCCTTGCAGTTGAACAAGTAGGGTACCAAATAGAACTTTACCTTGTGAATTCCTACATTGGAAGATGAATTTGGGTCTAATTCTAAAACTGATAGGGCAAACAAGTGAACATGAAATCTTATGGAGAATGACTCATCTGAAAATGTCAGCTTAACCTAGATGGAGATACTTCATAGTTCCTGGGCAGGTCAAATAAACTGTTTCTGATAGAGCTTGGGGAACAGCTGTAGAAGGTATGCGTCTTACATTCCCACTGGCAATCTTTGGAAGAGAGCCACTGGTACACAAATAAATGGAATGTGTATTTCCTTGATGTGGATTATAACAAATATTTAGAAATAAGTTCAAGATCTGAACCTCCCCCTCCCCTTGGAACTAAACCAAACCAGCAATCAATGTGTGCAGGCACTTGTTACAGAGTATCTTCAGCACTTAGAGAGGAAAAAAAGAAAAAGCAGTTGTATTACACTCAAGATCTACTTCAAAATTATCTTTCAGTCTGAACTTTATATCTTAAATCTGTTATCCTGGCTTTTTGTTTTTTTAAACTTTGCGAAGCTGTACTTTCTTATTTCTTGAATTCATAAAGATTTTCTCCTTGCTTAGTTGCCCTGTTCTTAGTTCTTTTCTTAACACAGCTGTAGGTAAATGATTTTAAAACTGATTTTTTCCTTAGTGATCTCCATTTTAATGTCAGGCTCTTCGATCTACTTCCTAATGCCTGGTAATTTATTGCATGTATCTGTTTGGTTGTTGGATTCACAGCCAGGCATTTAAGGTTAAAGAGCGTGTGTTATGTGGACAAGAAAAGAGTCTTAACATTTGCTATCCTTTCAGCTTAGTGGCCTGAATGAAGAGTCTTGATCATGAGTAAACTGACGTGATACCAGTATGATCCAATGTTATGTGCTCTAAATCGTTCATTTAAAAGTGAATGGGAACATACGTTATTAGTGATCACATTTTTTTGCAACCACGAGCAGATGGCTTTGATCCTTCTTTCTATGTGTGATGCACTTGAAGGTATAGAAAAGATATGAAAATACTGTAAAATCTGCAAGGTATGTCATTGTGGAGTTGAATTTTTCCACACTTTATCAAATAGTATACAGTGTTAGCTGTTTCAAACAGACTGGAGAGCATATAGTGCACATGCAGCGCAGATATAACCATGTAGGCTGGGAAACAAGGTGCTATAACATGGGTGCTTGCACTGCCAGAGTGAAAGAACCGGGCATCCAAATGCAGCAGCAGTATCTTTAGATGTGGTTTCATTGACATCTAGTGACAGAAAGTGTTTCTGCATGTCATGTTCAAGCGTGTATCCGGACTGTGAGAAGGGTGACCATTTTTCACAAGAGTAGGCATTAAGCGAGAAGCTTGTTGGTGTTTTGTCCGAATCCACTAAAGATTCGTATACAAAAAGAAGGTGGTTAAGAGTCACCTGTGATCGTTTTGGTGAATGCAGTGTATGTTCAAGTGTTGGAAGACCCATGATTTGCTTAACCCTGATTGTTCTTGCTTATTCAGGCTAATGTAGCATACAACATTCACATAATTTCATTCCTTTCTCATTTCTGTATCTTTCATATTAAGTGAAATGTTAAAGGGATGGTATTTGATGTAGGTCACTCCAAAAGTAATGCTTCTATATGTCACTATACAGTGGGTGTGATATAACCAAGTCTGGGAGTGTACTTCATGGTCATTGAATTGGTACGAGTTCTGGCATTATCACACCTACAAAAGAAAGGTGTCTTCTTCCTTGGCCTGACAATGGAAGTTTGAGCTTTGAACTTATTCAGTGTTGCAGTGTAGCAGTCTGAGTTGATGGTTTTTCTTTGTACTAGGAAATGCAGATGGAGTACACCTTTTGTATTGCAAAAGACAGTGCAAGTTACTACTCACTGAGAGCTGTGTGTTGAACTTTTTCTTCACTAAGGAATTCATGTCACTATTCTGTGAACTGCTGTTTTAACTCTGGCTTGTAGTGATGACTCCACATCTCATCACCAGTAATGATGTGATCCAGGAATCTGTCACCTTCAGCCTCTTACTGGTTCAATACATGCAGGAATACTTGCATATAGTGTTCTTGTTTTTTTCCTGTGTGAGCATTCATGGGACCTACTCAACACAGACTTTCTGATATTCCAACATTGTTGCCATCATTTCCAGTGCATTGAGCCCTGTACAGTTCCCTGGTTTTAATCTGCTGATTCATGTGGGTGAGCCAATCAAAATACTGTTCATTTAATGACATGACAGCTGTGCATGGCAGTCTGGAACATGCCTTGTCTTTAATGTTGCTGTTGCCTCTGCTGAAATGCACCACTCACTGCTCAGATCCAATGTTCAGTCTCCAGAAATGTTCAGCAAGCGTCAATGGGTGCATATTTTTTCTTGCATAGAAGAATTCAGTAACACACTTTTGCTTCATATGCACTTCCATGTCAGATGTCATTCTGTAGGACTGCCCCACTGCTGCCATTTGTTATACAGCAACAAAATCTAACAGAGTATTAGTGGGAATGTTCAACCTTTATTGCCATTCCACCAATGTGTGCCTCTGACATTGTGGGCCAACATACTAAAATAGGATTCGTTACTTTTATTACAGCCCTTGTGTAACTTCTTTCTCACATAAGAAACCATTCTGATATAAAATAGAAAGGTTAGAAAACAGCTCTGTTACAGTACTAATGGAATTCTTTAGCAAACTCAAAAGGACATGGATCTCCAAGGAGAAGATAAAACTAAAGTTCTTTTTACAATATAAGTCTTATTAAGTCTCTTCAAAGAATTACGTTTGAAAAGCTGCTGAAAAGTCTGAAAGACTCTAGTGGAAAGAACACTAGGACTTGTTTAAAACAAGATTCTGATGCCCTTGTGATAGCTAAATGCTAAACTTTCTTAATCAGGACTTAATGGCACAAGGGCATATAGTCTGGACTTAAATGTGTAAACTACATGTATGAATAAAGCATCTGATCTGTAAGCAGGAAAAAGGTTAATTGAGAATATAATGTAGGCTGTATTAAGCATTGGTTACTGTGTTAAGATATGAGTAGTTTAGTCTGGACTAATATAAACAATTGCCATGTTTGAAATGTCAAAATTATGCAGAAAAAAAATCATGTGCATGTTTTTTAACTAAAGGACTTTACTGAAGAACTAGTGAATCAATTATCTATACCGCTGCTACAAATCCTCCCTTTGTTTATTCACTTTTGCATTTCTCAATATGCCACAAGTGTTGCATAAAACCATTAGGATGAAGGATGTACTCTGGCAAAGGTAGCTGAGGAGAAGGGAACAATAATTCATTTTACTATGAACATTTGGTAATGTAGTTACCCACATGTTGTTTTGCAAAGACTATTTGCTAGTGAGATTGTGTGAAGTGCCTCTCAGTCCACCTCCATCCACTCTTTCTTTGCTTATGCTTTCTGAAATCTAGACATGTTTTTAAGTGATTTTTGATAGTGTGATTATTTTAGCTGTACTCTGGTCCAGTAGTGCCTGCAGGGAAGTTGATCCTCAGGCTTCTTCATTAACACATAGATATCTTATTTACATTTTTTTATACATGGTGACTTTGGAAATAAGATTTAGTGATCTCACTGACAAATCTAGTGTTTGTTGTCTCTTTATGTCATACAAAAACTTCCCTTTCCCCAAAATTCGTATTAGAAACACTCAAAAATTGTCTGCCTTTCATAAGTTTATGTGAAACGTTTAACTGCAAATAAATAGTATGGCTTCTAACATCTACATTACCAAATTGTGTTTCAGCATACAACTACTGCTTTGGCAGGCTGAGATGTTTCCCAGGGAACTCTCATAAAGCTTTGAATGTTTCGCACTTTCTGTCTTGCTGCATTGTAGAATAAAGAGAGGTAATAACAGATTTCGTTACGGGGCTTACTTGATGCTTATACTTCTAAGTGCTCAGCCAGTGTTTTCATACTTAAACATTAAGGCTATTCATCTTGTCTACTAGACAGTTTTTTGGGCTTTGCTCATACTGCTGCTGAATACCACATGCCCATCTGAAGGTTTTTCTGTTGCTATTTCAGAAGACTTCTACAACCATTGCAATTAAACAAGGTTGTAAAAAGGAGAGCTGGATTTCATTAAAGTGCATTTTGTCTTTGGTTCTGCTTTCTGTGAGATTGGTTTTCACTGCTGCTCTCCGTGCTCATGGTGGTTGAGATCCAGTAAGCAGCATCTCCATAATCTGTAGCAGGAAAGCTTATTCTTGCTGCAGACATGACAGTGAACATTCAGCTAGTGGTACAGTGTTCTGTTTTAGTGAAAGTGCTGCGTACTGTTGAGAATCACTGGATTGTATTGGTGGGAAGAGGCCTCTGGATGTCATTGGAACAACAGTGCTCAAATGAGGACCAACTGGCAGCAGTACACATTCAATTATCTTAAACAAAGCTCAGCCCCAGCTTTTTAAAAATGTGGCTGCTTGCTATCGTACTATTGGAGCATCCTTATGGAGACCAGCAAGAGCAGAGCTGCTGAATGAGGTTGGGTGAGACAGGAGCTGATGTGACCACAGTACAACCTTATGGCACCTGAGCAGGGGCAAGCAGAGCACTGATAACAGCAGTATGTGTCAGCAGTCCAGTGATCACTAGGTGACAGCCAGATAATAAGCCACGTTCAAGGCTAATCTGGGAAATGTAAACTGTGCAAGGTAAGGATTGGGAAGAGGCACTCCTGTGGTCAGGAGAGGGGCCTGGGGCTTGGTGAGGGGGAGCTGCAGCGGTCCTCCTGAAGCATGGCAGGCTGAGGGAGGTGCTGGAAGGGAGGCGAGGGGGGAGGGGAGGAGGGCTGATGCTCTCATAAGGGCTTCTTGCTAAGTATGAATGTGGAGCGTTCGGGCAGTAATAAGCATCAGTGCTTGTAATTCCTTAACGTGGTTGCTTTTTAGGGGTGGGGGTAGGAGGGAGAGGGAGAAGTTACTTTGTCACAGTGTTTGTCTTAAGGGCTGTCTGATGCTTCTCGTTTTAATGCGGCTTGCTTGGGGATCAGTATTTTGCGGGTTATTTTTGTGCCTTACTATGAAGATCATTCCCTTCTCTCCCCCGTGCTGACAGCTCCTTCACCGGGGGAGCCGTCACCCTCAGCCCAGCACGGGGACGAGGCACCGCCCGGGGGTAGGCGGCGCCGCTGCAGGCCTCTCTCGCTCCGGTCCGCCCCGCCTGGCCTAGGCCTAGGCCGCGGGACTCGAGCGGAGCGCGGCGGGCGCTGCGGGATGGCGCTGCCGCCGCTGCTGCGCGCCGTCATCATGGGCCCGCCGGGCTCCGGCAAGGGCACGATCTCGGCGCGGATCATCAAGCATTTCGGCATGAAGCACCTCTCTAGCGGAGATCTGCTGAGGGACAACATGCAGAAGAAGACAGGTGAGCGGCGGGGGGTGGCTCCGCCGCCAGCCCCGGGCCCTCCCAGCGCCCGCGGGAGACGGAAAGCTCTGCACCGGTGCACCCAGTTCCTCGCTGTCCCTCTATCGGAAGAGTTTGTCCCGAAGTGGGCAGACGTATGTGCAGTGGGGGGGCTCCGAGAACGAGTGGCAAACTTTTCAAGCTGTTTGCCTTAATCTCATTTACCGCATTGTCCTGTCTTGATCTCTGGCTCTCTTCCAGTGCAACTCTCTCCTGCTTTTTTTTTTTTTGTTTGTTTTCTTTTTCTTATTTACTGATGACAGGTTTCCCTCTGGCTTGCTGATCTGCTTTTTTTCATGGTGGGGCTGAAAATCTTGCAGGAACCACTTGTGGCTGCTTGTGGTAAAGTGAGGGTGTTGGTGCCAGCACCTGGAAGAAGTTGTGAAGGACCACCTACCTTTGCAGCAGCAGCTGAGCAGTAGCATGGTTACATAACTGTTGGTACTGGTTTTGAAAACTTGTGAACATCCTTGAAAATGAAAAATGATCTGTTATTATGAAATCAGTTAGCTGGTTTTGATTTCCACATACCTTCACACAAACCATGTTTGCTCTGTAAGAGTAATAGCCTTAGCTCGGTTGACTGACCTCACTGTGGTTAGTATCTCCGAGTTAAACATTTGCTAGGAGCACCACCTCTGCACACATATCTGAACACATCCAGACTTTTGTGTGATTGTAGAGTCAGAGTAAGTTCTCTATAGAGGCTCACAAAACCAAAATTGTTACTGCTGTGAACCTTTAGGTTAGGTAAGATCCATTGAGAATGGAAGTCTTTCCATAAGAGAAAGAAAACACACTGTTTATGAAATAGGTTAGTTTTGTGCCCATTGTAAGTGTTGTACCTTGGAAGCAAGATCAAAGAATGTAAACAGAGTCAAGCTGAGGGGTGTATGAGAAGAATAAATACCCACTGATTGATTTGACAAGAGAGTTTTGGAGCAATGGAAAGAAAAGTGATTCAGCAGAGATGATCTCATTGGACTGGACAGATTAAAGGATCTGAAGGAGAGTGGAAACGTGAGAATCTGTTGTGAGAAGTCAGTGAAGGATTAGGAGATGTTGAAATTCACTCAGAGTTAGCTAACAGAATTTGAAGGAATCTACTATGGAGTTTTCCATTCATGACTTACTGCAGATGAAGCTCTGTCTTAATTTTATTGAAAGTAAGCCACTATTTGCAGAAACAGTCTCCAGATGTCTGAGGTGAATATTGAGGTAGTGGGAGTGGGTAGGATGCTGAAAGGGTTAAGCTGGAATGAGAGGCAATTTAAAGAGCCTGGACGAGTGTAGCTGAGGGAAAGAGGAAAAGAGTTTTGGTGATAATGAAGTCTTGCAGTGCTCAGTTCTTTAGGAACTGTAAGGTTAAATTGGACAGTTAAAAATTTGAAAAATTAAATATACTTGCCAGTTGCTGTATGGTGCTATTTTTAGCACTTGCTGTCTTTTGAAAGCAGTCTTTGTTGAAAAGTCCTTTTGAGTATCAGTGTCCTTGGCAGTTTGCAGTTATTGCTGTGTTCTGCTATGTTGGAGACTGGAGAGTTGGTGACTGTCTCTACAGTGCTAAGCAGCCTGCAGTCTGAATATGGCTGTAGCTTGCTTGCTGTATGCAGTTAGGACAAGCCAATCTTCTGCAAAACTTTTAGCAGAAATACCTGGTTTTTTGCCTAGACAGGAAAGGAAATAGTGTTGCCTTTTAATGCCGAAGACTGCCATGCCTATGGTAGTTTCAGACCCAAGCTTAAACCAAACCAAATCAAACCAAACCAACAAAATGTCACTAACCCTCTCCATCTCACCTAACATGACTATTCAAATCTTAGGTTAATAGTTATGTCTCGGTATTAGGAAGAATTTCTTCTCCAAATGAGTGGTTAGGTGCTGTAACAGGCTGCCCAGGGAGGTGGTTGGGGTCCCTGGAGGTGTTCAAGAGCATACACGTGTTGTACTAAGGGATGTGGTTTAGTGGGGAGATATTGGTGGTAGGTGGACCATTGGACAGGATGATCTTGGAGGTCTTTTCCAACCTTGTTGATTCTATAATTTCATGATTATTTTTTCCTCCTGCAATAGTTGGCTCTAGAAGATCAGGGGCTTTCAGTTAGAGGCAGTGTTTTCTCTTTCACTGTTCAAATAATAAGACCTGTGTGCTTACAACTTGCCATATGCTTCACCTGTCTGTGCCCAAAAGCTCACCTGTCTTTACAAAGTATGCTGGTATTACCATTTTCTACCGGGCTTGCATTGCATGTACTCTTAGATCATTGTGGCTTGAGCAATACGGTGGCATGAATCTAGTAGATTTGGGCATCAAGTGCATGTTAAACTGTTTAGATGTAATTTATTTCTCTTTCCAGTCAATTTTGCGGAGTATGTAGTTCTAAGTGCACTGGTATAATAGAAAAGATATTACTAAGAGGTGACATATGGAAAATAACAGGTATTTGGTACCCAGACAGGCTGTCATCTTCTTTTTAGTTTGCGTGCTGTGGGTTTCCAGGCATCTGAGTATGACTCTTTCCCACATTGTGAGGATTATTTGGAGCCTGTCTGTAGTGTATCACACCTGGTTTTAAACTACTTTCAGACTTTTCAAAGCTAATTTGTAGATACAGTCTCACAGTAAAGGGAAATTTCCCCCGTTTCCCCCTGGGAATGTTTGAATTACTTGAGGATGTCTAGTGCTTTTCATTGGCCTTATTGGAAGAAAGGCCATTGTACACTGTACAGCTTTCAATACTGCATCAGGTGATGGGGCTGGCATTTTTTACTGCTTCCTGCTGGAAGTGATCTTATTGTGTATCAGTAATGTCAGTCCATCCCATCCTCTTGTTTAGCTTACTGTAACTAGATCTGAATTGTCCATTAATAAACACTTAAGCAGATCCACGATTTAAAAAAACAAAAAAACAAAAAAAACCACAACAATTTAGGTGCTATTTGAGGTGACTCGTTAAATTAGGTATTTGCTTCATAAACTAAGGCCATAAGGACTTTGTGCTCAGAATAGAGCTCAGGCAAATGGATTTCTTCCTAGCTGTTCCCATGACTTAGATGACCTGTAGCATGATAATGCATGTGATATCAGAGTGTGATATCCGGATCTGTGATGTGTAGATGGCATCTTAGCAAGCTGGCGGGCTAAGCAACTGGTATTAAAGGGTAGTCAGTGTCACGGGAAAGTACTAGTGGATGTGCACTCCTATAAATAGTTTACAACATCTATACACATCTTGTAACTCTAGTAATCATAAAAACTTGTTCTGGCATGTGTGCCCCATTGCGCGCTGCTCTCTTAAATACCAGTGGAGCTTCTTTTTGTAGTGAAGTCATAGAATAATAACTAGACATTAAACTGATAAAATAAATTTCTCAGCAGGAAATCTGAGGGCTGGCATCATTACGGAGCTTGGTTGCTTTATGTTTCTTTATTCTTGTTTCGAGGACTCATTCTGGTTTTTGGAACTTATCTTTCAAACACTCAGCAGTAAAATTATTTTTGGGCTGTGCGGTTAGAAGTAAGCTGAATGCCCCTGTTGCCATTTGTGGAGCCATAGTCCAAACAAATTAATCTGATACATATTTGCAAAATCAGATCCCAATGTCTGGTTAATAACTTTACTGTTCTGTGCCATCCTGATCAAAGCCAAGTGTTTACAGGGTTGTTGGCATTCTTTTAGTTGCTGGAGGTCACAGGTACTGGGACATGACTCCTCTTACTTTCACAGAAGTTGGAATCCTTGCCAAGTCCTACATTGATCAAGGAAGGCTTATTCCAGATGACATCATGACACGGCTGATGCTGAATGAGCTAAAAGGTCTAGATCGGTACAACTGGCTGCTGGATGGTAAGTTAGCGTATCGGATATTACTGTGTAAGGAGAGGAAATCAGCACTAGAAAACTTGGTTTGCTTGATTCACTAGTGGATACCTAGCTTTTGGTAGCCACCCTCGAGGCATAGTATTTTACAGTGTATGTTTCCAGCTTCTGCTGAAACATTTGGCAGCTCCACTTTTCTTCGGCTGCAAAGTGCACAGGATGCATGCTGCTTTCAGAGTGTTAAAGGGACATTAATTTATGTTAAAAAGGCCTTTTTACTGAAAAATAACATTTCAAAACTGGTAATTCCATTAATTTTTATTTCCCCTCCAATAACAGAGGCTTCTTTAAAGATATGGATTGAGAAGTGTTTTTTTTTTTTAAACAGTCCTTGGAGAGTGGAAGGGTTGAAGTAGTTATGTAAATAGAAAAGTAGGCAAGCATGTGAAACAGCAGTAAGTGTGCATAAGAGAGCACTGCAGCAGTGCCATGTGTAATAAATCACTAACAAAACCATTGCTCAAGAACAAATCATTGTTCTTAAAGGCCTCCTTTAGGCCAAATTGTATGGGAATTCTTCAGCGTAAGCTTATAGCTTCAGCATTCACACTTGAGAGAAAATGCGTTTTCCACAGTATCATGGACTGACTGGTTCTTGCTACCCTAGCCCCTGGGAGTACAGTTGGCTGTGCACCACAAAGATAGAGTCTAGTGTGGATGTGTGTATTTTCACATTCTGACCACAACTTGTCTCGTAGATAAAACTAAAAAGTTGTTGATGTGGCTTTTGGTTTAGAGGGAGCGAAACATCCATATTGCTCTGTGTTAGTAGTAAACAGAAGACTGGGGAAAATGTGGGCCCTCTCCAGAAGGAAACAGGAGACATAATTACCTATGATATGAATGCTGAGATACTCATTTTTTTGCCTTGGTCTTCACTGGCAAGTGCTCCAGCTACACTGTCTAATTCACAGAAGGCGAAAGCAAGGTCGGGGAGAAGAAGAACAGTAGATATACTGTAGAAGATCAGTTTTTAGACCATGTAAGGAATCTGCGGGTGCATGGTTTCATGGGAGCTGGTGATATGTATTCAGTGGTCTTGAGGGAACTGGTGAATGAAGCTGCTAATATGCAGTCCATCGTATCTGAGAAGTTGTGGCAGTCTGGTTAAGTTCCACCTGACTGGAAAAAGGGAAACAGAACCCCTAGTTTAAAGACAAAAAAAAAAAAAAAAGGAAAAGTAGGAGGCCTGGGGAACTACATGCCAGGCAGTCTCATCTGTGTGCCCAGCATGACCATGGAGGAGCTCCTCCTGTGAACAAAGGGGTGACTGATAACAGCCAGTGTGGTTTCACTAAGGGCAAATAATTGCTGACAAATTTGGTGGCCTGCAACAGAGTCACAGTAGATAAGGGAAGATGTGATTTACCTGAACTTCTGCAAAGTATTTAACTCTGTTCTGTGCAATTTCCTTGCCTCTAAATTGGCAATGTGGGTATGATGGATGGAGCATTTGGTGGACAAGGAATTAGCTGGTTGGTTACACTGAAAAAATTGTAGTCAACAACTTAATGTCCAAGAGGAGACAAGTAATGTTGATTTTTCTTCAGAGGTCTGTACTGGGACTAGTGCTATTTAGTATTATTATTGCTCATGTGGGACAATAGGATTGAACCCTCAGCAGGTGTGTGGATGACACCAAGCTTAATGGTTTAGTCTGTGTGCTGGAGGGAAAGGATGCCATCCAGAAGGACCTTGACAGGCTTGAGTGGTGGGTTCATGTGAACCTCATGAAGTTCAACATGGCCAAGTGTGATGTTCTGCACTTGGGTTGAGGCAATCCCAAACATGACTGAAGGCTAGGCAGAGAATGGATCAAGAGCAGTCCTGAGTAGAAGGACTTTGGGATGTTGGCTGATGCAGTGTGCACTGTTGACAGAGAAGGCTAACTCTATCCTGGGCCATGTCAAAAGAAGCATGAACAGCACACTGAAGACAGTAATTCTTTCTGCTTTACTCTTGTGAGACCCATCTGCAGTACTACCTTCAGTAGCATGGAAATGTGATGGGATGAATCGCGCAACCTGAATGCTATAATTGAGGGCTTCATGCTTTTCAGAAGAAACATGCAGGGAAGGAGGAGTGGGGGAATTGCCCTTTATGTTATGAAATTGAGATTGTGCAGAGCTATCTCTGAGAAACAGCCATGAACAGGTTGAGAGCCTGTGGGTTAAAATTAGGGACTAGACCAATAAAAGGCACCTTGTGCCTATGGGTTTACAGTAGGCTGCCTGATCAAAGGGAGCCTGTTGATGAGGCCTTCCTGCTTCAACTACAAGAAGCATTATGGTTGCAGGCTCTTATCCTCATGGAGTATTTGAACCACTGTAATGCCTGCTAGGAAAGCAACATGGATGGCTGCAGGCAATCCAGAAGGCTCCTGCAGCCTGCTGGAAACAAATTCCTGGTTCAGACATTGGACAGACCAACCAAAGGAGAAGTGCTAATAGACCCACCAATGGAAATGACCTCATTAAAGAGGTTAAGACTGGAGGCAGCCTGGTCTGTAGTCACCGGGCCTGGGTTGAGCTCATGATCTTGAGGAATATGGGTCTGGCAAGAAGCAAAGTCTTCTAAAGTTCAGAATCCTGAGTGAACTTCCATCTGTTTGATTAACTATTTTATGAGATTCCCTGGGAAGCTGTCCTTAGGGACAAAGGATCAGAGTAGAGTTTGTGCATATTGAAGGAGAGCACAAGAGATCTCCATCCCCCAGCACGCCCAGTCAAATGGGAGAGGCAGGAAACTGGCATGGCTAAGTGGAGAGTTACTGGTCAAACTGAGGGATAAGAATATATATAAGAAATGTACAGGTAATGGAAGTAGGGACATGAAGTCTGGAAAGAATACGAGGATACTGTCTGGACATGAAGAAATAGGATCAATAAAGTCAAGGCACAGACGAAACTGGATGTGACAAGGGATGTGAAAAATACTAAGCGATTCTACAAGTATATTGGTCAGAAGAGTCAGTCAAAGGAGTGAAGGAGTGTCTACTCCCTGTAGTAAATGAGAGAACTGGCAAGAACAAAGAGGAGGCTGAGGTAGTCAATGTGGTCTTTGCTGGCCATCAAGCTTCCCATATTTTCTTATGTTTCTGAACCTCTAGTTGAGATCTGGGAAGTAAAATCACTTCCACTGTAAGAGAAGAGTAAGTTTGAGACTGCTCGATGAGACTGAATATGTACAAGCCTATGGGGTCTGATAACATGCATCCCAGGATGCATGGTTGACGTGGTTGTCAAGCCACTCATTTTTAAGAATGACAGAAAGGAAGACCTGGGGAGCTAGGTCTGTGAGCTTTATGTCTGGAAAGATAATGGTGCAGACCCTTGTGGAAACTATGTTGAGGCACATACAAGATGAAGAGGTCATTTGAGACAGACAGCATGGCTTCACTTAGGGCAGATCATGCCTGACCAGTCCAGTGGCCTTCTTAATGAAGTGACAGCATCGGTGGATCAAAGAAGGGCAACCGTGTAGCCTACCTGGACTTCTGGAAGGCCTTTGATGTGGTCAACACCAGATCCTTATCTCTAAATTGGAGAGACATGGATTTGAAGGATGGACAATATAGTGAGTAAGAAACTGGTTGGATGGTCACAGCCAGAATGTTGTGGTTCTGATCTGATCTTTCAGAGGTCTGTGTCGGAACTAGTGCTCTTTAATATCTTTGTCATTGACCTCGATAGTGGAATAAAATGCACTGTCAGCAAGTTTGCAGGTGATGTTAAACTGAGTTCTGCAGAAGAAAGAGATGCCAACAAGAATCTGGAGTAGCTTGGAAAGTGGGTCAAGGTGAACTGAATGAAGCTTAACAAGGCCAAATACACCAGGTGGGTGAACCCACTTGGCTTGGGACGCTCCCACACATGAATATGGACTGGGAGCAGAACTCATTGGGAGCAGACCTGTGGAGAAGAACTTTGGGGTTCTAGTAGAGTAGCACAAGTCAGCATTATGCAATTGTGGTCTGGAAGCCAACTATATCCTGGGCTCCATCGAGAAGGTTGACTGTCAGAGCAAGAGGGTGATTGTCCCTCTGTACTCTGCTCTTGTGAGGCCCCATCTGGACTACTGCATTTATGTCTGGGCTCCCAGAACAACAAAGATGTAGATCTTTTGGAGGAGATATAGAGGAAGGCTGAAGATGATCAGAAGGCTGGAGCACTTGTCCTTTGAAAAAAGGTTGAGGGAACTGGACTTGTTCAGTCCAGAGAAGGCTCAGGGGAGACTTCACTGCAGCCTTTCAGTACTTAAAAGGGCTTATAAAAAGATGGAGACTGACTTTTCACACTGTCTGATAGTGATATGATGGGGGGAATGGTATTAATAAAAGGGAGGAAATTTAGAGATTAGGGGGTAATGTCTTACTCATAGAATGTTGAGGTGCTGGGATAGTTTTCTTAGAGAAGATGTGAATGCCCCATCCTTGGAGGTGTTCAAGTTGGCTTGGATGGGGCCCTTTGGATGGAGTCCTGGGCAGTCTGATGGGAGGATCTTTAAGATCCCTACCAACCCAAGCCATTCTATTATTCTCTTATCTGTTTGGGTGGCTTTATTCCTAGTTGTGTTTCACCCTAGAGAAGAGAAGAGCTTAATCCTTCCAGTGAAGAGTGCAGTGAAACCTAATCCATTAATGTACTGCAGATGTTTTCCTTTAGTTCTTGATTCTTTGTATATGTAGTTCCAGACATGCAGATCTGTATGTGTAGCTGTATAGCTGGGCACTCTGGGAACTATTAACAAGCAAGTCTTAAAAAGTGATGTGGACAGCACGAGAGAATAAATATACTTCTCCTGAATGTTAATGCCTTCTTTAAACTCCTGGTACAGAACTTTTGTTTGTGCCTATATAGAGGCTTGGTGAATTACACTAAAGGATAACTCTATGGCTTTGAAATTATTAGATCAACGGTATTCTGTTGAAGTATGCTAATCAGAGAGTCTTTAGTTTGCTAACTGCAGCTCAGAACAAACAGCTGAAGTCACCCAAGTCAAACTAAATAGAATTGGTGAGCTGCTTGTATGCATGTTAGCCAGATACACATTTCCACTGTCTAATGATAGCCTGGTGGCTTCTAAAATCATAGGAGATATAGCAGTCTGAGTCACGTGCATGTTGGTATGATCTGCTTAGACGTATCTGCTCAGTAATTAGCACCTTTCTTTGCGTTTTTAGGTTGTTTACAATTTATCACACATTGTAGGTTATTTTCTATTTTTTGAGGAAATGCTGTATGCAGCAACTGCCAGTTCCAATGAAATATATTTGTAAAAGCACTTCAGTTTGTTGAGGAAGTTTCTCAGTACAGTCTCAGAACGACTCATTTTCCAGTGGTATGACTAAGATATACGGTGGCTGAATAGCTTGTCAGCAGTGTGAAAAAAGAGCAGTGCTGGAGTCTCCGTTCTCCCTCTGCTTTAAACATTCAGAAGCACTTCTATTTGCTTATGTGAACGTGAGAGAAACAGGATGAGGGTAGTTGATGACTGTGATGCAAACCAGGTCTGTCAACCTTGAGACATAAGCAAAAGCTTGGATTGAGTAAATAATTTCTCTCAGTGAAGTTATGGTAGACAAGACACAGGAGCCTTAAGACCATAAGTGATTATTCTTTACACCCACTTGCTGCCACCCCCTCACCCCTTTCTTTTTTAAGGTGAATTCTTGGCTAATTCTTTACTTGGACAGTGATCTCATTAATCAATATTATGGAAAGAAGAGTTTCTTAACTTTGTATTTTTTCAGTACTTGACTTCATGAAGAAAATTACTTCTATAGTATGATGAAAGTTAAAAGCAACTGAAGAGCATGGGACTATTCAAGAGTTTGGTGGGTAGAGGTTTTTTTCAGTGAATCTGTGGTGTAACAGCATGTTCTACGGCAGCTTTGAACATTAAAGTTGTGGTCCATTTTTCATCTTAAAGTCAATTTTTCCCTCTCCTTAAATTATTTACTAATAACATGAGTCTTTGAATGCAGTCCACTGGAGCCACGGAATTCATGAGCAAAAGGCATTAAATAGAGATTTCTGTGCCCCCAGTGTACTCACAGTCTCTGGTAGGTACATTGTTTTTAACGCAAAGGGAGATTATGACCAGCTACTTAGGCCAGACTTTTCCTGAAAATAAGAGCTGTCCCAAGTGTCTATAGATTGTTCTGTTCCTCTTACAATGAACTGCCTATGGCTTTTATTGCTCAAAATATGTATATTGTGGGTTTTTTTGTGAGTAAATTGGTGCATATGAATATGGGGTATTTTTGCTTCTGTTTGTTAAGACTTCTGGGAAGATGCCTATATGAACTGAGGAAAGGGAAGCTGGAGGGCATTCAACAAGAGTGCCATGAAACTGAAAAATGTGCTGAAAAAATGTATCAGAAAAATCTGATGTCTCTTCAGCTTTTACAGCATGACAATATACATTTTCTATCTGACCAGCAGTTTCTCTGTTGAGAATTTGCTGGATTTCATAACTCTGGAAGCTTACAGAGTTATTTCCTTCATAAAGGTTTCCCTAGAACAGTTGCTCAGGCAGAAGCCCTGGATAAAGAATGTCAAATAGACACTGTGATTGACCTAGACGTACCATTTGAAACCATAAAATGTCGTCTCACTGCACGGTGGATCCACCCTACTAGTGGCAGAGTCTACAACCTTGAATTCAGTCCTCCCAAAGTGCAGGTAAGCAATACACATATTGATACTGATGCTAAATAAATGTTGCACTGCATTTGGAAATTGTAGTGAAATATTTATGTACATTATTGCAAAATAAGTGGTTCAGAAGAAGAAGGTTCGTTTTTCTCTCTTACGAGCACAGAAACTCTAACACACTGCTTCTTGGAGAATGCCCTGGTAGAAACTCAAGCTCATGGGCAATATGCTTGTCCTCTGCAGAATGAAACACCATGCTGCCAGCTCCTCATGCTGTTTCATAAGCTCCTGTTATTCACTGTTCTGGAAGACCTGCACAACTTCATGTGAGCTGGGTGTCATCTTAGCCTGCTTTGCAGTTACTAACTGTGCAGTCTGAAATGCCGTTTCCCATCCTCTAGAGGACTCATTCTTTGTATCCAGGGTGCACATTAAGTAATGTACCATTACCAGTCAGAGATATCCACTTGATACTTTTCTTGATTAATTACCATTTAATCAGGGTGAGTATTTTCAGAGGGGCAGTTGTCATATTGCAAAATTAGATGTAGGAACTCACTAATATGAGAAGTTTCTCAACAGAACAGAAAGCTTAAAGCTTGAGGTGTCATAAAACAAGACAGTAAGCTAATATATAATGGATAAACATCATTACCCTAAGTTTTTTTTTTAGGTACTCAGTTGTATTTCATCCTTAACTCTAAGTAACTTACCTCTTGCGACATCCCACTTTATCTGGAAGTTCTTTTAAGTTGCATCACAACTATAGCAGGCTTTGTATTTTTGAGATTACAGTGTTGTGGGAAAAGAGGCCAGTGAAATACCAGGTAAACACTTGAAGTGAGCAATTGCAAACACTAAGTATAGTTTAAAACTGGAGTTTAAATTATGGTTACTTTTAATTGCAGAAGAACATAGACAAGCAGCAACAGAGAATTACCAGACGTAGCAGAGCGGGTTCCAGCTGGAAAAGCTCTACTACACACTCCTCTCTACCTGTCATGTAATTAGTGAAAGAAGCATATCACAACATATTGAAGTAGTTTGTGGAATGACACTGAACTGGTGAGATGCACTTGTCTGTGTTGTCTGGTAGCTCTGAAAAAATTTCAGCTGCTTAATTGCTCATCAAAACTAAGAGACTGTGACTTGAGAGTTCGTACAAAACTGCAGTCTTGATACCTAACAGGTGCAACTAAGGCACTATTATGGTTGCCTGCACAGATGTTAGAAACCCTTGAATATTTTAAATTATTGTATAATAAGAAGAAGGTAAGTTTGACCATGTAAATCTATCTCTAATATCAGATGTTCTGGAACAAGTTTTCTTCACACCTTCATAAACAGAGCAGCTTATTCAACATTGACATTTATCATTGGTTCTTGAAACTGCCAAAAAACAGGAAGAAGAAACATTTCTGTTGTCTAATGGACTTTGTACTTAGAAGATAACTAACATTTCCACTTCAAATGTCAGAGATTAAATTTGCCTTTAGGAAAAAACAAAAATCATTGAGGATTTAATTAGTATGTATGAAGGGGCATATGTCTGTATGGTGGGTTACTCTGTAACTAGATGCATAACTCAGTGCACCTAAGGAGTTGCATTTAAAGCCACTAGTTAATCCTTAATGAGGTTCCTGTATCTTCCACTGTGCCAGTGACCAATGATTTCCTTGGTCATTGCTTGTTTCAAGACTTACAAGCACACTAACCACTTCAAGCCCTTCAAGAAACTGGTAGTGAAATGTGTACAAGAGTTGGAATTGTCACATAGTTAGCCCATGCCTCTGCTTACTGAACTGTAGAATGGTTTCTGTTGGCTTCCATGTCATATTTTGCTGTAATATTTATCTGTTGCTAAATATTAAGTCTTCTGCAGTGCGACTTAAAAAGATCGTGAATTCCATTCTCCATTTTGCTGTCATCAAACTAAGGTCAAATTAGCTTCTTGCTTGCTCTTCCGCATGAACACATTACCAATCACCTTCTTCCTCTTAAATCCAAAACTCAGCATCATATGAGCTTCTATGAAGAAAATCAACTTTGTTCCAGCCAAAAACATATCAGAAGGCTCTGTCTACATATTTCAGTATTCAGCAAATGTTCCAGAGACCTAATCAGTAAAGTAACAATAACCTCATGTTCACTGTAAATACTATGAAAGTATTTTTATAGTAATTGAATGTTTTACTTGAAAGTCAACTTCTTATATTCCAGGTAAGATAGAGATGGTAGCTTTTCTCTTTATGAGCAGAAACCTACACTTGGACTAACTGAAATCTGATCATAATTTAAATAAAAAAAATACACAAACAGAAATATACATTAGTGTTTGCTTTTAACCAATGCAATTGGTTTTAAACAATGATTAGGGCATTGATGACATTACTGGAGAGCCCCTTGTTCAGCGAGATGATGATAAGCCAGAGACGGTTACCAAGAGGCTGCAGGCTTATGATGCACAAACAAAACCTGTTCTAGAATACTATCGGTAAGTAGTAAAATACTATGCTTCTTCCACATTAGCACAGCAAGGAAAAAACCCCTCCAGTTATAGAGTTCTTAAAAGAGTGAGCGTGGTATCTTTCAGTACCTTTTTAAGACATAAAAGTAGTAAAATTAGTATGATTCTGACCTTTGCATGAAACTTTTTCATGATCCAGCTTGGCACAAGAGCCTTTCATTACAGTCACTTTTAGCTTTACACATAATGCTAGGCATTATTCAGCGCGTTATACTAGTGATCTGAGTGATGTAGGTCTGTTTAATAGGGTAACAGAGACAGTGCCCTTCTTGGAAACTTTCACAGTATTTTTAATTTCTGCATGTATAGAAGTTGTAATACACAAGGGGTCAAGAAACTGATAAACATAGAAAAATTGTTAATGAGAATTCAGATGTGTCTGTTATAAGAATAGGATTGTTACATACAAAGCTCACAACACTCTTAGAACAACTAGCTGTTTGAGAATACTACCATTTGCACTGTGGAAGAGTAGAGCTGTATATAGTCTCTTCATATTAAGCTGGTGTGCTTTATTTAAATTGCTTTATCTATGTTAGTAATAAATAGGTTAATACTTGATCACTGTATAGAGGTTTGTTATCTTATCTCACCTAGAATAAACATACTAGACTTCTTCTAAGAACATCCTGAAGTAACTGTCCCTTCCTCTGTCTCTTTGTATCTACCACCCTTTATTATGCTCTAGGAAAACTACTTAATAGAAAACTAGGAGCTCTATCTCTAGATTTGTTCAGTTTTAGAAAAATAGTTGTTTTCAATCCAGAAAAGTCTTTTCCTGACTAATAACTTTCTGAAGTTTACAAGCCTGTAAACAGGCCTAACAACATACTGCAGATAAGACTAGCTACTAGAATTCAGAACATTCTGATTGTGCCTGGTTTGATTTTTGAGATCTGACTTTAAAAAGCAGTCAATTGGATGACTGCCATATAGGATGTGCCGTATGGCTTGACTACTTCTTAAGTTTTACCTCTAATGACTTTTTGTTAATGGTTCTGTAGACAGCTACCAGCTTTTTTAACTGATGTGCCCAATAGTATACTGTCTGAAGAACACACTAATGCATGTAGACCTGCATTCCCAATGTTCTGGTTGCTCTTGGCATTAAATCACATATACATTTAGTACACTTTGGCTAGGGCAATCTTAAAGTGAGGTAGGGATCCTGGAAAGCTCAGACAATTTGACTTCTATAATACTTTTTTTTTTTTCCTCAGGGAAAAAGGGCTGTTGAAATCCTTCTCTGGAACAGAAACTAATAAAATCTGGCCACATATCTACACTTTTCTTCAAACCAAGTTGCCGGATGTGAGCCAGAAGGATGCTGCCATTCCCAGGTGAAATTAGGTCTAACTTCTGCTCACTGGTCATAGCACACACACGATTATGCAAGATTCAGCAATCAAGGATTACTCTTAAGTAGTGTACCAGACTGATCAATAATTAAAGTCTACTGTTGTCCCTAAATTACATTATGATAAAACTATGTCTTCTGTGGTTCTCTCTTCAACACTGTATTTATTTTTAAATTTAAATATGCCTGATTTTTATAATACAGTAATTGACTTTAACAAAAGCAGATATTCTTGTGTCTCTGTTAATCAGAAAATAATCATGTTTGGTAATAATAGTGAAGGAGATACATTTCAGAATATAGCATAATTGCATGGGATTTTTGCTGACTTAATCATTTGCTAACTGTAGTGTGAAGCAAAGATAAAGGTATGGAAGGAAGTTTCTTGAATGCATGACTTGTGGCCTCCCAGAAGCTGTGAGGGACTGTGGCCGCAAGAAGCGCTTTCAGCCCCAAACTGGCACAGAACAGTTTGGACTGGAAAGGATCTTTTAGCAGTCATTTAGTTCAAGCTCTCTATCACAGGTAAGGACATGTTTCACTTTATCAAGCTGCTAAAAGCTCTGCTCATTCTGACTTTGAACACAACTTTCTTGGCAACTTCTTTCAGTTGCTCACCATCCTTTGTGGGGAAAAAAAAATTATATACAGTGGTAGCTTAATCACATAAAATAACATTCCTTAGCTTTACTGGTTTTGCTGGGCTTAAGTTACCCTTGAGACTTATGTGGATGATTTGCCCTATTGCTGCGGTTCTATTTCTGCCTTTCGCTCTATTATTGGCATGAAAAGTTTTGAATGACTTACAGATTCATTTGGTAAAGCCTCTGTCTTTGAGCAGCTGTGCAAAGCTTCACTAGTAAAAAGAAAGTGGACACTGAGCAGTTAGTGTAATTTGGTAAGCCTGTAGAGAGATACACTGGTCAAAATTGCCTATCTTCCCCTTTTTCAAGAAGCTGCTCTTCCCAGATGCCTGTAACAAGATTTCCCTTTGTCAAATTAGTGTCTTTACTGGAGCAAGTTTTAATTTAGCAAGCATAGTTTTAATGACTTCATGCTGCTAATTCATGTCTCTGACCAGCTCTTTTATTAATTTATTCACTAAGTAACTGGATTCACAAACCTCTATATACTATGCTTTTAATAGTCCAGATAATGCAGACATTGCTATTCTTCAGTGGATTTTTTTTTAAAATGTTCACCAGTTTGAGTTTCAGAAAAAAAACCTGAGGATCAAACAACTCTAAGCAATGTCTGAGGTAGCTGCCTTGTCTTGCTAATGCAGGTCTGACTCCTTTTGCTTTGACTCTTATTAACGGCAGAGCTGTCATACCTTGGCCTGCATATTCATGTGTAGCTTTATTATCGTCAATACTGAGCAAGTCTCAAAGAAGATGGATGCTGTAGAGTTTGTAAAGCCTTCTCATTACATTTCTGCTGATTTCTACAAAAAGAAACTATGCTTGCTTTCTTGCCCTCTATATGGTTTGAGACATTCCCCCCACGTCAAGCAATTTTAATTACACATAACAAAAATAACTTTCAGTGTATCACAGGTTGGTAAATAAATGTGGCCCTACTGTTAGTGGTAGCAATTACAAACCACTGTGCATTGTAAATTGTCCTTATAACACGTGTATATAGCGAGAATTCAGTTAAAGAACAACCTGAAGCTGCTAGTTTCCCTTAATTATTAACTTAGGAGGCAGTGTTCACTTCTACTTTGGAGTGACTGTCAAATTTTATAGACACTTAATACACTTTATATATAATTTGTCTGTGACAGATCTCCTTTATCCTCACTTTGTCAGCAAAGAAACTGGTAGGGAACAAACTGTGTGCACAGGAAAAGGTACTTCCAGTTGAGCTGAAGTTCCTGTTTCCACTACTGCAATTATACTAATAATGTGGTGTATACTGTAAACTATATTTTCAGCTGAAAACAAGCCTCAGACTAGGTTAGCCTGAATCTGTCTGAATCAACTGTAAGTATACTGGAAAAGCTACTAGGAGTCTAGATACTTTCCCAACCTTACAATTAAATCAATACAGTTAAAGTACCTGGAAACCTATAGCACTGTTTGAAATGTAAGCTATTTTCACTTGCATATTTTAACTGCAGTATAGATTTTTATATGTAGAACTGCTAAAGCACTAGTAAAGCAGGGTAGATTTCTCGACTGCAGAGGTTCTGTGGAACATCTTAAAACAGGGTTTAGATTTCTAGCTCCTAAAACAAACCATTTAATAAATTTTCACTTTAACTGCTTAAGCTGACAATTTTGTTCATTTACTGTAGTACCATATGAATTACCTTTGAAATCTTGAAAGACACATTACCATGACATAGCTTGAAATATGAAGACTGCTCTGAAAGTAGTGCCTCCTACCTTATTATGTTGGCGGTGGTATGACAATAGAAGTTGAATCTTCCCACCACTATTCCGTTACATTTTGTTGCTGTGTGACAAATGGCAGCAGAAGGGCAGTCTGACACAATTGGCATCTGACGTGGAAATGCATGTGAAGCAATCGTGTGCCACTGAATTCCTCCATGTGAAAAAAAAAAAAGCTGCACCCACTGATATTCATCAATACTTGCTGAACATTTATGGAGACCAAACAGTGGATGCAAATATGGTGAGGCAGTGGGTGGCACTTTTCAGCTATGGTAACTGTGGGTCACCTTCACTGGTACCAATTTTTAAAAGGACTACATGCAGGCTAGTGAAAATACAAAGCAAATGGTGGTGACTGTGTTGAAAAAGTGTTCCATAGCTATTTTGTGGTGAAGAATGTGTTCTTTCAGATAGTGTTATCGTGCTCTTTTATCTATTGCAGTTTCCACAGAAGTAAGTATGAGGCATTACTTTTGGAGCAACCTATATATTTTTCTAGCCCTTGTACATAAGGTTCCCCCTGTCTGTTCATCAAATAATTCTCCCCATGCAGAGCCTTGGCTTTAAAAAAAAAAAAGTAGTTTCTCTTAGAAAAATGAGAATCAGAACCTGACGACATACAACTTGGCACTCATACATAGACAAGTGTCGATTATGTTTTAGGACAAAACCAAGTTTTTAATGAAGCACAATGTGACATTTAAATCCCCTCTGTAGAGGTAGAAACCCAGTGTTTTAACCTAATCCATCCAGATATGAAATACTGATACCAGATATTGATTTATTGCTATTAGTGATAACCGAATTTGAGAGCTTATAATGTGAACAAGGTAGCGTAAGTACAGTTGTGATCTCCAATTCAGAGTAAGACATCCACATCTGTAGTAAGACAATAGCAGATTCTAACAAGAATCTACTGCTTCTTGTAAACATTGTATTTGTGCAGATTCTTTTACATACTTTGATTTCTAAAGTTATGAAAGGCAAGGTTAGTAGCAGAAAACACATCCAGTTTCACATTCAGCAATATGAGAACCCTGCTCTTCAAGGACAACCAAAAACCTAGCAGCACATTTTCAAACAATATTACAAGTTTTTC
>JAOWBP010004700.1:21901939-21914571 GCA_028571105.1 Tragopan temminckii | reverse complement strand
TGCTTCCCTCGGGACGCATCAGCCTGCTCTGGCATGCTCTCCTGCTCGGGCTGCAGGGGCAGCTCTGCCCCAGCTCCTCGAATTCTTTTTCCACTGTATTTAATTTTCTTTTATCTTTGGCACATGTTATGTGTGCCATCCTGTTTTTCATTGTCCACTTTTTTTCTCCGGAAATTCACGTTTATTTTTTGCGATTGTGGTTAGTTGTTTTTTTTTTTTTTTGGTTTTTTTTTCTGTTTTTTTTTTTTTTTCTTTCTGCTTTTATTATTCGTTACACACCTCTGCTTTGCAGTTTTTTTCGTGAGGCATTTTATCAGACTTCCTTTCTACCTCCATCTGTCTCGCATCTACAAATTGACTATATACTTGTGTGGATTTTCTGTTTTTTCTGTTGTACTGCCACCTGCCTCTAATGTCATTGTTCAATATAATATAATAGAAGACATTGCATTCCACTAGATCCCACTGTTTGTGGTGTTTCTCTCCAGAGAACATCATTTTCTGATGTGATCATTTCCTGTGAAGGAACATTCTACTTTCAAGTGTGGAATCACCATCTGTGAGGTAGGTCTTGAAATGAAAGAAACCCCAGGGCTAAGAGCAAGCTTCCTGGATCTGCCCAGAGCTCTCAGTCCTGTCAAGAGCAGCCAATGCAACACGGGAAGGGCCAGGATCAACATGAAGATATTTAAATGTGACATGTTCTCATGAAACAGAGTGCTAGAACTGGGAGGACCCGTCAGACTTAGGCGATAAATTCAAAGGTGGTTGTCACCCCCTAAGTACTGAATCATCTTCTTCTAATTACAGAATTATTTCCCTTCATGAGTATAAACCCTAGTCACGGTATCCACTCAACAGAGATCCGGGGTATCTGCACTCATTTGAAAGGATGCTGATAACCAGTCTAAACTCCGTGGCAAAATGGAGCTGTACAGGTCTTTGGCAGCAAAGTGCTGGAGCCTTTCACTGGCATCACCTAACAGCAGCAAGAACAGTTTTGTGAGGTCTGAGCAGTCAGATGACCTACTCAGACTGGTGATGAGACTATAGGATTAAAAAAAAAAAAAAAAAAAAAAAAAAACAAACAGTCAAATCTGCCATTGTCAGGGTCTCCAACCACTAGACTCCAACCACACAGGCTGTTCAGAGCTACATCTAGCCTGGCGTTGAATGCCCCCAGGGATGGGGTATCCGCAACCACTCCGGGCAACCTGTTCCAGTGCATCACCACTCTCTGGCCGAAAAACTTCCTCCTAATATCTAACCTAAACCTCCCCGTCTTAGTTTAAAACCATTCCCCCTTGTCCTGTCACTATCAGCTCATGTAAACAGTTGTTCCCCCTCTTGTTTATGTGCTCCCTTGAAGTACTAGAAGGCCACAATTAGGTATCCCCAGAGTTTTCTCCAAGCTAAATAATCCCAGTTCCCTCAATCTTTCCTCATAGGAGAGGTGCTCCAGCCTTCTGATCATCTTAGTGGCCCTCCTCTAGACATGCTCCAAGAGATCCACATCCTGTTTGTGCTGGGGCCCCAGGCACTACTCCAGGTGGGGCCTTACAAGAACTGAATAGAGGGAGACAATCAACTCCCTCTCCCTGCTGGTCACCGCTTTTTTAATGCAGTCCAGGATATAGTTGTCTTTCCAGGCTTTAAGTGCACACTGTTGGCCTACACTGCTATCCAGCTTCTTGTCCACCAGGATCCCCAAGCCCTTCTCTGCAGGTCTGCTTTCAAGAAGTTCTTCTCCCAGTTTGTACGAATACCTGGGAGAGCCCCGACCCAAGTGCAACACCCTGCACTTGGCCTTGCTGAACCTCACTATGTTCTCATGGGCCCACTTCTCCAGCCTGTCCAGGTCCCTCTGGACTGCTTTCCTTCCCTACAGTGTATCAACTGCACCACTCAGCTTGCTGCAAACTTACTGAGGGTGTACTTTCCATTGTTTATGTCACTGATAAAGATGTTGAAGAGCACCAGTCCCAAGATCAAGCCTTGGGTGACACCACTCATGACCTGCCTCCACCCTGACACAGAACCATCGATCACAACACTTTGGCTTCACCCAGCCAACCAATTTCTAATCCATCAAACAGTCCATCTTTCAAATCCGTGTCTCTCCTAATTAGTGAGAAGGATGTGGTGAGGGACCATATCAAAGGCTTTGCAAAAGTCCAGGTAGATGACGTCCATTACCCTTCCCCTGTCCACCAATACCGTCACTCCATCATAGAAGGCCAGGCAAGATCTGCACTTGGTGAAGCCATTATGGCTGTCTCAGATCACTTCTTCATTTGTTTGTCCCTTAACATGGTAACAAGAGGGATCTGCTCCATGATCTTCCCAGGCCAGGCGAGGCTCCCTGGCCTGTAGTTCCTGGGTCATCCTTTCTCCCTTTCTTAAAAATGGGATCAGTGTTTTCCTTTCTCACCAACTCAAATGAACTGCCTGGTAACATCAAGAGTGGAGATTGCCTGGGCCATAACAATCAGACAATGATAGAGTTTACACTCCTCAGTTGCGTGAGACAAAGAGTAAAATAAGGATGATAAATTCTAGGAAAGCCAACTTCTATCTCGTCAGGGAGATACTCAATAAAGCCCCTGGGAAACAGTCTTCAAGGACAAGGACTACAGGCCTGTAGTTCCCTGGATCCTCTTTCCAGTCCTTCATGTAAATGAGTGTCACTTTAGCAAGTCTCCAGTTGCCTGGGTTCTCCCTGCTTGATCAGGACTACTTCTAAATGGCAGAAAGTGGCTTGGTAATCACTTCTTCAAGCTCCTTCAGTACTCTGGGGTGGATGTCTTCCAGAATTATGGATGTCACTGTCCAGGTGGAGTAGCAGGTCACTAAGTTTTTCCTCCTGAACTGTGGGGGTTTTATTCTGCTCCTCACTCCTGTCTGCCAGGGAGTTGAGAACCCTGAAGCTAACTGGCCAGACTATAAAAGACACAAATAAAGAAGTGATTGAGAACCTCAGCTTTTCCATCACCTTTGGAGATAATGTTCCCTGCTGCATCTGTTAAAGGACACAAATTCTCCTTGCCCCTCTTCTTGCTGTTAATATATTTGTAAAAGCATTTTTTTACTATTAACAATGAAGGCCAGATTAAGTTCTTGTTGGGTTTTTGCTTTTCTGATTTTCTCTTTGCTTACCTCAAGGACATTCTTATACTCTTCCTGAGTTGCCTGACTCTTCTTCCAAATATCATGAATTCTCCTTTTTTGACAGTGTCTCAGTAAAAACTGCCTGTTCAGTCAGGCTGGTTCTCTTCCCTGCCAGATCATCATACAGCACAGTTGGACAGAGCGTTTTTGTGTCTTTAAGGTTGCTTTCCTGAGGAAAGCCTAGACTTCATGGGCCCCATTGCACTCCGAACTGACTCCCAAGGAATTCTGCCAACCAGTGATCTAAACAGTTCAAAGTTTTACCTCATGGAAGTTCAGGGTAGGAGTTTTGCTGACCCCCTTCCTAATTTCACCAGAGATAGTGAATTTCATATTTGCTATGCCCAAGACAGCTTCCAGCCACCACATTTTCCAACATTCCTTCTTTGTAAACAGAAAGTCTTAAGGAGTGCTTTCCCTTGTAAGCTGTCTTACTAGCTGTGTCAGGAAGCTATCTTCCATACATTCCAGGAACCTCCTAAACTGTTTCTTCTCTGCTGCACTATAATTCCAGCAGACACCAGATAAGTTGAAGTCCCCCATGTGAACAAGAGGGGACAATTGCATGACTGATGCCAGCTGTATAAAGAACATTTCATCTATCTCTTCATCCTGCTTAGGTTGTTTGTAACAGACTCTCACAAGAATATCAGCATCGTTGGCCTTTCTCCCAATCCTTACCCATAAGGATTTGACATTATCATTCCAAATACTGGGTTCCACAACATCAAAACACTCCCTAATATAGAACGCCATCCCGCTACTCCTCTTGCCAAGTTGGGAGGTAGTGTTGATCTGCCTGAGAGTAGAGAGACCCTTCAGAGGGATCTAGATAGGCTGGATCACTGGGATGAGGTGAATGGGATGAGGTTCAACAGGGCCAAATGCTGGGTCTGTGCTGTGGCACTTCGGCCACAGCAACCCCATGCAGCGCTATAGGCTTGGGGACGAGTGGCTGGATGACTGTGAAGAGGAAAGGAAGCTGGGGGTATTGGTTGATGCTCAGCTGAACATGAGCCGACAGTGAGCCCAGGTGGCCAGGAGGGCCAGTGGCATCCTGGCCTGCATTAGAAATAGTGTAGCCAGCAGGAGCAGGGAGGTAATCATCCACCTGTACCCAGCACTGGTGAGACTGCACCTTGAGTATTGTGTTAGTTTTGGGCCTCTCACTACAAAAAAGACATTGAGTCCCTGGAACGTGTCCAGAGAAGGGCAATGAAACTGGTGAGGGGTCTTATGAGTCTCTCTTACAAGGAGCGCTTTGTCCTCAACAGGATAGAGTGGACAATGAGACTGGAAATCTTGTGGGTTAAAGTTTGGACAAGGAACTCACCAATCAACATCACAGGTAAAAAGTCTAAATGTGGACTAAACTTTTTTTTTTTCTTTTCCAAATTAGAAATAGACTTGCATGGTGACAAGTACTCTTTACACATCACTTCCTCATCCCTTTTCCCAGGCTCAATGTTGCTCCTTCATTGATGACTCCTTGATCTGCTCACAGCCCAAGTGGTGTAGGGGTCAGGGCTGTAGCACTCTTTCACAGCTCTTCTTGCTGTTCCGTCATCCTCGCACTTCTCCCCTGCTAACATATGGGCTCTTTGTGGGCTGCAGTTTCCATTGGGGTACATCAGTTTTCTTTAGCATGTTCTCCATGGTCACGTGGGGAAATACTTGCTCCAGTAACCAGAGCACCTCCTTTTCCTTTTCTACATTTTCCTTCATCTCTTAATCATCCTGCTCCTTCAACCCTCCTTCTCCTCCTACCCTCAGCATGGAGCTCACTCAGCTTTTTCTCAGTTTTTTTTTTTTTCTACTAGGCTCCTTTTTGCACTTCTTAAAGAATGCTTTCCCCTAAGTACCATCCTCTTGGTTGCTGGGCTCACCTTTGCCCTTTAGCAGTGCCTGTGGAACTAGCAGAAGTCTGTCATGTCTTGCACAGGGCAGCCTCAAGAGACTCTCCTCAGAGAGTGCTGTCAATCCCCAGAGCCAGCACTTGGTCACCTGCTGGGAAAAATTTTGCTCAGCTAGGCTTGGTCAATTATCTTTATCCCAGAAAAAGACAGAGGAGAGTCTTTAGCTTTCTTTATGAAGGGAGAATCCAAGTGGACAACCCCTGTGTTCCGCTGTTTTCACTGCAGTTTCTGTAGTGAGTAGCACCTGAAAAGGTCCATTCTTCTTAGGAGTCAATGATGATTCCTTCCGGTCTTTTACCATGATCAAATCTCCAGGTTGAATATCGTGAACCTCAAAGTGCAAGGATAGATTTCATGCTAGCTGGGCTTCCTGACAAAGAGATTTGACAAGAAACAGTATCTTGCCCATATAGTTGTTTTAGGTAAACACTATTTATTTCCTTCTCCCCTCCAGGCTGGGGATTACTTGGGTAAGCCATTCCAAACAGCAACTCATAGAAGGATAACCCCATCTCCCTAGGTTTTGCCTTTTTTCTGGCCAGGGCCAAAGGTAGCAATTTGACCCAAGGTAAGCCAGCTTTCATCACCAGTTTCAGAATAAGTTTCTTTATTGCCCCATTTATGTGTTCCACCTTTCCTGAACTATGAAGGCACTAGAGGGCACGAAAGTCCCATGTTATACCTAATGCAGGCATGATTTCCTGTAACATGTTCCCAGTGAAGTGAGTTCCTCTGAGTCTGTCACCTCTATTATCCCATATACCCCCCTTGGACTGATTTGTTACAGGAATATCTTTATGACAGAGCTGGAAGTTGCTGAGGACATGGGAAATGCTTTCAGCCATTCCCTAAGCTAGTACACTACTACTAGGAAGTATCTGAGTCACTCAGCCCTAGGCATCTCAGTAAAATCTGCCTGATATGACTGGAAGGGCCACCTTGGTCACGGTCAGCCTCCATTTGCCATTTGATTTGTTTATTATTTACTTTAGCACATGTTAAACATCCATAGCAAAAATTTTCACGAAGACATTCGCTAATCCTTTGAAGACCCAATGGCTTTCCTCCTGAGGTTGTTTCAAGATTTGTAGGGTCAGTGACTTGGGTAGCCACTTGGGTACCATTTCAGGTAAGCCACTTATTCTCTCTTTCTTCTGCTCCACTATTTTTTATTAGCTCTATCTCCTCTGGTGGGAAACACATTTTATCCAGCCATAGCTGGACCACTGGGAGCAGGGGGAGGATCTTCAACACTTCTGGCAGAAGTGCAGCTCTTTGAGCTTCTTCATCTGCCAATTGATTACCTAAATTCTCCACCAAAAATCCTGCCTGATATCCTCTGACATGTATTACAGCCACTTCTTGTGGTACAGTCTTTGAAGCTGAGAAAACCAACAAAGTAAATTGATGTGCCAATGAACTATGTCAAGCAGCTATTCCCTTTATTACTGCACTGGATGCATGGGGGATTTCTCCACCAACATGCACACTGAGAGAAGCAGAGCCTACATACTTAAAGGTATAGTGCATACATACTCATTACATTCCAAGGACATGGGCAGAAGTTCTCTGGTCGTTGTGGGATGAAGACTAATAATCATTCACGCTGCAAATTTGAACATTTTAAGAGGAGTTAGCCCAAAAAGGTTCCCACTGGTGTTACATTGAGCTGAGGCATTTGTTTTGCCATCTTATCTTCAACAATGGAACATCTATTCTACTTTCTTATCTTCACTTGACAACAAGCTCTGCAGCTTCTTCTGCATTCTGTTATTGAGCTTACATTTATGCAAGCTTTCTGCCCTTCTGCTTATACCTGTTCAAGTTATATGTAAAGCTGTTCTCAAAATATAGAAAAGCTGTCCTTATGATTCACTTTCAATAGGTAAATAATTAGGTCTTCATGGACTAGCGCTTTTCCTCTGCAAGTTATAAACCTCTTATCTCTTGGCACCAATTTGGTTTACACTCATTTAAAAATACATAAATAAACAAACAAAACACTATAGCTCTTAAATCAAAACTGAATACTGAAGTTTTGTGGTCAAACATATGGCCAGATACGTTTATCAACCTTCTCTCTTCACAAACAAGTTTTGGTTTAAGTGTAATGGAATAGACTAGGCCCATTTTCCTGCAATACCAAGAGACCACCACATTCATATGACTTGTTCTTCTTTCTCTAAACTTATGTCTGACCCCAACATACAAAAGATACTAAATAAAATGAGTTTATTAACTAGAGGATTTGCATTATCCACTATGGTGTCTGCTTCAGTATGGTTATCCTTATCTTCCAGCCATGTTGCATTGTAACCAGGGGCTCAGTTGAGAATGACTCCCCTGGCCTCCTCATTGTTGACTGACAGGCATGACATTTGCTACGGTTGGAGCTGTAGCCTTAGCCTGTGGGTATTCATTTTGTCAATGTCCAAACCCTTTAGTATGGGCACAATGATCTTCTGTCAAACAGTCTTCCAATGAGATGATCTCCTGACTTTTCTCTCCATTTCCCTGCCCCTTTCTCTAATGTTTCCATATACATCCTAAGGGAGATTTCTTCAGAAATTCTCCCTTCCAAAAAAGGGGCATTAACCATTATAAAACAACATAATAGCAACACATAACAGAAAATCAATGTTCTATTTTCCATTTTTACACTTAATCTTAATTGTTTGAAAGAAAGGTCCAACCTTTTGTTTTCCTGTGACACCAATTGCTGGCAGAAAATTTGTTTCAACAATTTAACATGCAGTACATTGCCACTGCATAAACTAAGAGTTTTAACTGTTTAATTACTCTGCATTTTCTCCTCCTCATTCTTGGGGGAAACACGAAACCTCTCCCTCAAGATATGGTTTGTGCTTTAGCTAATACAGCTACCAAAATTGCACCATTTTTGTTCCCTTCCCTTCAGTCTACCTCTTTTATTTCATTATCTGACACCTACAATTCATCAACTTAGGTATCTTATTTGGATCCTCTCTGTATGCTTCCTTCCAATCTGTCACTGTCACTATGTCTTAGCACTTGCGTCAAAGGCATCCTCTGTACTTAGATCATCCCTCTCCCTCTCTCTCTCCCTTCCTCTCTCTCTCTCTCCTCCCGTTACGTGGGATCCCTCTTGCTGACTTCCTTCCTTCCTGTGAGATAGGGTGTTGTTTCCTGGAATCTATTTGACTTGTTTTTTTTACGTGTAATCTGGAGGGGTTCAATTTCCAACTTCCCGCAATTTCCAGGTGTAACTCAAAACCTAGGGCCAATTTCTGCATAGGTATTTTCCAATAATTTATGCAATAATTTATACAATATTAGATTCGGTTTCTCCCTTGGTCATATTAATTTGCATTCCTAATTTAGCCCTTAAATCCCTTCCCAATAGATTACAATTGCAATTTGGTACATTCAAAAACTCATGCACCTCAAATTTATCTCCCACATCTATTAACAGTAGTTGAAGGAAGTGTACCCTTTCATCATTCCCATTGAACACCTGAATTACTTAAGATACACCTGAGAGTCATCCCCTCCACACTTTCTGGGAAGAAATTTTAAAAAGGATTGGGAGGTTCTGGTGTCAGCTAGAAAACATATCTCCTCTCGACCCAGACTGACCCTACAGGTTATTAAGGGATCTGTATTGCTGGGTCCTGAAACAAAGTGATCTCCTTTCCAAGCAATCCATTTCCATTAAGTCATGTGTATCCAACTTTGGCTTTTCTGGGCTGCATTGAGAGAAATTGTCTTGAGTTGCATATAAAATATATAATGGAGTTAATCTACATGAGTAACAAAATTTATTTTTATATGTATTTTTAATTAAAACTTTAAAGACAGCAACAAAAATGTAAAACAAATGGAAAATGTGAAAATTCTTCATGATGAGGGTAATAGAGCACTGGAACAGGCTGCACAAGGAGGTTGTGGAGTCTCCTCTGGAGATATTCAAGACCCATCTGGATGCCAATCTGTGCAGCCTGCTGTAGGGAGCCTGCTTTGGCAGGGGCGTTGGACTTGATAATCTCTAAAGGACTCTTCCAACCCCTACAAGTCTGTGATTCATCCTGGAAAACAGTTGCTCACAAAGGTACATACTGCCAAAAAGCAGTAAGACGTATAAGACATGATTGTGAACCATGGATCTTTTTCTTTGTTAAGATATGTCTTACAAAAGTCTAGTGAAGAGACATGATCATTTTTTTCTTACAGTTGAGTATTTGATTGCAACTCTTTTCATTTCATTTAAAAATGTGCAGGTGATTCATGTCAACTGAAAATGAAGTCACAAATATTAAAAAATATATATATGTATATATATGTATATATATATATTTTTAAATCTTGAAACTTAATCTCAAATAGGTTATCAAAACTGAAAGTACAGCCACATGTTTTTTGCTATTCACAGGACTGTTTTTAGCCAATGTATCAAAATACATGAAATTACTTGCCATAATTTGAGCTTGCCATAATTTAAACTTCATTTTGAATGTTGTTACAGTTTGGAAAATAGCACAGATAACTTAATTTTTACCTTGTTTCACTCATTTAAATAAGCACTTGAATCTACCAAAAATGCTATATATGTGAGACATTTTTCATCTTGAAATTCTGGCACAAATTTTCCTTCTGATTCCATAAATGACTTGATTTCATTTCACAAATCATAAGGTCTTTTAGCACACGACCTTAGCTTAACTATCTTCCTTCAGAAAAGCAAATGTCCTCATAATCAGCATCCACAGTTTTTAGGAATTCCTGGAACTGATGATGATTCAGCCCATTGGACCTTATGAAATTCACAGCTTTGGCAACTCACGTGACATTATCCTCTTTTAAGGCTTTAGCATGTAAGTTTTCTTGATGTATGATGAAGTGATATTTCATCAAGCATAAATTGCCAGTGACAATTGCATCATCTTTTATTCATTTAATAAGCAATTCCCTCTTTTTTACAAACCATCAGTAGCTATACTAGATATGTTGACAAGGGTTAGAGAAAATAGCTTTGATATAATACTTACTGCTTCGTATATGAGATAGAAAAGATTTAGCTGTGTCTTTCAGTGGCACTAAAGAAGCCATTTCTTCAGTGACGTTATATTCATCATCAGTATCTCCAGTGAAAACAGTAAGTTGAGCTGTACCTGTGGCATCAGTACTTTAATCTATCGCCAAAGCATAACTTTTGTAATTAGCAGCTCTACTCCTCAAATTTCTTTCAAAAGATTTTTCTGTTTCTTCAGTTCTCCTGGCTACAGTCTGGTAAGACAAACGATTTTAGAATTTTTTTATTTAATTTTTTTTTATCAAGATACATTATATCTGCCACACATTCCAAATGCTGCTTAATAAATTTTCCATTGATAAACAGATTTGAATTTTCTTGGAATCAGATTTGCTATCACATAACTAGCTTTTATGACAGAATCTGTTCACGTCTTAACTTTAAAGAAAAGATTTTGTTGAGATGACAGACATTTTTTCAATTCCACTATTTTGTCTTTATGTAATATTCCTTGATACGCATCAAATTTGGCAGCTTGTTTATGCAGATAATGTCTTTTCAAATTGTAATATTTGAAAATTCACAAAGTTTCCTTAAAAATTAAGCATAGTGTCATATTATTTGTTTTGACAAAGAAGTGCTGATTTCCCCATTTTTTCTTGAACACTCTTCCATCATCCATGTTTTTCCTTTTTCTGGATTCTGTTTTCTTCTAAGATGCCATGAGGCAGGTTGAACTATTAGCATCAGCAATCACTGTGTTTTTCTCAACAAGCGGTGCAAGCACATGCCATGTGTAGTAACACATGGTGCTCAGCGTGCGTGTGACTGCCATGAGAAGTAGAGTCAGCAACGCACTGTGTCCTCCCCACACCCTGGTTCCATCCCAGAAAGTCCTGATCACAAACCAGTGGTTTGATTGTCGCCAACCAACAAGGATGCACCCAGAGCAGAACCACCAATGCACCAATCAATGATGGTGCAGGGATGGGCTGCATTGCAAGCTGTGCTGGGCTGCATATGGACAGCAGGCTGTGTGTTGGACATGCCTGCATAATGCTCTGGACTTCTTCCTGATCAGGGTTTTTCTCTAGATCAGCTTGCATTTGCAGACAGTTTCTCAAATCACGTCTCCAACACTGATCTCTTTCTAGCTTAGGTCAAGGAGATTTCCACCTTGCAGGATGTTCAACTCCTCTAACCCTCAGGAGTCACCCAACCCCTTTGCGTTGCAGTCTTACTGGTCCTGCACTCCTCCCCGAGGAGGTTGTAGTAATCGCACTATCACTCTAGCCTTTGTTTTTATTTTTTCCTTGTCCTGTACTATGTCTCTGGCTACTCCAGAACTTTGACATAATTCCTAAGGGTTTATCCAGGGGTACTGAGGGATTGTCACCCCTCTTGCCTTTCCTCAACTTACTATCACTCTCTCCCTTTTTATTCCCCACAGTCCCCATTTCAACTCACCAGTATATTTCATTTCAGAGTCCTCAGCTCCTCCTTTATCTTTTTCTTCTCTCTTCACAGACTTCCCAGTCCACTGTTCCATCTGTTTCTGGGATGGTCCTGAGAACTCAATCAATCCCCAAGTGCCAATGGCCCCCATAGTGAACCAGTCGCCACAAATCAGTGAAGGCATCCATCAGTTTACCCAGATGCCAACCAACCCCACAGGGTGGAATGATCCCAAACAAACTCCCAAACTGTTAGGAAAAATTTTGCTTAAATAAGCTTGCTCAATTATCTTTACCCCAAAAAGAGACAGAGGAGAGTCTTCAGTTTTCTTTATTCAAATAAAAGAAGAGTCCACAGGGACAGTCCCCATAGGATCTCTCAAAACATCAGAGGGCACAGCCTCCTTTTTTATCCCTATCTCCCGACTGTATGGTCCCTCCTCCTTCCCTCATTGGCTGAAGCTTTTGGAGGTTACAGACTTCCCGATCCGCCTAACATATGTTCCCCTTGTACGTGACTCCCCTTCATATCATGAATTGGATGTGTAACTAACTCCAGCTTTATGCCACTCACTCAGGACAGAGAAGTTTGTATTGATTACCCTATTAAGCCTGCACACTAAGTCCAAAATTCCTATGTTAAAATTGTTGAGTGACCTTTGTAACTGAAGCCTTATTTGGTGAGAGTTTACAAAGTACAAACATCAAGCAGAGAGGAATTTGGAAGCCACTGCACCACTTGTCTGCAAGCACACCTTGTTCACAAGCTTCTTTTATCACAGCATCTATACTCAGTAAAACTGTACAGAAATATATATATTTTGTCATCTGAGCACATACTTCTCCAAAGTGGGCAGTGGAATACCTGAGAAGACGACAGCCTTTAAAACAGTTGACCACTAAGACAATCATAGAGCAGTCCAAAAATGTATAGGTTAGTAAGTTTCACAATACAGCAGCTTTCCAGTGTGAAACACAGATTGAAACAAAATGTCACCTTCCTATGTATTGCCTGAAGACTGGAGGATAGCCAATGTCACTCCGGTCTTCAAAAAGGGCAAGAAGGAAGATCCGGGCAATTATAGG
>JAOWBP010004700.1:21871694-21901839 GCA_028571105.1 Tragopan temminckii | reverse complement strand
TAGGTTAGTAAGTTTCACAATACAGCAGCTTTCCAGTGTGAAACACAGATTGAAACAAAATGTCACCTTCCTATGTAGGGAGAGGGGAGGGGTTTTCTGCCCTAGTAATATTTTTCTGTCCTTTCAGTCAAGCCTAGCAACACCGGGACCTCCCCTTCATTCTCAAAACATTCCTTGCCCTGGCATGCACTCTGCACAGCACCTCCAGCTGGTAGCTAGGAAGAGCTGCAGTATGAAGGCGCTGCTCAGCAGAGTACCAGCAGCAGCAGCACGCTTCACACTGCTTGGCATCTCGCTGGCCAAGTGGTATGGGGTGCTCTGCTGCCCATTTCAGGTAGTCAGATCAGCGTGAAACTGAGAAGACAGTGGACAGGACCACGGATAGCAGCCAGTTTGGGGACGGGTTGTTGGCTGCTTTCTAGGTGGCCAGGTGGGCCATTCCTGCTCTTAACTGGGACGGTGAGAAAACAAGTGACCTGCACACCCTGACTGTGTTTGTGCTGGTGAACAGCTGGTGAACAGCAGGTGAATTGCTGTGGTGCCAATAGAGATATCCAGGTGCTTTCTTTGCTCAGTGTTACAAATCCCAAAGTGTTTCAACAGTGATGCATGAGTGGGTAGCCTTGTTTTACATGGCTTAAAGTGACACGTTCAGTCCTGCCATAGCTTCATCAGCCTCAAAGATCCTGTTGCAATGTAACACCATGCCTGGCAGGCCTTCAATCTGAAGATACTTTTCTGATGGGACTGTTCTCCAATAGCTCCAGGCCACAAGGCTGTGGAGAAGAGCCTGTGAAGGGTATTTCCTGCTATGCAGAAAGGTGGATAATCAAAATAATGTTGGGAGAAATATCTTCAGACTTAGCAGTATTTTCAGGGTGTCCAAGTAGTGAATGAATGGCAACAAAGCACCAGCAATCCTTAATCTGATCCATATAAATAAATAATCTGTTACTTAGCATGTGTTTAAAAAAGTACCCCTAACCTAGATTCTCCATAGTAGATGAGTTTGCTTGCTCATTGCTATGTTTTTCCAAGAGCAGTGTAATTACTTTATTGAAAAAGCTTCTAACTCATGCCAAAACTACAGCTGAGTCACTAGTGACAATTACATAAATCATAGATTCACCCAATTTCGTCTTTCTTGCCCTAGCTAAAGGAACTCAGTACTCCGCAGTGCATAGAGGATTGGAGTGTAAAGCCACAATGAATGAAGAAATTATTTATTTAAAGCATGTTAGGAACACAATTCACAGTACATCTTAATAGGGTGACTACATAATGGGGTGATTGTAAAAGGGTGACTTTAAAAAACAAAGGAAAGACAAGACACAGATTGTACTAATTGTAGATACTAGTGTTTTCTTTCTTCTCGTAAGCAAAGCTGTACAAATGAAGACTGTTTCAAACTATTTCTGCACTGGTTAAAAGTATAATGTACTCAGTCTGTACATTTTCCTTTTAATGTATAAACTAGTACTTTTCTGTATCGGTTACAATGTTTAATTTAAATACAGTATTATGTCTTACTGACTTGCTGTTTTAAGGTGCAATTTATGAAAACCTACAGTAAATATTTTCTTCTTAATCAGTTCTCTTTGGCACACTTCTGATTTACTTAAATACAAGAGCTAGGCCTGACTTGAGTATATAACACTGCAGGTACCTGGAAGGTTTTTGTTAGCATACACTCATAGGCTTACCACAAGCTTACTTACAAAGAAATCAGTTTACAAGTAAAATTGCTAACAAACTGTAATATGCAAGGCAAAACATTTGATATAGGATCTCCCCCGGAGAGAGCGATCTTTGCACCATGGAAATCTTGTATAAAATGTGTTAGAAAATGGAGATTTCTCATGAGGAAATTCTTAGTGCTTGTTATCCTATCAGAAGCCATGAGAACACATGACTCCCTGGTTAAGATAGGTAGGTTTCAAGAGATACAATTTGTCTGATATGTTGGCACTGTAGTAGTGTTGCAGCTGCAAACTTGCATGTTTACGCAGTCAAACTGTAAAAAGCTTAGTGACAGTGGCTGCTTTCTATAACAAGGCATGCCTCCTAAACTCTTCATACTATAATTATTTTTGTTCTAAGGAGTAAAGCTTTAGTCTCCGCATTACATGTTACTTTATAATCTATTTTTATCTTCGAGACCTCTGCCTACTTTGGGCTTTTTAATATTTGGTAATGATCAAAGGTAATGTAACTCACTAGTGCTTCTGATGGAAATGTATCAGACTGCCACTAAAGCACCTAAACTGGAGAAGTTTCACTTTTTTAAACCCATCAAATACAAGAATGGTAAGCCCACAGCATTTTGTTTCACCTGAAAGCCAATACCAGTGGATGGCATTTACATGAAAAACACGGAGAAACATGGCTATATAAAAAATGGAAACTTTTCTGTGCCCAATTATTTAATGATTAAAAAATGAAACTTTGTTTGCAATACAATCCTTATTACACGGCCTCGTGGGTCTGCTTTTTCCTGAATTAATCTGCCCTAGTGGTGACCTCTCAGCTGCAGAAATGAGTCTTTTGGCACATGATCAAGATACAGCAGGTGTCTTGTGTGATGTTTTTAGAAGGCAATGATGTTAAAACAGTCTTCATACAGGTCTTTCATAATGCAGGTGAGATGTGGAACGCTGTGCGACTCCTGAGAAAAACACATTTGGCTATTCCAGCTATTAATCCCCACTTATGAGCATGCTGATTCCAAAGAGGCATTTCATATCCTCAGCAATAGTATATACTTAAAAAAAAAATCTGTCTTTGTCTTCTACAAGGATCAAAAGTAGTGAATTCAAATTGCTGGGAGAGGTGATTAGAAAGGGGCAGAAGTGGTGAAGAGGATCAGAGTCTGTGCAGTAAATCATATATATGTGAGACATAATTCATTCTCAATTTTCCTTTAAGCTTTTAAAGATCTTGCATATAGCCATGTCCTGTAGTGCTTCTGTTTCATCTGAAAGCTACTGGCTTTAGAATTGAGATGTCTGCGTGAAGGATATGGTGTCAGATTTATCTACAGCAAAGCCTCCATTGATGTATGATTTCTTGGTCTCTGTTTCATCATTATCAAGTATTGTAGTTTCCAAGGCAAAAGGGTTGACTATGTTGACATCAGAGGAAACATCCATTTGCTCCAGTTCCTTCTTAGAGAGCTTCTCCACTATCCCAGTACCAAAGGCATCTCCCAAGACATTCACCATTGTTCTGAATCGATCTCTACAGAACAAAAAGCTCAGGCAAATCATTTTGTGTGTTACTTAGAAAATCCTTTTAGTAAATGTAAGCTACTGTAGAAAGTACTTAACTCATTTTTTTTCCCGCAATACAGATTCTGTATAATTCTAGAACTAAAATAAAAAATGTTGTAGCATGAGGACTTCCCAAATTAAGGGCTTTGTACAGGATGTGTAAAATTTTAAGTCACATCACTGGTCTATTAACAGCAGTAACCGAAGGGCTGTGCACAGCCCTGAAGGGTCTTTTGGGTAGTCCTTCTCAGGCCCCTAAGTATGCTGCACAGTTGGTTCACTTTGTGATGAGGCCACTTTTGATGGGAGGAAAGACTGAGGTAAAACAGAAGAGTCCACATCATGTGTTCTGTCTTTTTGACAGTCATTTCCTCAGCCAGAAGAGTGCTTAGTATTCTGGCCCAAAGCCTTGTTAGAGGGTCGAAGTACAAAGTTGTATTGATACGCTAAGGAATGTGATACTTATCTACTTCTGATTTTTTCTATCAGGAGAAAAAATAATCTGCCACTACTTGGCAGAAAAGCCTGAAAATCATGCAAGACAATAAAGTTTGTAAATTGCCATCAGGTTTGTCAAAAATAACACCAAAGTGAAGCAGTCCAAAACACATTTTTCTACTACTGCTGCTGAATAACCCCATGTATACATCTCCATGTGTATTCTCCATATGGAAGGGAAGTAACTGATAAGGAAAGGAAGAGGTATGGTGAAATAAAATTTTAGTAGGAGTAGTGTGACAAGTGAGCCACGCTGGAAACTCATTTTGTATAATATTTCTATTGTACCTCTTCATTAAAAACGTGGAAGATGTCTTCAAGGTTATGTAATAAAACTTTGTTAAGTTCAGAATTAACTAGAGGACTGTTAATGAGACACTACTAGCAGGTTTCAAAATAATACATTTTAGGCATGAAGTACAAAAGGCAAGTGTTAATAATCTACATGGCATCAAGATATGCATTCTGTCTGCTGAGGTGCAAAAGGCACTGCCAATGACCCTTGGTACATGTAATTAATCTTTAATTTTCTTTGTACAGCAAAACACTCCCATCTGACAAAATATCTCAGTTGGAATTAAGAGGTGGTTCCAATTATTCATCTGCGTCATGGTGGAATAGGTGGAATAGGAATATATATTCATGGAACACCTAAGTGTGCCTAAGAACTTCAAACTTCTAACCTAGAGAAAAGAAAGGGTCCATAATATTATGTCTGTGGTGGAATTTAGGAATGACTGTTCTCTTTTTCTCTCAGTATCACTCCCATAAAGGAATTAGAGGGCATCAAATAAAATGTCTGGGAAGTGGGCTGAAACAAACAAAATAAAATACATTCTGTACAACACACAGAAAGATTGTGGAATTAATCTCCACGAAACTTATGGATGCTTCAAAGTGCAATAAGAAAATTTAATATAAAAATAAATCTACTGAGAACTGTTAAAAAATAAAAATACAAATAAAAATACCTCTATCTTAGGAACTCTGAGTAAAAGTTTCCTTGAGGCTGGGAAATGCCTCAAGGCATTCCCTTGAGGGAATTTTTTTCCCATTCCCAAGAAACACAATTTTTCTGTTCTCACACTTTTTTTTTTTTTATACCTTCTCTAAGCCAGTGGTTTGTACTGATCTTCCCTATCCTTAGCCAAACTAAAGACCTATTAGACATTGTTGCAGACAGCTCATGGAGAGAATGCACTGTTAATTGGAGCTGGCTTTTTGGGTTGTTTTTTTTTTTGTTTCTTTGTTTGTTTGTTTGTTTATTTGTTTTTTGAGAAATAATGTTATACTGCAATTGAGTTGATTCTTGAATTCTTTTCAGCTCTGCTCTATTGGAGATCAAGGCTTCTCCCCACAGCTTATGAAACTGAGTTCAACAATCAAATCAAATAAGTGTATCTGTGAAATACATATGCTGCAGGCCAACAAATCCTTCAAGAAAATTATTGGAAAATGTGGGTAAGGAAAAGAGATGGTTTTACTTTGAAGGTAAATGTAAGTCTAAGAAAAGGAAGTGCAAAGACACAGAATGATTTGTATCTCTGCACTGGTACTGATGAATTAATGTTGAGTTAATGCAAATGAAGGAGATCTCATTCTGAGCATTATATCTCAGGCACTTTGGAAGAGAAAAAAAGCTTCATTATAATCTATAGTCCTAAAATAAGAAATCTTGTTATTCTTTCCCAGTAAATCATGGGATAAAGCTGGACACTGATTTCCTTTTGCAGAAGTAGCATACAAATGTCTAAGTTGAACAAGTCTAAGAGGAGACTTTAGGTTAAACGACTCCCTCCAGAAAGGGCATAATGCAACTGAGAGGTTTTTATGTGCTCTGAGGTGAAGTGGTTGGGATCAGGTATAACAAACATTTTCCAAGTTTGCAAGTGTGCACCTGTTGGTTATAGGGCTCGGTACAGAAGAGCCCTAGCAAATTAATGCTGGCAGAATGGACATACAGTCTGCAGTGTGTGTACATATAGAATCAAAGGCCACCTTTGCTTAGTTCACATGCTCCACTTCATCTTCACCAACTGGACTTTACGGAAATCAGCTGAAATGTACTGTTTGTGGCTGCATTTGATTTTTATTAATGGTGCATCTACTTTAGTGTAATACGACAGGAGTTGAGAAACTCCAGAGGTACTAAGTACTACTAATCTACTACTAATCATCTAAAAATGCTGTGCCCACTGGTTAAACAGCACCTCTGGATGTGAGATTATTATCTGCCATTCCATGCTGTAGGATTTCTGTCAGAATTAAAGCTACTGTTATAATCAACAGGCCATAACAAGAATATTTATCCAATTTCTACAGCAGACCTACAGGACACGATTTACTGTCTTCTCATGCAGACCCACGTGCTTGTGTAAACATTTAAAAATAAAATAATTTAATATCAAGTGCTTTAAACTTACAGAAGCCAGTCAACTGCAATGATCAGAGTAACGTCTTCAGCTGGCAAGCCAACAGCGCTCAGAACAATCACCATGGTGACAAGTCCAGCTTGGGGGACACCAGCAGCTCCAATGCTGGCTGCTGTAGCTGTGACACTAAATCCCAAACAAAGCCAGGAAAAGGCAATCAGAGTAAGTGCTGCTCACAGAAACTCTATTTTCTGACACAGATAGACATATTTCACTACCAGAAAGAAGTTCTTATGTTCTAGTTTTCCTGTGGACCATTATCTACACAGTTCAGGAATAAGACTATGAAGCATATTTGAATCAGTGCTGTCTCAGACACTTGGAGGAGAACCCATATCTCCTTGGGCAGGCAAACAGTTGTTACAGTAACAAATGTTAATACATAGGTAAAGGCATGTCTAACCCACAAATTAGATAGATCCCAGGAAGAGTTAGGTTTCCAAGTGTTTTGTTTGAGACATTAATGTCAGTATCCAGAACAATGCTGCACATCCTGGCCCATCCCACCTCCTCATCAGGTCACATAGGCAAGGTTATGGAATAAGAAATGACAATGTTTCTGTATTTTACTATGGTTTGAATGATAGTTTCAACTTTTTCCATGAGCTATCCAAAGTTAATGTAGAATTCATTACAAAAAAAAAAAAAAACAAACACATTAAAAAAACCAAACCGCAACAGCACAGCATCAACAAAACATATGTGATAAGTTTAGTCTTACCTAATGGTAACTATCTGGCCAACATCTAGTTCCAAGTCATTCAGTTGTGCAATAAATACAGCTGCTACTGCCTCGTAGAGAGCTGTGCCATCCATGTTGATGGTAGCTCCAACTGGAAGTACAAATCTGGTAATTCTTTTATCAATGAAGTTTTTTTCTTCTGCACAGCGGAAGGTGACAGGCAAAGTTGCTGAACTGGCAGATAAATAAACACAAAAAGTAAATGCAAGTAGGGGTGTACCATATCCTTCATCTTTCCTTTTTCTGCTCTAAGAAACAAATGGAGATCTACATCAGATAGGAAGGCTGCATTATGAAACATAAGAGTTGAGTTTTAAAGCAGTGTAACCTTTGCTCTTTCTTTTTATTGTGGGAGAAAATAAGAAAGTCTTAATTAAACATTAAAATATTCATTATGTATGTAACCTTGAAATAGACTAAGCTCGAGATTTGTGAGTAATGAATAGCAAAAAAACTATTTCCTGAAGATATGTTGCAAAGGGCAGATTCTAGTTTTGTAAAAGATCAGCAGAGCTTCACTGCAAACTGTGCTGCCATTTTGGGTACTGCAGAAATGTAGCATTTCAACTTCCATGGAATTTACAGTTGTCCAGGTGAAATCAGGTTATCTAACAAAGTGGTAATAAAATCACAGCACAAATAATGCAATTACTACTAAGAACATTACAGAAGATAAATCTTTTTGTTTACCTGGAAGAAATCATGAGGGCTGTTAGAAGTGCCTGAGCCATCCCCATGGCAAATCGAAAAGGATTTTTCCTTACTATTATTAAGTAGATCAGTGGCAGAATTATAGTGGAATGGATTGCAAGTCTGCAAAAGAAGATGGACTAGTTAAATAGATTGAGTTCCTTAGATTTATGGTTTAAAATTTTACAATTTAGAGAGTAAGACTGTCAAAAAAAATGAGATTCTTTCACATTTTTGTACGGAGGGAGAGATTACTATTTGTATCTCTTTCCAAAGTACAGCAAGGATTAATCAATATATTTGAAATACTTTTAAACTGCTGAAGTTGAGAAAAGTAAAGTAACAAATAATATTTAAACTGATATGCATACAGTGATTTTAATATGCTAAACCACTTGTGTTTTTATTACACTGGCTCTCTATACAAAACTGACATACAGGTGATGGGGGAGCCAATGAGGAAAGATGTGCTGCTGGACCTTGCACTAGCAAACAAGGAAGCACTGATTGGAAATGTGAAGGCTGGGGCATCCTTGGTTACAGTGACTACAGCATTGTGGAATCCAGTATCTTGTGAGGAGGAAGTGGAGCAATAAATAAGATCACAACCCAGGACTTCAGGAGAGCTAACTTTGACCTGTTCAGGGACCATACTGGAAGAATGTAACAGGAATGGGCTCTAGAAGAAAAAGGAGTCCAAGAGAGTTCATTAGTATTCAAGGAACACTTTCTCCAGTCTCAAGAATGATGCATCCCTATAGTCAAGAAATCAAGAAAAGAGGACAGGAGACCTGCATGGATCAACAAGGAACTCCTGACAAAACTCAAACATAAGCATAAGGTGTACAGGAGAATAGGTGGAAGTAGGGCTAAGACACTTGGGATGAACATACTGATGTCAGAATATGCAGAAATATAACAAAGAAGGCTAAGGCCCATTTGGAATTGAATCTGGCTAGTGATGTCAAGGGCAAGAAGGGAGAAAGTCTGGAAAAAGAAGACTTTCCCTAGACTGAGGAGTATTGGGCTAGGGCTCATTTATGCAAACTTGACATCCACAAGTACGAGGGCCTTGATGAGACGCACACACGAGTGCTAAGTGGAGCTAGTAGTTATCACCTTTGGGTGGGGGTCAGGAGGACAGAGCCCCTCCTTCTGTAACAGCAGAGTAAATCCAAGACTGCCTCATGAGGCAGAACGTGTACAATCTATGAGTCCAGATAACATAAAATCATAGAATCACAGTATGGCTTGGGTTGGAAGGGACTTCAAGGGCCTTCAAGCTCCAACCTCCCCACCACAGGCAGGGCCACCAACCTCCATATCTAATACTAGACCAGGCTGCCCAGGGCCCCATCTGACCTGGCCTTGAACACCTCCACAACCTCTCTGGGCAGCCAGTTCCAGCATCTCACCACTCTCTTGGTAAAGAACTTCCCACTGATATCCAACCTAAATCTTCCCTTCTTTAACTTAAAACCATTTTCCCGTCCTGCCATTATCTACCCTTGAAAATCCTTGTAACATGCACCCCAGGGTCCTGAAGGAGCTAGCTGGTGTGCTTGCCAAGTCACTTTCCATCATATTTGAAAAGTTATGACTGTCAGATGAAGTCCCCAGTGACTGGAAAAAGGGAAACATCACTCCCATTTTTTAAGAAAGAAACAATGGAAAACCTGGCGATCTATAGGCCAGTAAGCCTCATGTCACTGCCTGGAAAGATCATGTAGCAGATATTCCTGGAAGCCATGTAAAGGCACATATGAGATGAGAAGGTGACTTAAGACAGCCAGTGCAGCATTACAAAGGACCAATCTGGAAGACTTCTATGACATGGTTTAATGGGCATGGTAGTGATGGGTTAGCAGTTGACTAGATGATCTCAGTGGTCTTTTCCAGTCTTAATGATTCTCTGATTCTATGATTTCACAATAAGATGGAGTGATGGAATCTGTGGACAGAAAAGGAGTAACTGGTGTTGTCTACCCAGATTTCTGCAAGGCTTTTGACATGGTTTTGCACCACAGCCTTATCTCTAAATTCGAAAGAGATGGATTTGAAGCATGGACTATTCAATAAATGAAGAATTGGTTGGATTATCACACCCAGAAGGTTGTGTTCAATGTCTCTACATTCAGGTGGAAGCTAGTCATCAGTCACACACCCTGGGGGTCTGCTCTGGGACCAGTCTTCTTTATCATCTGTACCAGTGACATAGATAGTGGAATTGAGGTCACTCAAGCAAGACTGCAGATGACACTAAGCTGAGTAGTGCAGCTGATACAGTAAAAGGAAGGGATGCCATCCAAGGTAATCTGGAGAATCTTGAAAAGGGGGTCCAAGGAACCTAATAAGGTTCAACAAAATACTGCACTTGGGTTGGGGCATTCTCAGATATGTGTGTAGACTGGGAGAAGAACTTACTGAGAACAATCCTATGGGGAAGGATTCATGGGTCGTTGTGTATGAAAAGCTAGATATGAGCCAGCAGTGTGCATTTGCAGTCTGGAAGGCCAACTGTATACTGAGCTGTAACAAAGGAGGAGTTGCCAGCAAGGCATGGGAGGTGACTGCCTCCCTATACTCTGTTCTTGTGAGGCCTCATCTGAAGTATTGCATCCAGGTCTGGGGTCCCCACCATAGGAAAAACATGGAGCTGTTGGAGTGGGTCCAGTGGAGGGCCACAAAGATTATCAGAGTGCTGAAGCATATCTCTTCAGCCAGGCTGACAAAGCTGGGATTGTTCAGCACAGAGAACTGGATCCAGTATTGTTTATCTTATTCATCAGAGACTTGGATGAAAGGATAGAGTGCATCCTCAACAAGTCTGCTGATGATACAAAGCTGGGAAGAGGGCTGATATCCCAGAAGACTGTGCTGCAATTCACAAGGATCTCAAGAGGTTAGAGAGATGGGTGGAGAGGAGTCTCTTGAAATTCTATACAGGCAAGTACAGGATTCTACATCTGGGGAGGAATAATCCCATGCACAAGTACAGGCTGGGGGCTGGACTACTGGAAAATAGCCCTGCAGAGAAGGACCTGTGAATTCTGCTTGACATCAAGTTGACCATGAACTAGTAATGTGCCCTAGTGCTTAGGAAGGCCAATAGTATACTAGGTTACATTAGAAATAGTACTGCCAGCAGATCAAGTGAGGTAAACCACCTCCTCCATCAGCTCTGGTGAAGTCTCACCTAGAGTACTGTATCCAGTACTGGACTTCCTAGTAAAAGAGAGACACACAGCTTCTGGAGTGAGTCCAGTAAAGGTCTGTGAAAGTCATTAAAGGGACTTTAATGGAGTATGCAAGGAAAGATAGAGGCATCTGGGCAACTACAGCTTGGAGAAGCAAAGGCTCAGAAGGTACTTGATCAATGTGCGTAAGTATCTGAAGGAGAGATATTAAGAGAATGGGGCTACAGTCTTCGGAGTGGTGCCAAGCAAACAAGAGGCAATGGAACAAACTGAAACACAGGAAGTTCATCTGAACATGAAGAAAAGCTACTGTGCAGGTAATCAAGCACTGCAAGGGAATGCCCAGAGAAGTTATGTAGTCTGCTTCCCTGGAGATATTATTCAAAAGCTGTTTGGACACAATCCTGGATAGCATGCTCTAGGAGACTCCACTTGAGAAGGGAGGTTTGACTAGATGACCTCAAAGTTTCCTTCCAATCTCAACTGCTCTGTTATTCTGTGATACTTCAGGCACTACAAATGAAATACATACCATTCCACCATCTTTCAGCAAGGTGCTGAAATGCTGTCTTTTGTAACAACTACTTTTCATAATGAATTAATACTGTTGACATGCAAAAGATCAAACTGTTCTCTTGGCTTTATACATTACTCAGGTTTATTTGCTTGGATTCTGAGTGTGTCTTAATTTGTGAGTATTAATATTAGAGGTAAACAGCCTGCTATGAGTATATTTGAAATGAAATATACATAAAACGTTGTGCAATATTTTCTGTGTTCCAAGGTTACAAACTATGGCAACATCAGCTCTTCTTGATGATAAGTTATCATAGCATGGAAATACAAAGCCCAGAATTGTGGCATGTATGACCTTTGGTTTTTTATTCTGTCCTCACAAGATGTTCCTGTGAACAATACTATGTTGTAATAACACTTTATGATTTTAGAGTATTTGATAAAGACAGAAATATATCATCGTACTATCTGTTCTGCCAACATCAGGCAATTAACAAAGCTGTAGCTACAGTATAGAAATCCTCAACTCCATACAAAACAAACAACAACAACAACAATCACACCACCTTGAAATCTAGCTATGCATCCTGTATTCACAAAAGGATTTATTCAGTGAAATGTAAATGAGAGCACACAATATGTATCAATAAAACTTTGTTTAAAAAGTTACAATATGAAACCTACTGATTCATACAATGGTGCCTGAGAACAAACTGAATTCTTCAGAACATAGAAAAAGTATATAGCATGAATGCTGTTGGGTGTCTTAACAAAAATGTTGATGAAAAACTTTTCAAGTAATATTTATTTTCAGAAACATCATTTCCAAACAAACATTTTTTTTAAATTTTAGATTCTCACTTTACTACTGCCAGCATGAACACGGCATTACCCAAAGCAATGTTTGTGCATATTAGTTTCAATACTACAGATTATCATGAAAAAAAAACTAGAAGTAATATTTATTTGCAAGTATGAAATGCAACTGACAGCAAGAAGCAGAAGTTTTTGTTTCTCAGATTGGCATACTTTACAGCACTCAAGAAATGTATCTGCCTTCCTGCTTTCAGATGAGACAAACAAACAGATGAGATTGCTTGCTGTAGCTTCCTTGTTTTCTTAATCCCTCAGACTGAGAGATCTTGCCAAATGTATTATGCCTCCTACTTTGATTTTTCTCCTCTGCGACTGCTAACACATCCTGCTTATGATGCTGCTGTGATAAAAAGTGACAGGCTGAAGATACTTAATGGCCAACTGGAGCAAAGGCATTAGAGCAGGCATGTCCAACCTGGGGCCTGCAGGCTGCATGCAGCCTGCCCCAGCCTGTCCTGCAGCTGCCCTCTGCCCTGCAACATCATGGCAGTGGTTCTTCCCCACTAAACAGCCTGGTACAGTCCCAAGCACACACCTATCACTCAGCAACAAGCAAACGTTAAATGGAAACTTAAACAAACCACCATTATGTGTAACACAAACATAAATTGCACTCATCTCTGTAACGTTTTGGAAAAGTGGAGATTGAGTGATATTTTTAAAGCTTCTTAGGAAGTCGTACATCTCAACTGATTTTTCAAAATGCTGGCTTATGCTTTAATGGAAACACACAACTCTGAATTAAACATTATTATCTAGCAGAAAATTATGCAGAAAAGAGATCCTTCTTGATTTTTTAAATGGATTTATTGCATTTAAGATTAATATATTCCCTTTCTCTTTCTTTGGTTGTCAGAAAGCATGTGAATGACTTTTGAAGAAAATAGCATGCATATGTACAAAGAAGGGAGATAGAAGCTATTGAACAGCTTTGGATAGAGCTTCCAGACAAAACATGAATAAGTTACTAGTATAGTGAAGGAATTATAGGAGTGAATGCTAGGGCAGTGAACCAAGGTAGCCTAGAAATTATGCTTCACTGAACTGAAAATAGCAATTTAAATGCATTTGATTTATTGGGATCGTAATAACCATTTATCTTTCCAAAGGGTTTTTTGTTTTTTGTTTTTTTTTTGTTGTTGTTGTTGTTTTTTGTTTGTTTTTTGTAGTAATATTCTTCAGAGACATATAATGATCTAGTATTACAATCTATATCACTTAGAGCAGTTAAGCTGTCCCTTCTCAATTTTCAAATCTGCAAAACGTTTTCTGCCAGTGCCTCTGCCTCGTATTGCTTTCCACAGTCAGAGGTCTACAGAAGGAATAGCAAAGATGTTTTGATGCTTGGCTATGTTATGCAGTTAACAACTGCTGGTTTTGCAGCTTCACCAGCTACTTTTGTGTTGAAAGATAAACTAACAGCATGATCTGTCAATATCAGCAACCTGCTCTGTGTCAAGGTGAGAAGTGCTCAAAGTCATTTGGGCTTAGCATAATTTATTCAGTAGTGCATTCACTATGCATTTGTATAGGGCAGCAGAACTGACACACTGTAGGTTCTGAGGTCCCATACTGATTCCTAACTTCATTCTGATATTCCTGTATGTTCAATGGCCTAGAAAGACCCTTTTAGTCATAATTCACACCCTTACTCTTTCCCAACTTCTAGTTTCTAAAAGAAACATTTCTGCTTTCAAAAATGCAATGACATAACCTGTTCCAGCATCAAGGTGAGAAGCTAAAATAATGAATACAACAATAGCTAAAAAAAAACACTCATTTTTTAAAACAAAACATGATTTTCACTGTTGGGAATTTTTGTATTTGACCTAGAAGGCACTGGTTATTGTGGATAATTAAACTGTAATCAACTGAATTCCCAAAACTGTATATATTTAATATCATTTTTAGAATATGACATACCCACTTAATACCGTAGCCATATAAAGACCCAGTTTACGAAAGATTTCCCAGTCCTCAACTTCTATTATCTTCCCAGCAATTAAAAACACAATACCAATTGGCATATACCTAGAGAGCAAAAATAGAACAATTAAAAATCTATTCTCAGAAACATTCCATGCTCATCAAATAATAATGTTTGTGCAGTGTAACTTTTTAAAACAGTTTGAAGAATTTCCTTTGATACTGTATTATACATCTGATTTTACTTGCTTGAAGCAAAATTACATTAGAGGTGAAGAAAAAATACTGAGAAAGAATAAATTTAACTCTGCGTATAGTCTAACAAACACTGCATGGCGTGGTGTCACAGAATACACAGAAGTTGGGAAAAGGAGTGTTTTGTCCTACTATAGAAAATGAGTGGTTACAACCTTATGTGAAAGTGGACATTTTCAGGGCTGAAACCAAATGCTCTCTGAAATCACAGAGATGTGAAAGGTCTCCCACTCTTCCAGGAGTTGTCCTATAGCACTAGAGGTCATGTGTGAATCACTTGCATACGGGAATGATTTTAATATGTTGGGACAACACATAATCAGTGAGTTTCCTGGTGGAGGGCTTCATTCCATGGTGAGTGCACAGAGCCATTTCTAGCAGTAATGAATAGCTGCATGGGCTGTGGTCTGCAGCAGACAGATTCAAGGCAAAATCAAAGGGCTTACACTAGCACCAGCTCCGCTTCATTCCTTTTAGCACCACAGAGCAGACTGTGACACAGACAAGATGACAATTTCCAATTAATCTATAAATTTGTGAATTTATGAAAATTATACATTTAAAATTTTTAATTGCTAATTTATAAAAATGTCTGTGCTTTACCTCTTGAATGAAGTAGTACTTTCCCCCTGTGCAAAATGTAGGTTCCTAGTTTCTGCTGAGCTCTGAAAGGGTGAAAGCAGAACTAGTTCCTCACACTGTCAGTGTCCAAGGTTACCTTATTCACAGCAGCAGTTCCCATACTTCTAGAGACATACGAAGCCTATAGCTACTAACTTGGGCTCAAGAAAAACAAAGGATAGTCAGCCTATGGGAAGAAATCTGTATCTGTATCCTATGCTAACTCTAGAGCATCGTTAGCTGCAGAGTGAGGCAGTCTATTCCACAGGGCTTTAACTCAGTTGGGAACTGGATGAGCTGTATAGTTCAGAGCAAGCTGCAGAGATAAAACTACCTCTCTCTAAAGGTAGACAGAAATGTGCAGCTAAGCTTTCAATATGCTTACTGTTTTGCAGAAACTTCAGTATGCTGGAATGTAGAGAAAATCCATGAAAGGAAGAGATCTGCTAAGTTACTTTCAGAGTGAAACAGGCAAGTATGAGCAGAGAACCATAGTAAAATGGCATAATGTGCTTGCATGTAGGATTAAAATCTGGAAAGAACAGAGTGTGTTTATGATGCTCATCCTGTAATTATGATCTGCTCAACAACTACTGTAGAGATACAAGTTTTGTTAATTGCTATGAAGTCCAATCAAATACTATCAGATGAGTTGCTGCACTTCTTTGCTCAGTTGTGTGGCTTGTACATTAATTTATATTTCTAAATGAACTTAACTCCAAGAACAGTTACTCTGTGAACACAACAGGGAACAGTGTTCAAGACTGAGGAGGCCATGTGGGTACTGATGCTTCTACAGCCCTCCAATCATCAGCACAGTTGCACAGTCTTGATATGAGCTTCCAATGAGAATGTCTCAAAAACTTGTGTACTAGTGGCACTGTTCTTTTAGTATATAGTAAGTGGAAGCCTTGTCTCTAGTTTCCTGAAAAGGATCAAAATATGTAGAATGAAATTGTTTACCAGCCTTCCTTTAAAGCTGTTTCTTGAAAAGCACTTATACAAAAGCAAACATGAAGTATAAGTCCGCTCCTATATTTTCACTTAAAGACAAAATTCACTTAAAGAAGTCGTTAGAAAATGCCAGTATGTCCTTGGACTTACCACATAATTATCTGAACTATCCTCATTGTAGCTTCATTCAGTGCATTGAAAAAATCCACTAGAACTTGTCCTTTGTCTCCCATTTTCCCAATAACCATTCCAAAAACAAGACAAAAGACGATCAAGCCAAGAACATTGATGCCATCAGAATACATGCCCACGATCTTATATTCTTGAGTTTTGTTCTATATATCAGATTCAAGGGAGAAAAGTTACAATCTGAAAACACTGAGTTTACTTTAAAGTGTTCTTGAATGAAAACATAGTTAGACCTTCTTTGAAAAGACATAGAGCTTTACTCCAATCACTCTACTCTGGAAGCCTTTAAAAGTTGTGTATTTTAAACCTATGCAGCAATCCAACCAAATCTTAGGTTGAGAGTAAAGCAACTTCCTACAGACTTCTGACACAAAGAATAGCAAGGTCCTGGTATGCTCAGTCATGCCTTCAACATATTCAAGACTTACTTCCTGCTATGGGAAACAAAACCCAACTGACATAGAATCCTTGTGGTCACTTCTAAGCAAGTCAAGGTCTTTTGCCCAGATTTATTAAAACAGTCAATTGTGTAAGAACTGGGATGATGCTGTCCAATTTTGCCTCCAGTTAGAAACCTATTTTTCAGCTGAAATCGGTGAAATTGCGTAATTTATAGAAGAATCAGAAGCATATCACATAAAAAACATACTAAGTAGGTAGGCATTTGCACACTCCTCTGTGTAATATTCATATATGAAAGACGGAATTGTTTATTGCATTCAAGATTTAATTCATGTCCTTTCATATAGCCTATATTCTCATGATCTTAATGCATATGAGATGAAATTTGGAAAAGGTACAGTAAAAAGAACATTGACCTGCTATTGTTCACAGTTCTATGTTTACAGTATATTGAATTCCTTTCTTACTGTCCTCTAATGTAATTAAAGGACTTACAAACTTTCAAAACCCGTAAGCATTTCAGACCTCAAATCAGTGACTTGCTAGACATTTTCTTTACTTTCGTCTTTTTTTTTTTTTTTTTTTTTTTCAGAATAGCAAGCAATTTTATAACAAATGTTATCTATTTTGCTTACCATTTCAAAAAAAATTATTATGATTTTCTGTTCATTTCTTTCTGGGATACTCAGTTACTTTATCGCTGCTTAAGCACCTTCTGCTGATATATAGGCAGCCTTCCAATAATAACTGTTCTCCTTAACTTCTCAGCAAATTAACAATTAATTTGCATATACATTTAGTGGAGTATACAAATCCACTATTTTCTTATATAATATACTAACTTAATATTGCTTATTTACCAGTGGAGCCCTCACGTTTTCTTAAACCTACTTAAAGATCCTCAAAATCACCACTACAATTTACTTACTTCATTTTATGCCCTTTCTAAAATATATTTATGTACCACGTCCTTACTTATCTCAATCACTGGCTTCAATATCAGTACTTAAACTGAGCTCATAAAAAAGACTGAGATTGTCTTTTTACATGGTCTGATAATGATAGGACAAGAAGGAACATTTTAAACAAGAAGGAAGATTAAGATTAGATATTAGGAGGATATTCTCACAGAATGGTGAAGAACTGGCACAGGCTGCCCAGAGGAGCTGTGGATGCCCCATCCCCGGAAATGTGAAAGGCCAGGTTGGATAAATCCTGGGCAGCCTGATCTAGTGAATGGCAACCCTGCGCATGACAGGTGGGTTGGAACTGAATAGTCTTTCATACCCCTTCCAACCCAAGCCATTCTATGGTTCTATGATAACAACTACATCAGATTTAATCTATATTCTTCCTTCTCACTTCCCATATTACTATGAAATATAACAATAAAGGTCGCACCTCCAAAACTTCTGCTGTCGTAGCAGTTGTAACAAGTTCTTCTGTAAATGTGGAGCTATTTTTATCCACACTGGTTGTAGCTTCCACTTTTTCACGTTTGGTTTTATACTGAAAAAGTTGTTTCAAAAACAAAAGATGTGATTTAGAAATATGAGGAAACTGAAGAACAAACAAAGGCATAGCTGCCCACTAAAAATAAGGGGAAAATGAAGCAACCTGACATACACGTACACTATTTCCCAATTAATGTGAGCCACCATTTTCTTTTTTTCTTTGAATTCTGTATATGAAACAAGTGATTCACAGTAATCTGCTATAAATTCTGCTCTCCAACTTCGTAGGCATCTGGTGGATCTGCTGCAGTCTTGCAGCTCCAATAAAATACAAAGGGATTTTTTGCTGAGACAACTAGCATGGAAAGAATCACTGACAGCAACTCTAGAAATGGTCTATTGTGCTGATGCACCTGATTCAACCCACACTGCTTTCATCTTCTACACCAATGGAGCAGGTGTGACAGTCTCACTGTCTACAAAGGATGCTTCCAGCATCCCACTATCAGGATAGTTACACCAATATTGCTATTATGTGGCCTGTAAAAAAGCTGAACTACTTTTTTTTTTTTCCTAAAAGTTTTAGTACAGGGTTTTATAGCTCAACAAGGTGCAAGATTTGCCCTTAAAGTTGTTAATATATGGAATAATCTGCATGGAGAAGTTTTGTAAACTGGAAGACACTCAGTGTTGTGAGCAGAAGGGCAGTTAATATCATTTTCTGATGGGAAAGGCAAACTACCTCACATACAAACTTCAGAGTAACTGGTAGGTAGCCACTGAAGAAGACAAAAAGGAAAAACAGAGATAATCACAAAATACAGTTGGATTTATTTATGGATAAAGATGACTGAATCTGAAGTAAGACTATACAGACAAGGGTTTCCTTTTCCATCTTCCAAATCTCACTGCTTCCAAAAGAGTTGTCTCCTTTCCCTCAAGATGAATCATCAGTTCTAGAAATGGACATTAGATGTGAGATACAGTGGTGTGAGGGCTTAGTTACACAGATTTAATCAAAAACAGAGAATTTTTAAGAACTACGAAGTAAATTCTCACAACATGGTTCTTGTAATTCTGCCTGTCCCAGAATGGAAAAATATATTAACACAATGGCTCATTTCTGCACTCAAGTCCTAAAAAGGATATATTTGCAAAGGCTGACAACAGAGTATTTATCATAATGGAAACAAAATCAAGATGCCTTAAAAAAAAATATTTCTGTGGGAGACTAAGTTAATACTGGCCTTCTAAGAATTCTCATATTACATAATTTTGGGGGACACAAAAGAAAAATTTGTAGTCAGCAATGAAAATTATAGTAACAAACAAAAAAAAGGTTATTTAAACTTACCTGTTGAAAACAGGCCTGGACAAGATTTTCTGGGAACATATTCCTGTTTTAAAAAGTAGAGGTATTTTAACATTAGACTACAAACATTGTTTATCTAAATAAAAGGATAAAATCTGCTGCTTGACAGATCAGATTGTGCTTCTTTATCCAGAGAAAAATGTAGTTTGTGCTGACAGATTCAATCATGAAAAATCAAAGATTCAGGACTTCTAATGATCAGTCTGTTTCTGTACTTCGGATTCTTTGGGCTTATTTTTCAATATTTTATTTTTCTGCTTGCTAGCTACTACACTTTTTTTTTTTTTTTTTTTTTTTTTTTCCTGCTGTGTCACCTCCACCAAATGCACATGGAATACAGGAGACAGTTTGAAGTCTTTCAGATGACTTGTAAAATATATGTTGGAGAAAAAGAATATGGAATCACCACATATTTAGTGTTCTATTGTAGTTTTGAAATCATAAATTAATCCTGATGATGAAAGATTTCCATTTGTTATTCCAACATCAATTTTTCACTGAAAAGTTAGAAAATTAGATCAGAAACAATGCAACCCAGTTGCATGCCTCCTTTCCAGTGCCCAATTTCAACATTCAAACAATTGCAGAAAACGGGTGTTTATCGAATAACCAACCTCATACAGAGAAAGTCCATTTCTATAATGCAGGAGAATTTTTTATGCCTTTTTAAGATCTTGTACAAACTCTTTGGCTTTATTTTTCAAGTTTTTGAAGCAAAATTTAATTGAAAGCAAGAGTAGTTTTTACAAGCTTGGGATTTTCACTAGTCTTTACATGACAGTTTGAATTTGGATCTTAAATCTGATTAATATGTAGAAAAAATAATTGTAATTCCCTTTAAACAGAATTTTAGATCTCAGCTGTAACTCCTAATTTGCAGTCTTACATTTGTTTACTACAAAGTGTACTAAAAACCCAAAGTAGTCTAAATTATGGTTCAAACCGCTTCTTGTTACAGAGGGATGTTTTTATGCAATGATTTTCACCAGCTCTTTTAATGTGCATGGACATATTAATGAGGAAGTTACTGGTAACAAACTGCATTTGGTCTTCTTAAGCAGTTGATCACACAGTGCCCCAATTTATTCCTGCTGCAAATGACCACAAGGAATTAAGTGAACCTTCCAAGGAACTGCAGGATGAGATAGAAGGTGGGACAACTGTGGATCGTCACATGTGTCGCTATGGGGTTGACATCTATTCATGCCAAAGAGGTAAGCCTTGATCTGCGCTGGGACAGATACACCAGAGGGCCACAAACATTTGCTATTAAATATGATTCTTTCAAGACATGTATTACATACATACACCTATACATGGGTATATATGTACATATAACAAATGTCAAACAACTGTGAATCTGGAATTGTATCTACAAATGTCAGTCACATTTCATGAAATTAAGAATGCTAAGAAGGTCACTTTTAGATAGAATGCAGTTAATCTTATGTGATAGAGTACATAAAAATTCTAGAGGGTAGGAATAGCAAATAGAGACCAGTGGCAGTTGGAAAATAAATAATCCTCAGAAACATTTGTGAGGAAACAGTGAGTATTTAGCCACTATTACTGTTTTTGTTGATTTTACCAAATTCCTTAAACAAATTAGAATTTGTTCAGTTCCAATCAATCCTGAAAATCTGCTCAAATTTTCTCCAGAGTTTTCTAGAAAACGCTTTATTCTAACCATTTTACACATCTATTATATACCAGAACACTAGAGAGAAAAGACTCATGATAAGGTTCCCTTAGAAAATGTTGATGCGACATATCTTAACAAACCACTTGCAAGTTGCTCTAAATTGTCAAACCTGCTAGCAAACAAGTTATTCTCTCCTTATTCATTCCAACATCATTGGAAAGCGTGTTTATTGTATTATGCATTAAGGCTTTTTAATTATTTGTTATTTATTATTATTATTTATATGTTTTTAATTATGATTATAGTAAACAACTTTACCATTATTCCATACCCCAAAACATGGAAACAGTAACAACAACAAAAAACTCACCTGATCAGATCCAGCATGGCATCAACAGTACTGACTTCTGGGGTGCTGCCCACTCTGTCCATTTCATCTGCTGTTTGAGGTACTCCAGGTTTAATGGTCACAACTAAGACAATCCCTACAGAAGGAGACCCAGGGGAAGAGCTCACATTGCAAGCAGAGGCACTGGTGCCTCTTGCTAATGTAAAGCATCCTGTATAGCAAATTCTTCATGAGTTAAATTCATCAAATTCTATTTGTTTCAGTAAAACTAGTCTATAGCTAGAAATGTGTAACGTATATACATCTATAATGTAACATAAGAAACTTATGTTTCACTTTGAAACAGAATGAAACAAAAAATTTCTGGGCAGGAGATGTTAGATCTAACCTTGTGACTATGGAAATCAAGAACTAATTTTTCACTGACATTAGCGGCTTCATATTAGGCATTTTTAATGTTACATGAAATACTAGTCTTTTTCAGATATACACTTTGTTTGTTTGTTTGTTTGCTTGTTTTCTAATCCAAACAAAGCTAAAGTAAATCAAACTACTAAATCTCACTGCAGCAAGGACAAGGCATCTGGATGTCCTTCAGCAAGATATAAATAAAACTTTCGAATGACAGCCATGAATAAAAGCAGAATTACATTTGTGTAACTTCGTACAGTAAAACAAGTAATATTTAATCTCTGGAGGTTGTCTAGTTTAATCCCTCTTCCAGGGCTGGGACAATTCCAAAGTTAGATCCATGTACAACATGTCAGTCTTTATTAAGCCCTCCTCACTGTGTATTCAGTTTGTAATTTCCAGACAGATGAGATACTATCCTACCCAGTGACATATTATTCTCTATAATGTAACATCTAGGAATGATTCAAGTCTGATACGTCTGTATGTGATTTTTTTTCTACTGTTAAATATTGCTTTCCTTTACAAACAGACAACATACAATTCACACATTGTTCTTCAAATAACTATACAACAGTTTATTTTCAGTGGGTGATAGGGTGATATCTGTGCACAGTATTCACTCAGGCTCATCAGAACACAATGATAAGCCATAAGTGACACGACAGCTGACAGCAGAGAGTTTAACTCTATTTCCTATTTAAGAACACAGCCTGAAGATGTCTAATCATGTAAATATATAAAATTTCAAGGCTTCTTATAGGGAATGAACTTTCTGCGAGAGATATGGACTTCAGAGCTGTCAAGGTAGAGACTGGCACTGGCAGAGAAGGTAACAAAATTTTAAGAAGGGAATGGAGTGACAAGGACAGCAATATTTTCTTTCACTTTTTCAGGCAGGAAATACAGATACAGATAATACTTTCTTGCATCTGAGAATCTATCATACTGCTACCGAGGAAATTTACTTTGTAGTTAAGAAAGGCCTTAAGAAGGGCAAGATGCTCACTCCTATTTCCACTGCTGGTCACTGTTTACCTAACTAGACAGCTTTTAATCTTGCCTGAAATTTAAAGCAAAACTGCCTGCGATATACCTGTTGGATATGAACACAGTTCCACCATGAATAGCAGGACTAAGTTTTCCTTGCATCTGGCTACAAGTGTGTATAAAAATGTCTGCATAATTCCTGTCTCTCCTCACCCGGCTGTCTTGGCAAATTAGTACTGTCACAGTACTGTACACTTCTAATTAGGCAATGCTGAGGATTTTAACATATAAGCATCGCAGAGTACCTAGTATTACAGCAATGACTGTAGTGCAGAAGTAATATATGACTGCTCGCAAACCAATCTTCCCCGAAACGCTGGAATCCAAAGCAGCAACTCCTGAAAAAAGAACCACAAAACAAAATGCTAAAAAATAGTTTAAGAAGAAATTGAATACTTTTGTAGAGGCTTAATTCTATTCAGTAAATATTTCCTTATTCTAGATATTTCTTAACCTTTAATTGCCAGTTGCATTTCTGAAGAATCACTGTAACAGGCATTTGCTTCTGCTTCTTTGCAGTGGTTTACTGGATTTTTCTAGGAAAGGTAATGAGTATTTTCTGATTCCTTGATGTTGTTGAGGAATTAGACTTCTGTTTAATGAAATTACATTGCAATCTATTTGTATAGTCACTTAAATAATAAGTTGACTTTCATCAAATCTGTAATGTTTCAGTTTTAAAACTAAAGGCAGAAGGAAGGGAGCTGCTGAGGGTTGCTGTCACAGGCTGTTCAAAGGCACACACAGACATATATGTCAGGCTTAGTCCTAGCAGGTTTGCCTGTGTTAACAGGTTTAGTTACTTTTTTTTTTTAAACTAAGTTTTTTTTGCAAGTGGGTAGTACTCTTCACTGGGAACTGAGGGCAGCTTTTGTTAAAGAAGGCGGGGAAAGTGCTGAGAAAGGTGTTGCTCTGAGGTCAGTTTAGCTTCTGGCAAAAAATATTATATAAGTCTGCTTGGGAAATACCTTTTAATTGTTCAGAAGTTTTACAGCAGCGTCTGTAGGCATAGAATTCAATAACCAGGGCAAAATGAGCATTGTGACTGTAAAACTTGACTGTCTATAATCACACTAGTTAATAATTCACTACTATATTTTTATTACACATTTGTGATCCTTTTATATTTTTATGTTTATTGAGTCAGATTATCAAAGACTGGCCAGATTCTCTTTTATAGGAAAGCAAAAATACCATGAGGATATTTAGTCTCAGAGATGCATGACTTTGCATTAAGAATGAAGTTTCAGAAGCTATGGAGGAAAGCACTGAAAATTTCCAATGATAAACTTTCTGATCTTTGAGCTGAGAAGGGATTGTAGCAAGCATACTTTAACTATGTGTGTTAAAACCTGTTTCAAAAGATATAGTACAGCAGTAACAACTTTTGCCTAGAGCATTCATATAATGCCTTACTTGTACTGTTAATTGTTATTGAAAATGCAAACAACCCTGGGAGGGAAGAATGAAGGTTATTTTATCATTTATGTGATGATATTGGGGTTTTCCACAGACAGTATATATAGTTAGATTGATTGCAGAAGAACTACATATATATGCAGAAACCATGATGTAAAGACTATCACACTTGTACAGCAAATAATAATTAAAAAAAAATATGTATTAATATTGCAGTGGAACACAGATCAGTGTACAGAAAAAAGCACTGCCATGGCTATTACAGGAGGCTGTCAGCACTGAGCTTATTTGAGTTGCAAGCAACACAGTGGACATACAATCAGGGCCATCATTTTCATTTCTCATGTTGGCAGTTAGGTAAAAGCAAGTGGAAAGGAGGACATTCGCATTGTGGTGAGCTAAGCCGTGGCAATTATGATAACAAGAAGTCTTGAGATTAATAATAATAAATAATGGGTTCTGTGTACAATAGAAGAACTGATTTCAATGACTGTCCATGCTGAAACTTTTCACATCTTCTTTATTAACTTAGGAGATTTTACATTGTGTATAAAGAAGAGGAACTGTTACTGCCAAAGATCCATATTTTATAATAAATAATTGATTTCTAAACTAAAGCTTGCTGTATACACTGTCAGTAGTGATTAGATAGCCAGCAGAAGTAAGATAATACTCTTCTCACAGGCAGGATTTCTTCACAAAGCTTGCTTTACAATATTATGCCTGATAGTCTTGCTGAGCCAGCCTACAGCCTAATAATCATGCAAGGTTATTTCCCTGGAGTACTCATTTATAAGGATTCTACAATTAGTAAGATACCAAATTCCTGTGACAGCAATTCTACTGGCTTCAAATGAAATCCTTAGCAAACTATTATATTTGCTGGAGGTACAGAGGCACAATTAAAAGTAATCTTTGCCCCTGCATTTTTGAACTGGATAATGATTTTGCTAGTGAGTGAGCTCTTCTACAATCTAGCTTGTGCTTACACTGCCATGTTGGTGCTGTTTTCCTAGAAGCTATAAAAACACGCAAATAATTCAGGCAGACATGACTAAGTACAAGCATGCTCTTAGTATGACAGGTGTGGCATTTTTTAGGAAGATTGCTGTATTCTGCAACAACACTGCGCTCAGGATTGTAATTGCATTTGGGAATGAAGTAGCATCCATTCTACAGACAAGTCTGCACGAGTTTATTTTGTTAATGTTTAGGAAAACACAATATATAAAAGTAGCTATTTTTCCTGACATATCTCACTGCCATGAGTGAGTAATTGACAGTATTTCATAATTGATTACTGGGGTGTCTTCTCAAACCAATTAAGAACGTAATTTCCATTGAAAACACATCATGGCTTTGTAATTTATTTGCAAATAACTGAACGATTTGATGAGAACAAACAAAACGTACAGCTGACTTAGCCCATATGAAAACTTCTTCCTCTAATTAAGATGGCACATACCCCACTCAAAATGGAAAGCCTGAAGTGTTGTAAATAAAGACTACAAAACAACTATAGTTAACAAATGTTGTATATACTGTGAATTGTCATTAAACTTTTACATCTGTTTTATTTGAACTTTCCCTTCCTTGACCTATCTCTGAGTTTTATATTGTTTAAGTAGGTTTGAGAAGATTGACTGTAAATGTACTTTACAGAATTTTATTATGTATGATGGATTCTCCTTCATACTTGGGCATTTCAAAATTATTGTATTTCAAATTAGTTCCTTAAATATTCGTTCAAGAGATATTCTAATTTAGCCACAGACACTGAAGCATGGAATGCAGTTTTGTGGCTATAAAACACAAGTCTTAAGAGTGTTGATCACAAAGGTACATTAACTGATGTTAAAATCTATTAGTCTATCTAAATCTTATCTATATGTTTTCAGTAGAACAGAGTAAAAGCTTTAATAACTGAAACCAAAGTTGGAGATCAATTGCCCAACCTCCTGCATCTCAGATTCCATGTTTTCTATGTCTCCAACTCAAAATTATCTGTGTTGGTTTTATCTCTTTTTCTTTCCCCAGTGTTACAAAACTTAACAGTTGTAAAAAAAGTGGGGGGGAAAAAAAAAAAAAAAAAAAAAGGGAAACAAAAGAGTGAAATGAATTCTCCCTTATCTTCTCTTTCTTGTTCCAGAACCTCAAGATCCAACCAAAATCAAATGTTGCACTGCCTATAAACCTATTTAAGAAAAGAATGGGAAAAATTACATAAATAATAATCATCTTGTCTGACAGGGTATTAGACAGAACCAAAACACAGCAGGAATAAGGAATGTAACAGGAACCTCAATGAACAAGAGAGGCATGCACTTTGGGTATTATATGCAGATATTCCGTGGTTCTGTGAGATCTGAAAGTGAACAGAGTTGCATTAAGTACTAGAAACAATCCCAAGGCTCTTCTGATTTCTAGTGCTTATAATCATGCCAGATGCCTAAGGGATAATGTTTACATCCCTAAGATTTTGACATACAATTATAGACTTGCCCTAACAGAGTACAAGGGTTTATGCTTGCAGATAATCTTTACCCATACAACATAAGAAACTGCATATATAGGTCGGTGCTGTGATTTTCTCTGTTCAGCAGCAACAATCATACCTTGTCACTTAGTCTTTTTTTTTCTGCTCTAAAAAATTCCAATGTAATCTCCTGCAGTACTTCCTAGCTGTTATCACAGCTTCTAATAAGGCCAGAAGAAATCAAGTGAATATCAGCAGAAGCTGACAGAATCTGTTCCTTTCACCATATCACTTCATCTCCACAACACATTAATAATTAAGTATAATTCGCAAAAGGCTGGGCTGCTTATCTCCTTTTGCCAACAGCACTACTCTTTATTATCAAGATGTGAGTTTTCCCTGTACAGAGATCAATACCACTTGTCCAGCTCCTAGCGCTGTTGGCAGGTCTTTCTCTTTAAATGTTACTGAGTGCTGGAAGGAAAAGTCCAGCTAAAGGGCATTCATACAGTTGCCAGCCACATCAGAGCTTCTTCCTTGACACTTTTATTTTTTTGCTCTTTCATAGCTAATAATATCTGGCAGACATCAGCTTGTGTACAGTTCTCTCAGATTACCAGTATCTAGTTCACTATTGTAACAAAAATACAGAAACAAATGTTCCTAAGGAATAGAATGCTATAGCTTTTACACCTTCTCATCTATAACTCAGAAGCTGATTAAAGAACAAAATGTAAAATTGTTTCCAATTGACTTAAGTCTTATTACTTTAACTGAAGAATTCCAAATGCTAGAAGATTCAATAAAAAATTCTAAACATCTCCCAAATTTCCACTTTTTAATTATCTCCCTTCTCCTGGCCCCATCACTTGTTTTGGGTCCCTCACTACATGAAAGACGTAAGAGGTCCTGGAGCATGTCCAGAGAAAGGCAACAAAGCTGGTCTTATGAAGAATGGCTGAGGAAAATGGGATTGTTTAATCTGGAGGAGGATCAGGGAAGACCTTATAGCACTCTACAACAACCTGAAAGGAAGTTGTGAGGAGGTGGGGGTCAGCCTCTTCTCCTGCAAAACTAGTGATAGAAGGGAATGGCCTTAAGTTGTGCCAGGGGAGGTTCAGTCTGGGTATTAGGACAAATCTCTTCTCAGAAAGTGTGATTTGGTGCTGGGACAGGCTGCCCAGTCAGGTGGTGGAGTCACCATCTTTGGAGGTGTACAAGAAACATTTAGATGTTGTACTAAGGGACATGTTTTAATGGGGAAATATTGATGGTAGGTGGATGGTTGGACTGGATGATCTTGAAGGTCTTTTCCAACCTTGGTGATTCTATGATTCTATAACTTTCTCCCTTTCCCGAAAACTTCCTCTGCTCTATTGCCCCATATGATGATGTCATCAGTGTATTGCAGGTGCTCAGAAGCTTCACCCTGCTCCACTGCAGTTTGGATTAGCCTATTGCAGATGGTTGGGCTATGTTTCCACTCATGGGGCGAACAGTTCCAGGGCATTGTCAAGGGTCATGAACGTCTCTTCCAGTGAAGGCAAACTGTGGCCTGCACTTTGCTGCCAAAGGGATGGAGAAGAATGCATTGGCAATGTTGTGGCATGTAACCAGGCTGCTTTTGACTCCAGTTCACACTGAAGTTCTATCACATCTAGCACAGCAGTACTCAACAGCAGTGTAACTTCATTCAGGCCATGATAGTCCACTGTCAGCCTCCATTCTCCACTGACTTCTCACACTGGTCAGATGGAGCTGTTGAAGGGTGAGCAAATCTTGCTGGTCATTCCTTGGCTCTCAAGATGACAGCTCAGCTTGTGAATGGGAATCAGTGAGTCCCAGTTAGTGCAATACTGCAGTAGCAACTGGCACCTGCTGTTATTTTAGTTGCAGCAACGCCACAATGGAAGGGTCTTCTGTAAAGGCAGACACATGCCTAATGTTCTCTGTCTCCAAAGCAGCTGCTCCAAAAGCCCATTGATACACATTTGGGCCCTTGAAATACCTTCTCTTATTGTAGTCTATACCAAGGATGCATGGTGCCTCTGTGCCGGACACAATAGAATGCTTTTGTCAGACTTTTCCAGTAAGGCTCACTTCAGCTGCAAGCACAGTCCACTCTTTAGAACCCTCTCCAACAACACTCCAGAAATGCAGATAGCTTCTGTCCCTTCTTGACTCGATGGCATTAGGATGCACTGCACACCAGTGTCCACCAGTCTCATACTTCTGTGGTTCTGGTTCTGATGTGCCAGGCCATCTAATTCACACAGTCTAACACACTCAATTGTTCCCTACCTCCCCCTGGCTGGAGGCAGGGCCCCTCTAATTCTGATTATTGCATCCAACACTCATTTCTCATGGATGTACAGCAAAAGACCAGTTATCAAAATCAGAACATCTATAGTTTCTCCTGCAGTTCCATGGATTGCCAATATTTCCAGTCGCTTGGTCTCTTCTGCCTCCTCTTTCTTTTTCCTCTTTCCACTATAGACAAGATGACCTTCACTGCAACTTTCTTTCTCCTATAGAGGCGACACCAGCACAGTTTTTTTCTCCACTGCAAGTTCAGAGACACTCTCTTTCCCTTGATTAGTGTTCAACAGGGCTCAGTAGGCATAAGCCAGGCCCCACATAATTTGTGCCTCCTAGATCTGCCAGAGCTACAATAGTCCTCTCTTAAATACTTGCCTCAATTTTCAGGGTGCCCACTTCTCTAAGTTTTCTCCCAGATTCCTCCATATCCACTGCAACCCAGTATTATTCAGCTTTGGGGAAGATCCGTGACCAATACTGATATGGAGGAACACATTCAGGAAAAGTAACAGTATCATTATGCCAGTTTGGACAGTCTAGAACTGTGTGAAAATTTCAAGGGGGAGAAAAGGAAAAATGTGAGAGGAGTAAAAATTGAAAACATGCTTAAATATCTCTTGTTCCATCGGCAAATTCCCTGAAAAGTATTGGAGGAAGTAAAAATGTTAACAATCTTGGGAGTGTTTTTAATTTTTAATGCTTAACTGTGCTACATAGCACACAAACACCAGATGGGTGTCACCAGCAGTTCTCTTCAGCTGTCATACATATATACAGTCTCAAAAAACAGAGTGGTCTTCTTAAGAAAAGCTCCGATAGGTTTTAAGTAATACAGTGTGAAGCATGATGCGTGCAATTCCTTAAAAGACTGTGCTGAATGGGAGAAAAATCCCATTTTTGCTATTTTTAGCTATCAGTAGCAAGTTGGCACAGTGTGTAGATTTCTGTCCAAAATCACAGTATGCTCTGGTCAAATCTACTATCTTCATTGCTATCGTGTCCCACATTGGGTACCAGTAACAGTCACAAGTTGAATACTTTTTCCTTGTCATGCAACAGTAACTTAGCCCCCTAGACCTCTCCACC
>JAOWBP010004700.1:21853344-21864188 GCA_028571105.1 Tragopan temminckii | reverse complement strand
GGCAGGGGGGTTGGACTCGATGATCTCTGAGGTCCCTTCCAACCCCTACAATTCTGTGATTCTGTGATTCTGTAATTGTGAAGTTGGACGCCTTTGGAAAAACCTTGATTGCACTTCTGATTATCAGTTCAGTTCAGCACAGACACTCTACCTTCACTCTCTAGCTCTCAAAAATCCTTAACTAGTATTAATAAATAGTATAATATATAAATTCTTACTGCACGTTTAAGAAATGAAGTGATAAAATATACTGAATAATCTATATTGGTGATATAATATACCTACTCAGCAGCAATATTTTCAGTAATTGACTCTCTACATAATCAGAAAAGAGTGTGACTCTTTTCTAATCACTAAACTGATTTAATTATTTCTAGGAAATTAATCAATGAAAATACGCATATTTCACACTCATTTGTCTGCATGACCAATCTACAAAATACCAAACTATCACTATAATCAGTAGAATCATAGAATCACTGAATAATTTGAGCTGGAAGGAACCTTTAAATGTCATCTTGTCCAACTTCCCTGCAGTGAACAGGGACATCTACACAGATCAGGTTGCTCAGAGCCTTGTTCAGCATGACCTTGAATGTCTCCAAGGATGAAGCATCCACCATATCTCTGAGCTACCTGATCCAGTGTCTCATCATCTTTACTGCATTGTTTTTTCTTATATCCAATCTAAACCTCCCTTCACTTAGTTCAAAACCATTTCCCTTGTCCTATTATAATAGACACAGCTAAAGAGTCTGTCCCCTTCCACTGGATACTGAAAGGCCACTATCATGTCTCCCCAGAACCTTCTCCAAGCTGACCAGCTCCAGCTCCCTCAATCTGTCCTCACAAGGGAGATGTTTCATTCTTGGGTCATTTTTGCGACCCTCCTCTGGATGTGCTCCAATAGGTCCATGTCTCTCCTGTATTGAGGACACAGTACTTCAGGTGAAGTCTTACCAGCACAGAGTAGAGAGGCAGGATCACCACTCTTGACCTGCTGACTATGCTTCTTTTGATGCAGCCCAGTATGCAGTTGGCTTTCTGGGCTGTGAATTGCTGGCTCATATCCAGCCTGTCATCCAACAGTAGCCTAAAGTCCTTTTTGACAGGGCTTTGCTCCAACCTTTTGCCCCCTAACTTGTACTGATAGGGCGGGTTGCCACAACCTATGTGCAAGACCTTGCACTTGTCTTTGTTGAACCTCATTAGGTCCACCTGGGTGCACTGCTTGAGACTGTCTAGGTCTTTCTGGATGGCATCTCAACCCTGAGGCATGTCAACTGCACCACACAGCTTGGTGTAATATGCAGATTAATATATTTCCAATTTAGAGAGAAAGACATTATAGGGAACTGTGTCAAAGGCCAGATATATGACATCAGTGATTCTTCCCTTGTACACTGATAAAGTTAAACCATCATAAAAAAAACAGTAGGTTAGACCTACTGGACCCACCCTTGGTGAAGTCATGCTGGTTATCCTGTATCACCTCCCTCTTTCCATGTTCCTTAGTACAACTTCCAGGAGGATCTGCTTCATGATCTTCCCAACACAGAGGTGAGGTTAAGAGGTCAGTAGTTTCCTTGGTCGTCTTTCTACTCTTACCAGTGGGCATGATACTGCCTTTTTTCCATTCACAAAGGAGTTCACCTGTTTGCTATGACTTTCCAAGTACCATCAAGAGAGTCTTGGAGAATATATCAACCTATTTCACTGGGGTCATAGACTTATGAATATTCAGGTTCCTCAGGTGCTGATGATTCAGCCATGATATAAGGCACCTTTTGTACTTTCTCTCATCTCTGAATTAAATGAATTAACAAAGAATTCTAGCTGTTGAGACAAATCATAGGTAAGAATTCTATTAAAATAAAATAAAACAAATCATAGGTTTAAAGATGAATTTCTTCGGTTTGACAGGTAAAACCTTTATTTTCCATTTCACCATTAGCTCAAAAGTGAAAGGCACTGGTATGGGAAATATGTTCAACGGTGTTCAGGAAGCATTACCATGGTTATTTCCACAAGTAATTGCAGGTGCATGTTCTGAAGATACTCCTGAATTTATGATTTTGCATTGTACTTCAATTAATTACATTTTGCTTGCTTACTCTTTATCCGTTCTTCTCATTTTCCTTCTCTGGTTTCATAGAAATAAATAACAGTTTACACAAATGTCTGTTTGCCTTCAGCATCTTATATCCTATCTCTACTACAGACTTCCTTTTTTAAAGGAAACATCAGTATTACATGATCTTTGAAATGCTATAGTCCTGGGTAAACTGAATATTAAGAGACCCAATTTCTAACATGATGATTCAACGAGTAATAAAGTCACTTACAGGCTTTCACTACTCACTGAATGCTGAAAGATTTTATTCATATGAATAACCTCAGCGAAGTTATTAATAGTTTCACTGAAGTTAATGTAATTGTTTACAATCCCTTTTTATTTTAATGACATCAGTGATGTGTATTTCACAGCACAAAAGCTTAAGAACTTTCAAACTACCTTCACCAGACTCACTGACTCATGTAAACTTGCAGAGCCCCAGTAACACTGCCAGTGCCCAAGCCAAACAAACCTCTTCTCTCAGTTTTATTGTAATGCTGCACAAGGCATTTAAATTAGATATTACACTAGAAGCTGGCATAGAGTAAATAGTCTTATAGGATTGTTTGCCAGAAACAGATTTAGGCAAATCCATAGATAACTGGTCTGCATTGTTGGTATTGAAGAAAATAGACAGGGATCCCATATTAAATAATGTATCAGAGAAGAAAATAATTAACATTTTAACCTGGAAAGTGGGAATTTTTGAAAAATTCCTCCCTAAAGCTTCATCGTGGGGGCATTTTGTGCTAGATTTGTTCTGCTGTCAGCAGGTTAGTCGACAAAAAATGTACACTGGCTACTTTCACAGAATTTGCCTCCAATAGCAGAAAAAAGGCTACAAACCATCTTTTCTCTGCACTTGCAGAAACAAGTTGAAGGAAAATAGAGGAAGATTATAAACTCCTATCAACTCTCTAATGTTAATAAGGAGAAAGAAAACAAAATGTTAACCTTTCCAGGCAAATATGCTGCTCTAAACAATTATTAAGAACTCTGACACAGGTTTTATCTGTGTCAGAGAACACAGACAACTTAAACTCCTTGTAACATCTTCAATCTTAATAGTCTTGAAGATGCTTGCAGTATTACATAAATGCCCTTCATCAGATAAGACACAGTGATCTCTACATCTAACCTAGAGGCTAAACTGTGTTCACTGTATTGAAAATAACTAGTCTATACTTTGAGATAGGCCCAAGTAAGATTAGTCAGCTTGTAAAATGATCACATATACTGAAGTTGCTAAAGCTTTGATCCTGCAAATACCAGTGTAAATAGCTGAACATAAGCATATAAGCATTCTTTGTGTCATCAGACTATTCATATGACTGGCAGGCATATGCTTAAATTGCAGCAATACTAGACAATATAATGGTTAAAAGTTGTGCAATTCCATTTTATAATTCCATTTTATAATAGGGTACAGAGCATTCCTCCTCACATACAAGATACAGCCTTCAAAGGCTGTTGCACAGATGTTACTGCATTTCTGAAGTATGCAAGAGATTTTCCTTTCACATATCTTTAAACAAGATAAACGGTATTTCCATGCCCCATAACAAGACCACAGACATAACTGTACCAGCCCCACTCTAATGCCAGACTCCTCCACTCCTGTTCTGATCCTGCCAAGACGATGATGCATAAAGACCCCTGAAGCTAGACATATTCCTCAAAGAGTAACAAAGATGGACATCCACATTGCATTGTTCATGACAGAAACAGGAAAATCTAGCCAAAAGGAGTCAGAACTATGCCCTCAACAGAAGTGTTTGTCTGAAGAGAGGAATGTCACCAGCCCTGGGCAGATATATATACTGAAGGTGTTCTAGCAATAACTCAGATGACTAAGTTGTGTGTGTCTTCGGGGGAGATCCCGCATGTTTCTGAGCAGGATCAAAGGAAGAGAATTATTTGTGATCCGCTGCACTTTGAAAGAAAATTTAAAGAGGCAGCATGTTCTGTTCCTTTCTTTCAGCCAGGAGCATTACTCTGAGCAAATGTGACCAGATCATTTTCTAACCATGATTTCTTCCTTCCAAGCAGCAACAATTATGTTTCACCAACTGGAAAGTTTGATCATTTATCAGGATTACTAAAAGACAGAAAGTTTCACCTTCATTCTCATTCTTCAAAGTCCTCTTTTCCACTTCTTTGGATTTCACTATAAAACCACTACCACTTCACATCCTCTCAAAATTATTGCAGGATTTTTTTTGAAGCTCTTTTGCTTATATTTGTATCTGTATTTGTACATTTTTGGACAGGGTATTACTTACCTACTGGCAGTAACATAGAACAGACTTCCTAAAAAAAAAATATTACGAATTGCATTATTGCTCTCACTTCATTTTTAATGCTGTTCTTTTATCAGATGCAGCAATCATATTCATACTTGTGTAGGATGACAAAGTACAGTAAAATGCAGGTAACCCTTTAAGTGGAACTAACATCTGTCATCCATTATTCCCATTTAGTATGAGAATAAAGGAAGAAACTTTTTTTGGTGGCAGTAACAAGAGAAGGTTAGGAAGTAGAATAGATTTGTTTACATTCTGGAATCAGATGACTGTAGAACTTTCTGATCTTCATCTCAATAACCAAGTCACTGGAATTTTTTTTCTAGGAATTATAACACACACAAAAGAAGTTTGAGCCAGCAGAAATGTATTTCAATTACAGCAGCCCTGAGCAAGTCACAATTAATGTCTGGTAGAATGTCATAGTCCACTGTTTGCGAAGATAATTCTTATACATGTAATCAATTCTAACAACCACAAAACACCCTGCAGCAGGCAACATCTCTACTCTTTGTTAAGATTTTTCCTTTCTTTCTGTTTTTCTCTTTTACATTTATGGAATAATTTACTTTTTTATTTCTAAAGCATAGTACATCATTTTCCTGTTGTGTTACTCAATGTCCTGTTTTCAACTGCGACAAAGTCAATTCCCTTCCTAGTAGTTGGTATGATGCTGCAATTTGGACATAGGATGAGAACAATACTGATAACACACCAATCTTCTAGTTACTGCAGAGCAACCTTTACGTAAACAATGCAAAGGATTTTTCAGCTTCTTACACCCTCCTACCAGTAGGGGGCTGGATGTGCACAAGTTGCCGGAAGGAGGCAGAACCAGGACAGCTGACCTAAACTGACCAAAGCAATATTCTGCACCATGGTGGTGTCATGGTGAACATGAAAGGGGCAGCTGGCTGCAGGGGCTGTCTACGCCTGGGGAGCAGCTGAACATCAGTCAGTGAGTGGTAATCTGGTAAAACGTATCTTGGAAGATCACTGAGTTGTACATTCCGCTTATCTGCAAATCTAACTCTGTGACATTTGGACATCAGGTGAAAACTCATTTATCACCACCAAAGTATGTTTTTTTCCATACTGCTGTTGCTTCTGAAACTTTCTGTAAGGAAAAATGTGTATTATTTGCACTGGAACAACCAGAGAAGTGCTACGTTTCTCTTTAAGTAGCATGCTGCAACTCGTTACATAGATTTGGAAATGAATAATAAAATAAATATACCACCTCTGGAGGTGTTCAAGGCCAGGTTGGATGGGGCCCTGGGCAACCTGGTCTAGTATTAAAAGGGGAGGTTGGTAGTCCTTCCTGTGGCATGGGCATTAGACATTCATGATCCTTGAGGTCCCTTCCAACCTGGGCCATTCTGTGATATTAAAAAAAATAATAAAAATAAAAATAAAAAAAAAAATTAATCATCTCTGGGCTCATCTGTACTAGCACACATATGGAATGTCACAGATTTTATTAAGTTACAGTAAACTTGTCAGAATGTGCTGTCCTCTCAGGAGCCATCCGAGCAATTAAATGTAGAGACTATTTACAATTTTTTCTGCATTACAGACAGTGATAGCTAGATCCTGAGGGCATTTCTGCACAAAAATGTGGGGTCAATGCAAGTCATATCTTGCATCTAGAAGCTCAGAGCCACTAAAGTAGTTAAAACTGACCAGGACATACAGTATAAACTGTCTACAGTTAACCACTTTATATAATTTTCATTGTGGGTTAGATAATTTTCACAACATAATTATAAGTTGTTTGACCTGTTAGAGAAAGTAAATTCAACAAGTGTCATGTTGACTTGTTCTCCAAGGTATGACTTAGAAAGAAGTAACTGATGCTCATACAAAGACATGCCTAGTGATCAACAGGATTCCCTAAAATTCCCTAAAAATGTTACTTGCATTCATGGATGACAACTGTGACATAGGGTTGCATAATGTTAATTGGCAGGGAGTTATCACTCCACCAGCATGGGCTGACTCCACAGAAAATGCAAGCAATCTTCACTACTAGGTTTATTATGGGAAGGTTCCTTAGGAATGAACCACAAGAAGATAAGAAAAACAAATCCAGTATGTATTACTGGAGAACAACCAGTCATTTTGTAAATGACCTACTCTGAATAACACCATGTTCCTCTCTAAAAGATACAGAATCATAAAATCATAGAATCATTTGAGATGGAAGGGACTTTTAACAGTCATGTAGACCAACTCCCCTACAATGAACAGGGTCATCCATAGATGGATTGGGTGGCTCAGAGTCCTGTCCAGCCTGATCTTGAATATCTAAGTCTCCAAGGATGGGGCATTCACCACCTCTCTCAAAAACTTATTCCAGGGCTTCATTACCCTTCTTGTAATTTTTTTTTTTTTCCTTTAAGTTCAACCTAAATCTCTCTTTAAAAAAAAAAAAAAAAAAAAAAAAAAAAAAAAAAAAAAAAGATTCTCTTTGTCCTATCACAACAGACCCTAATCATTTCTTTCTTAATGCTCCCCTCTAGAGAAGGAAAGGCCACTATCAGGCCTCCCTGAAGCCTTCTCTTTTCCAGGCTGAACTGTCCCAACTTTCTCAGCCTGTTCTTGTACAAGAGGTGTTCCATCCCTTAGATCATTTTTGTGGCCCTTCTCTGGAGAGCTACAACAGGACCATGTCTCTCCTTTACTGAGTCCATATCTGGACACAGAGAGAAGGATGTTATGGGGGACTATGCCAAAAGCCTTACTTGAAATCCAAAGAGATTACATCAGTGGCTCTCGAGTTGTCAACTGATACAGTTATACTACCACAGAAGACTGTCAGGCAGGACTTGTCCTTGGTGAAACCATGCCGGTTGTTTCATACCAATCAAAAACACGGTTCTACTCTTTCCTTTTTCGATGTAATTTTGGCATGTAGGAACTCATTTTAGTGGAGTTGGTGATTCTGCCCAGTACTGACAAGACAGTGGGGGAATTACTGGTATTTAACTCTGATAATGGCACTGAAAGAGAAAAAAAAAAAATGCAGACAAGTATAATTCTGATATTACTTAATTGTTCTGAAGCAACATGGATTATGTTATCAACAAAATGATTAAGCTTTTCATATTTTCACAGTTTTGCTGTTCAAAGGACAAACAAAAATACAATTACTTATATCACATTGCTGTGTCTTAATTGGGTTATCTTTATAGCTTATGACTCATAGGACAGAAAAGGCTTGCAAAGAAAGTTCACTGATTCGATTTAAAACAGTACAAAACATTCAGTATAAGTACATCAACTTGTAGTCCATGCAGGCAATATATTTGCAGTCCAAGACAGTCTGAGTCCTTCACAAATATTTCATAACATGCATTTTGTTTCTGCTCTCTCTCTATAGAGTTTCTATAATATCACTAGCTATCTCTTACCTACAGAGTACACAGTGCCAACTCCATAACTTCAAAATGGAGGGTGGAAAATATTACCATAAATCTATTAATTCAGCTCTCTTTTGATTACTTTTAACTTTTTGTAATGTTATGCATTTTGCTGTTTCACATTTTACTTTACAACTAACACTCTAATAAACACAGTGATGTTGACTGACAAAAAAACATTCTTAGAAAAGTAAAGGCAACTACTGAGGTATAATTTAGAGTAGCCGAGTCTTAATTGTATGGCAACAAATCTCCAAATATTGCTGTTGCGAAGGCTATCGGCTTAATTACAAATACACGTAAGGAAAAGTCCTCTCAGAAAACCTTCTAGAAAAATACAGTTCCAGAATGAGACCTTGATCTATTGAAAAGTACTTTGTAGGAAAGTATTGGAGGAACGTATGCTCATTCTTCAGCTGTGGTGAGACTCCACTGGGCCTTCTTGCTGATTAACCTGCTTCGGGTGCAGCAGCTGTAAATTCCTTCATGCAAATGACACAATGTCATCTGACTGCAGAGTAAGGAAAGTTCAGGTGGACAGTAAATCTATATGATGGACTTTCAGGAATGAAGTAGATGAAGTACTTGCCAGAGGGGAATAACCAGCTTCTCTACTATGGCACACCCCGCCCCCCACTATTCACAGCAGGTAGGAAGGTCTCTACAAACAGCAAAGTAATGAAACTTCCATTTTCTTTTCCACAGGAACCTGAGGTCAGGCCAGTGGTTACATTGAAAAGCCCCTCCACACTGCAGACCTACAAAGGAGTCACCACTAGTCAAACCAAACATGTTTATTTTGAGGCTATTTCATTCAACCAGGAGAAGTAAAATAAAATCACAGAAGACTAACTATTAAGTGACTACAGTTCTACAGAATCAGTGTTCCCACAAGACTGCAAAATACAAACTGCAAAGTACTACGATAACCAAAAAGTCTCCATTTACCTCAGTATAGTTCATAAGGCAGTTGTGAACATGATCTTCACTTACAGAGGGAAGACTAACACAAAAAAGTTGTTGAGTAACTCAGCCTTCCCCTAGTCCACAGCTGCCAGGTATGCCTTCCCAGACTTTCCTTTTCTGGTTGATGTACCTGCAGAAGTCTTTCATGTTCTTCTTCACTCCTCCTGCCAAGTCCAGTTCTAGTTGGGCTTTCCCGACACCATCCCTACACAGACTAGAAACATCCCTGTAGTCCTCCAGGGGTACCTGTCTGCGCTTCCACTGCCCATGCATTTTCTTCTTGCACTCCAGTTTGTCCAGTTCAGCCACGCTGATTCAGCCATGCCTTTCTTGACCTCCTACACCTGTGATGGAGAGTTTTTGTGCACTACAGAATCTCATTAAAGATCTGCCAGCTCTGCTCTGCTCTCCTGTCCTTGAAGACAGTTTTCCAAGGGGCTCTGACAACTAACTCCCTGAAGAGATGGAAGTTGGCTTTCTTAAAATTTAAAATCCTGATTTTACTCTTTGCCTGTCCCATTTCCCTCAGGAGCATAAACTCCATCATTGCACAATCACTACAACCCAGGCAATCTCCACTCTTGATGTAATCAAGAAGTTCACTTGAGTTGGTGAGCAGCAGGTTCATTTATGCATCCCACTGGTAGGCTTGTCTATTGCTTGGCTCATTAAAATATCCTTAATGCGTTCTAGGGTCCTCCTGAATTACCTGTAACTCACTGCGGTACTTTTCCAGCAGAAGTCATGGTGTTTGAAGTCCCCCAGAAGGACAAGAGCCTGCAAACTCAAGAGCCTGCTGAAGCTGGAGGAAGAAGGCTTCATCAGCAGGTTCCACTTGATCAGGTGGCCTGTAGTCTTCACTAATCACAACCTTTTGCTGCCTTCGTTTTTAACTCTCACTCATAAGCTTTCAACTTTCTTGTGGCCACTCTTGAGGGACAGCTCTTCATATTCTATTTCTTTCTTGCTGTAGAGGATTGCAGCTTCTCCTCCCTGATCTGTCCCTTCTGAACAGCTTATAGCCATCAACAGCCACTCTACAGTTATGGGAATCATCCCACCAGGTTTCAGTGACAACAACATTGGAGTTTTCAATTAGCACGATGGCCTACAGCTCTTCCCATTCGTTTCCCAAGCTGCGTGCATTAACACTTCAGCTGGGCAGCCCACCTTATCACCTTCCTGGAGGATAACTTCTTATTTCCTTTGAAGCATTTTCCGTTAGTTTCTCTATTGACTTCTGTTGTCCCTGGCTCCTTGTCTTGATTAGTCCTTAATTCTCTTGAGATAACGAGGCTGTCATAGAAATACAATTTAGCTACTTCATAACTTTTCAACCAACTTAGTGACTCACTATATATGTGAGATTAATTACAGTATTTACTATCCTAATAAATTCCTCACTCTTTCTTGTAAAAACTAAGTAATTTTCTTTACTCTTTCCATAACATTTGTCAATAATGCTGAAGATACTTCAGCACTTTCATACACCCTGTATACAGCACAAGTTACTAGCTCAATAGAGCAAATCAGGAAAATAAAATCTTCATTTAAGACCACTAAAACAACAAAAAAATGAAATTGCTTGCCAGATTCTGCCTCCCGCTACAGCAGTAAATAGGACTGAATGTTCTATTTATTCTCTTTCTGAAAAGGCAGTGGAATGATTCTGACTGTCATAATTCAACATAAATAGCTAGAAAGACTACTTAGTGGTAGTAAAGAGAAAAAGGTAGCAACATTCAGAAACATCATTATTCAGAAACTCATGAAGACACTGAAGTATAGAGATATCAGAGATATGACCTAAAAAGTTAGTTCATATTATGTAGGGCCAGGTTGGTCATTATTTCAAAAGCATTGAAGAAATGAGAATCACACAATCACAGAATGGCCAGGGTTGGAAGAGACCTCAAGGATCATGAATCTCCAACCCCCCTGTCACAGGCAGGGCCACCAGCCTCCCCATTTAATACTAGACCAGGCTGCCCAGGGCCCCATCCAAACTGGCCTTGAACACCTCCAGGGACGGGGCAT
>JAOWBP010004700.1:21823542-21842716 GCA_028571105.1 Tragopan temminckii | reverse complement strand
GTAGAGAGGAACAATCACCTCCCTGTCCCTGCTGGCCACCCCTCTTTTGATGGAGCCCAGGATACCAATTACTTTCTGAGCTGTAAGAGCACACTGCTGGCTCATGTTAAGTTTTTCATCCATGAGGAACTAAAGGCACCAGGACCTAAAGTCCTACAGCAGACCTCAGCACAGCATGGTGAAATGCAGGACAGAGAGGCAAGAGACAGCATTTCAATCCTCATGAAAGTTATTTAGGTGGAGATCTTTGCCTAAGTAGAGATGAAATAACTGGGCCTTTGCATATGCAGATGTAATTATTTGGGGGCACATCAGAGGAATTGTGAGCAGAATGGAGGAAACTGATTTATTCTGAATTGGAAAGATGATGTCAGCATAACACTCAATATAATGACTGAAAAGAAACTATTTGCTGTTAAGTGAGGGAAACATTTCTGTTTATGTGCAAACTGGGTTCTGTGGCATTATCTGTTGAAGTTACAAGACATGGCAGTAAGACTGTAGAGGAAAACAAAATATAAATAAAGATGATGTGCAGGATAAGGAGATGGACATCATGACAATATCTCAGGGAAGAAAACAATGTCGGGTAGTGAGAATCAAGCAAATTATCTAGCTTTAATGTCCAGACACTGGATTTTAGATTTGCTCTCAGTAATGAGTGCATACACGCTGTGAATTAGAACCAGAGTATTAAGTACATGTAAGCACTGACTGCATATGATGAGCGTTTGCCCTTTTCATAATGGACAGATTATAACAGAGCAGAGTGATGATCTAAGAAACGCATATACCATCATTTCTAAAATGGTGATTAGTTGTTTACTGAATATCCAGCATAGAAATTGGAAGTAATTTTCACTCACCAGAGCTGTTCTCCTTCTTAATAAGGCCCTGCTGCCACAGTGGCAAGTACATTCTGATGCCTCTCCTGGTGCCTAGACTGTACTCTCTGGCACATACTCAAAAAGGCTCATTTTGTATTTGACTAGAGTGTGTTAGGCATGCTTTTTGGAAGAAATAATGACCCTAACTCACTGGCCTTTATAAAGATCAGTTTTATTTCTGCATTGCAGGGCTAGCAAAGATCATTCCCATTGTGGCTTCATGCGTTCATCTCTTCTGCTCTACCAGAGCAGCCTGCAATCAGCCGAGAGCTTTGCTATGCAAGTTCTCAGGGAAGACAGGCTGAGAAAGAGTCAGAATTGCCCTCTTTGCAGGACATGTCTGGGCAAGTGCTTGTACATAGGTCCTCTGACCATGAACGAACTGTCCTGGGGCAATCATGTGATAAGTCCATACTTCAGTACATTGAAGTATCTTAAAACAATCCAAGTGTGTTTCTGTGATGCATTCATCTTGTAAAGTTAACTTAGTAGGGACCCTGAAACGTGCTTGTGTTGAAACAGTCTGGGAGCAGATAAATACACAAATGCCTAGGGAAAGGGAAGTTGATCTCAGCTCTACTCTGTAGCAGTTTGATAATGTTTCATTTTTTCCCCTTTGTAACTTTTGCCAGCCGTACCACCAAACAGTTTGATGCTGTGTACTATAACTAAAAAACGACAGAGATTTTGACATTGGAAAAGACAGCAAGAGAACTTAGCTATTGAGTATGCAGGAAAAAGATCTGCCCTTTCCCCCCCCCCCCCCTTTTTGACAATTTTTGCCATATTTCTGTCTGCCTCCTCTTTCTCCCCCATCAGTGAAATTGTTCCAAAAGTGTTGTGAGTGCTCCCACCAAAGTGCTGCTCTTGGCTTTGGGCGGGAGGGGAACTGCACGACCTCCTGTCAACCATGAGGTTTGTCACACCTCCAGACTAGTACACAGCATAACACAAGGAATACTGCCCAGCTCTCCATGGTTTGTTCTGCAGCAGACAGTCCAGTGATGTTATATGCTCGTTTTATATAGCTTTGTCATTGCCTCCTGCCGGCATTGAAAAGTAGCCCTCCATTACTGTTTGGCAATACAAGGAGCAAATTAGATGGTTTTAAAACTCTCCTGAAATGGCTGAGAATGGAATTCATATAAAGCTGATATTTCCAATATTATTTTAGTTTTGGCTAATTCCCCTCTTCTTCACTGGCATGCAAACAAGCTACGCAAATAGGAAAAGGCATGAGAGCTGAAGAAAACTGGAAGAGTTCACCCATGATAGACTCTCAGTTCTGGGAACAGGAAGTAGCACGGGGGCAGATTATTATTCCAAACCTCTGTACTGAAGTTATGCATAGGTCTGGAAACAGCAACTTTTTATCAGTGTGTTGTTTTGCGCACTGTCCATTTTGAAAGTAGACAGTAAAAAAGTGAATCCATGAAGTTTATCCAAAACTATAATCTATTTATCTTTAGAGGAGGCACATTTAATGGAACTGAAAAGCCAGAGGTATGCTGTGACTTTAAACACTGAGTAAATGATAGTACACTTCAGTGGCAGTTCTCAGAATATCTACAAAGCTTGTGAAAAGAGAGGACTGAGAAGCTGACAGTGTCAAGGTTTGCGTATTTGTCAGTTCTTTATTGTGGATCACTGCATGCAGTGCACGGAAAAACACAATAGATTTGTCATGCTGGGCCGCTTCCACACTAACTCCCCTGCTGGAGAGTGCAGGGCTTGAAAGAGGTCTGTAGGCAGGGGGTGAGGGCTTGGTATGTTTATGCTTTCAATCACATTGAAGATGTGCTGCTTTTCCTTATTCTGTGGACACTCCCAGCAAACGGAATCAGGCCACTCATGTAACTACAGTTAGGGCATTTCCTGACTGCTTGAGATTTACATCTTACAATCCTTTTGATGCAAGGTTTTTTGTGTTTCAGTGGCTGAACTAGTCTATTCTGTCACATAGATTATACAAAGACTGGATGTATGCCTGAAGCTCTTACAAATAGAGAATTATATTTGCTGTCCTTTAAATCCCATTTTTAAAGCAATAGTCTTGCAAAGTGTTTGGTTGTTGTGCTGTAGATGTTTTTTCTAAAAGGTAAGCAAATACAGATTTCAGATAATTTGACTATGATGTTATTTCAACATCTTTGAAAATGTAGAGTGAGTGAAAATGAATAAAAGAAGGGTTGTGAACAATCTGCACTAAGTTAATCCATAAGGCTCATCCTGTGTCCAGACCTGGGACCCCCAGCACAGAAAAGACAGAGCTGTTGGAGTGGGCCCAGGGAAGGCCACAAAAATGATCAGAGGGCTGGAGCACCTCTCATATGGTGAAATGCTGAGGGAGCTGAGCTTCTTCTGTCTGCTAAAAAGAAGGCTCCAGGATGACCTCACTGTGGCTTTCCAGTACCTGAAGGGAGCTTATAAACAGGAGGAAGACTGACTATATACATAGATAGACAGTGATAGGACAAGGGGGAAAGGTTTTAAACTAAAAGAGAAGAGATTAAGATTGGATATTAGAAGGAAGCTTTTCATTCACAGGGTGGTGAAGTGCAGGAACAGGTTGCCAGAGAAGTCATGAATGTCCCATCTGTGGAGGCATTCAAGAACAGACTAGATGACACAGTCCTGTTTAACATCTCCATTAATAATACAAAGCTGATAACACAAAACCAAGGGGTTTGGCTGATAAAAAATAGGTTGGACTGCTTCACTGAGGGATATTAATAAGCCAGAGAAATAAGCAAAAAAGAACTTCGTTTAGCCAGTGCTGACCCTGACTTAGTGTTTGTGTGACCCAACCAAGTAGTTCACCTTCTTGGTAATATCTCTTTTTGATGGTGGTGTTCTTTCTGCTTCTGACTAGACAGTGCTGATAACCTTCCAATACTTTAGCTACAGTGTTGATAACCCTCCGGTAGCTAGATCCACCTGAATACTAATTCTAGTAAAGCTTGCTTTATTTCTCAGTACAACCCACAGTGCAAATAGGGTAGACCAGAGTGTTTCTTCCGTATCATATGTCCAAGTGTCTGTTTCATATCATACATAGCACATGCGGGAAAAGCCAGCAAGCAAGCTCATGGCTGCTCAAGGTTATAGTCAGAACCTATGGGAGGTAAAGTATGGGGACCAAATGTACACTGTATCCATTCCACACCAGGAGGATAGCAGGAACTACCTGCACAGAGTTGCCACATCACTGGCAGGCTTGAGGGCTGAGCCTGGATTTCTCCGCTTCTCCTTTGGTGGGCAGGCTCCTGTGCAGGCTTAATAGGTCACATACAAGAGGGAATGTGTATTAGGCAGGTGTGGAACTCTGTAACCTCCAAGAACTTCTGCCAGTGAGGAAAGAAAGAGGGACAATAAGAATGGGAAGTTAGGACAAAAGTGAACCTGCAAAGTCTGATCTTGTGAGAGATCCTACCAGGAAAATATCCACAGTAGGCTCTCCCTTTATTTGAACAAAGAAAGCTGAAGATTCTCCTCTGTTTTGGGGCTAAAGATAATTGAACAAGCTCATTTGAGCAAAATTTTCCCAACAAAACAGTAAAGTGTCCCCATGGAAAAGTGGCGTCAAGGCTGCCCAGATGGAAGTATTCTGAGGTAAACAGTCTGGGGGCACCAGTAATTAATTCTCCCCTGGTCAGCTACCTGCTGTGGTGAGATCCAAAAGCACGCTCTGTGGACTGGGAAAGAGCCCTCTTCACCCATCCCCATGCATGATGCCTCAGAAAAGACCCTCTTCAGCTGGTCTCAGTCCTCAAGTGACAGACAGGCCTGGAAGTGTCTGCAGCCCATACACCCAATGCGTGGGTCCACCATGAGACATCCTGGGGTACTGTGTCACCTGTTCCCTTGGCTACTTTTAGGTGCTGTGAAACAGAGATGCCCTTCCGATTCCCAGTCATGACAACTGCCCCCAACCCATCATTGCACCACACCTTGTGCAAAAGCTTTCTGTGTGTGTGCCTTTGCATTAACTCCCTGTGGCCTGCACTATATCATCTGACTTTATGAGGAAAGTTAACCACTTTGCCCTGTTCTCTGTTGCTTGCTCTGCATCAAAAGAGCTAACTGTTGTCTTAGAAGTGAGGATCTGATTGCTTAGTCTCCACCAGAGCTGTAAACACTGCACTGAGCACTTCTGCAGGATATGAGGGGAGCAACAGTCTGCTTATGTGACAAAAAACACCAAAAATCATTGTGAGGGACAAGGGGAGTCTCTCTGTGGGAGCACAGGGTGCAAGAAAATCACTGGCCAGCTGGTCTACCGGCACAGCGGATAAGGTGTATGCTGAACATTCAGTAAGTTTGCAAATGACACCGTATTGGGAGGAAATGTCAATCTGCCTGACTGTGGAAAGGCCCTACAGAGGGATCCGGACAGGCTGAATTGCAGGGCTGAAGCCAATAGTATGAAGTTCAACAAGACCAAGTGCTGGGTCTTGCAATGCTATGGGTTTGGGGCAGAGTGGCTGGAAGATTGTGTGGAAGAAACAGATCTGGGGCTGTTGGCTGACACCCAGCTAAGCATAAGCCAGCTGTATGTCTAGATAGCCAAGAATGCCAATGGTATCCTCGCTTGTATCAGAAACAGTGTTGCCAGCAGTAGCAGGAAAGTGATCAGTCCTCGGTATTCAGCTCTGATAAGCCCGCACCTTGAGTATTGTGTTCAGTCTTGTACTCCTCTCTTCATGAAAGACAACAAGGCCCTGAAGCATTTCCAGCAAAGAGCAGTGAAGCTGGTGAGGGGTCTGGAACACAAGCCTTATGAGGAGCAGCTAGGGGAACTGCAATTGTATAGCTGGAAGAAGTGAAGGTTCAGGGGAGACCTTACTGCTCTCCACGACTACCTGCAAGATTATGGCAAGGTGAGAATCAGCCACTTCTCCCATGTAACTAGTAATAAGACTAGAGGGAATGGCCTCACGTTGTGCCAGGGGAGGTTCAGGTTGGATATTAGGAAAAAATTCTGATCTGAAAAACTAGTCAGATACTGGAATGGGCTGCCCAGGGAAGTTGTGGTGTCAGCATTTCTGGAAGCATAAAAGGAATATTCAGATGTTGTACTAAGGGACATAGTTTAATGGGGTTATATTGGTGGTAGGTGGACAGTTGCACTAGATGATCTTGGTTACTCTATGATTGTGTGATTCTGTTACTGCTCAAGTCAATAGAACTGGATAGGCATCCAACACTCAAGAGGCTTCTGCACATGCCTCTCGTTCCAAGCAGAAACTTATTTTTGTACTTTGGTGCCCAAAGCTGCACGTAGTACTTAAAATGTACAGTAGGACAATCACTTCCCTCAACCAACTGGCAACCCCATGCTTGATGCACTCCTTGAAATGGCTGGCCTCGCCGGCAGCACAGGCACGCTGCTGCCTCATGTTCAACTTGCTTTTGATCACAATCCACAGCCTCCTTTCAGCAGAGTCTCCAGTGTCTCATCACTCAGTTTGTATGTATAGCCAGCACCACCCCTCACCAGATGCAGAATCCAGCACTCACTGCTGTTAGACTTCATGCAGTTGGTGATCATCTAGCTCTCTGATTTGTCTAGATCTCTCTGCAAGGCCACTCCACATTCAATGGAATCAGCAGCTCCTCCCAGTTTAGTATTGTCTGCAAACTTACTCAAAACACTTTCTAGTCCTACACCCAAGTCATTTATGAAAACATTAAAGAGAACTGGCCCTATAATGGTGTGGGAATACAAGAAAGACGATTTAGAGCAGAAGCTACGGAGCAAGACAAACAGCACGAGAAAGCAAGGCTGAGAACCAAGGACACCTTCAGAAGAAGAGAAAAACTAAGTCAAATAAGCTGCATGATGGCCCTGTGATAATGATCCTGACTGGACGAAGAGCACATGGCTAGAAACAACTCAAGACTCTGTCTGGATAAGCACCTGTATGCATGGTTAAGGAGTGCCTGTGGAATGTTTTTATGACAACGTAAAGGTGGGTGGGAATGTTAAAGGAGAAAACTTGTGAATGTATATAAGGGACACTGGAACCTATAATAAGCAATTTGAATCATTCACATCTGAGTCTGTTCCTCAGATGCTGCATAATGGAGCCCTGTGAAACACCTCTAGTTAATGTTTACTGTAATCCTTTGGGCCTGACCCATGAGCCAATTGCTCACCGACCGCACGATATTTTTACCAAGCTGCATGCTGGACATTTTGTCCAGAAGGGTATCTGAGAAGAAGTATCAAAACTTTACTGAAATCCAAAAAGTAACATCAGTTTTGGTCAACTAGATGGGTGACCTTGTCATAAAAGGAAATTACCTTAGTTAAACAGAAGCTTTTTTCTCATGAACCCATGTTGGCTGTGACTAACAACTGCACTGTCTTTCAGTTGCTTTTCAGTATCTCCCAACACAGTTTGCTCCATAATTTTATCAAGCACTGAAGCGAGACTCAGCGGCCTGTAATTACATGGGTCTTCCTTCTTGTCCTTCTTCAAAACTGGGATGATGTTAGCCAGCTTCCAGACAACTGGGACATTTCCAGATTTCCAAGAGCACTGGAAAATAACTGAGGGACGTCTCACGGTGACATCAGGGAGTACTCAGTACTCAGGCAAGTGATCAGTACTCAGGCTGTACTGCTACACAGAATAATGATAATTTACTGCAGTTTTTCTGGATCAATTAGGATCACAAATTCTAAACTAGCCAAGACTTTCCTAATTATATATATATTCTTTAATTATTTTCTCTTTGGTTTAGAAACTGGGCCTGTAATTGTCTAACAAAATACTTTCATCTTTGCATTCACACCATTGACTTTAATGTTATGGAATAGGTATCACTGTCACTCTGATAATACCTCTCAAGAGGCCAGAGTCCAAAATGCTCTTCATCCTGCACAAAATGTCCCTATTTAGCTGCTAGTGAAATACTCCCAATACATATATTGAATTGAACGTTGTGTGGTAGCTGTATCTCTCAGTAACAACTGTTCCCCTGGGACCAATCGTTTTTCCACTCTCTCCAAACTGCTGGCTCTTCCAGAGTCTGGTTACCAGGGCATCTCTGCATTCTGTGAAACTTGAAAGCTAGCAAAAAGCGAATCAAAACAAACATTTCATAGAAAATGTTCTTCAGAATTGCTAGTGTAGTCAAAGCTGAATTTCCAAAGGCTTCAGGAGTCAGGGGGAGGTCTGTCACAATGCTACTGTAGCATTTGGGGCATCAGAGACTGCAGGTCAGAAGCTTCTTACCCTGGTATGGGGAGGCAGAGGATCTGCACCATGAATAAGCTGGAGAACCTACATTTGAGTTCAATATAATTACGAATTCCCAAAAGTGAGTCTGGAATGTGAACAGACCCTGTCTCAAGTCTGTCCTCCAGAGGTCACTGCAAACCTGCTTCTGAGACAACTACGTAGCTGTTATGCAAGAGCACTGCACTGGTACTGAACACAGGCTGAAGGTTCTTCGTCTATAAGCAGAATTTATACTTCATTCCTTCTTGCTCATTGACAAATAATGTTATTTTTCATAGACAGACTCCATGTAAGGAGTGCCATGAGGGCAAGACATAAGCAAATATTGTGTTTTGACTTAGTTTCTCTCAGTCAGGAAACAAAAAGCAAGAACAAACGTACAAACAAACAAACAAACAAACAAAAAAAAAGTGATTATTCTTTTTGAAAAATACATCCTGCTCTGTAAGTTAGAATAAAATTCACAGAATCTTGAAAATTTGATTTTCTCCTACGTTAAGCTGTCCAGCAGTTTCAAAGATGACAGTTTCTATGAACCTTACAACGTTTTGTTTTTGTTTTTGTTTTTGTTTTTTAAAGATTTTTTATTGTTTGGTGATAAAGAGGTTGGAAAACTGTAAATATTACCTTTGAATAAACAGCTTCAATGTTTAGATTGAACATAAGCCTGAATTTTCACAAACAGTTCAATGAAAAACTATCCTGCACTTAGCAGAAACGTGATAGTATCTAATAATTTATTTTTGAGGTGTTTGTTGAAGTGTTTATCTGCAATGTTGGAGTGCAGGAGATGTAGAGAACTCTGGTGCTTCTTTTCTTATGCCATTATTTTTGGAATAGTGTTTCTAAACTACCAAAATAAGGTTTAGGAAAAAAAATGCTGTTCTGGCTTCCTTCTGTATTTCATATCACTTTTTCAAAAATTTGTACTAAATGATGCAAAACAGGCTCACAGCTTGGTTAAGGCCTCATGATGTTTCATTTAGCATCTTCTTCGTAGGTGAACTGATGGAGCCTGTGCTCTGGCTCCTGGGCTTGGTGGGGCTCTGCATCCAGTGCTCAGAGAGAGGCTGTGGGCACTCAGTTTTCCCTTCTGTGGGTCCTGAGATTGCTGCTTCACCGCCTCTCAAACTGAATTTAGTAACCTGAACATGGTCAAACCCTGAAAAGTGGTAACTTGTATGCCAGTCTTAGAGAGACCATAGTTTAGATAGACAACAAATGTCATTCCTGCATGGAGAACTGAGGCACTTAAATTTCAGAAGTCTGCTCAAGAGTATCTAGAAAATGTATAGCTGACCTCAAAGGCAAGGTGTAACTTCTGAGGATTCCGTCATTCTAAAACTGCCATGTACCTCAATGGGGATTCTAAGATAAGGTAAAATAGTGCTAAGGAACTAATAAACACCCCATGATTGTTGATTTGTTTTAAAGTAATACATATATATATAACTATAGTAAAAGACAGAGTCTCAGAAAAATAAAAAATAAAAAAATGCTACTTTATAATAACAAAAGGCCACTTTCATACCATTTGAGTTATCACAGCCAATACTGGCCTTTTCGGCAAGATGCTCAGTCCTGTAGTGGCCGAATTGCACACTGAAGCAGGGAATTCCCTCAGCTGGCTAAGGAGCAGCGCTGTCAGGAGCAGGCACCCAGTGCCATTATCCACCACGTGGGCAGAGCCAGAAGCAGAGATGGGATCACCCCGTGTGCATAATCCTGCCTCTAGGGAGCTAGGCAACCCAGAAGTGGCATGAACAGGATGGGTGAATGGTTTGGTGTCTCAGAAGGGCGTGGCAGTTTGTGTGGGTACTTGGTGTCGCCCATCTTGCCACACCAGCTCATCTATGGGCTGTCTCTCAGGCAGCGAATCTACCCATGATCTTCGCTAGGGAGAAAGCTCTGGCAGGAAAGAAAGTGGCAACTCCAGATGGAGTGCCTACCTAAAAACCCAGCAGTTCAAGTCTGTAGCTGCAGTGAGTGCCTGAGCCCGTTGCTGCCAGCAATGGGCAGCAGTGTTTCCACCTGTGTGAGGTGTGAGCAGGTGGATGATCTGCTCAACATGGTGGTGAAGCTCAAGGAGGAGGGGAAAATGAAGAAGTATCAGAAAGTGTGAGCAGGAGATTGATTGATGGAGTAACTCTGCTGAATGTGTGAGACAGACACCAGAGTTATAACCCCCAAAACAATGGTGGATCCCTTTTCCTGCTGCTGGTGAAAAGAGGAGACAATTAAAGGGAAGAAAAGCAGTGGAAACATCCTAGCTCAGTGTCACAGGCAACCCCCATTCCAGCCTATCTCAGTTCCCCAGGTGTCCCTCAATAGTCTCTGGAACTTGCGAGAGAGGTGAGAATGCGGTGGGAGGTTCACCCACGAGGTTGTCTGGGGTGAGGCAGCTGACTCCACATCTCAAGGCTGCCTCTGCAAAGAAAGAAAGAAAGGCGATTGTTGTAGACAACTCCCTGCTGAGAGGAATGGGGGTCCCTGTATGTTGGCCTGACCCTACCCACAAGGAAGCGTCCTGCCTCTCTGGAGTCCGGATGAGTGATATCTCTAGGAAACTTCCCAGTCTGAGTTGCCACTCCGATTATGATCTTTTATTGATAGTTCAGGCCAGCAGCAATGAAGTCCCTGAGAAAACCCTGAGGATTATCAAAAAGGACTTCACAGTATTGGGGCAGTTAATGGACAGAATGGGAGTACAGGTGATGTTTTCCTCTACTCCTTCATGGCAGGGAAGGACACAGGATAGAGAAAGCAGAAGTAAAACCCGTCTCATTAAAACATGGCTAAGAGGCTGCTGCAAATGCAAGATTTTTGTTTTATTTTTTTTTACCATGGGAGGTTTACATGATAACTGGTCTGATGTCTGCTGATGGGTCTCACTTGGCTCAGAGGAGCAAATGGATCTTAGCCCAGGAGCTGGCAGGGCTCATTGAGAGGGCTTTAAACTAGGTATGAAGGGGAAGGGGAAAAAACTAGGCCCACCAGGGATGAGTCTAGGGGAACAATGACAAGTCTGGGAGTGAGGCAAGGGATTCAGGTGAACTGCATCTACACCAATGCACACAGTGCAGGCAACAAACAGTAGGAGTTGGAAGCCGTCATGCAGCAGGAAAACTATGACTTAGTTGCTGTTACAGAAACATGGTGGAATCACTCCCATGACTGGAGTGCTGCAATGAATGGCTATAAGTTCTTCAGAAGGATAAGCAAGGAAAGAAGGGTGGTGGTGTGGCTCTCTATGTTAGAGAGTGTTTTGATGTTGAGCTTGGGGTTGGAAATGATAAGGTTGAATCTCTATGGGAAGGATCAGGGGAGAGCCAACAAGGGTGACATCCTGGCTTACCCAGGATGAAGAGACAGATGAGGTGTTCTACAAACAGCTGGTAGAAATTGCGCAATCCCCAGCCCTTGCTCTCACAGAGGACTTCAACTTCCCTGATACATGTTGGAAATAAAATATGTAGCAGAAGAATCAGTCTGAGAGTTTTCTCAAGTGTGTAGAAGCTAACTTCCTCACACAGCTGGTAAGAGAGCTCTGCTAGACCTGCTGCTCACAAACAAAGAAGGACTGGTGGGAGCTGTGGAGGTCGAGAGTTGTCTTGCACAGAGTGACCAGAATGAGTTCTCAATTCTTGGTGAAGTTAGGAAGGTTTGGCAAACCTTGGACTTCCGAGGGCAGACTTTGAATTGTTCAGGCACTGATCAGGAGGGTCCCTTGCAATTCAGTCCTGATGAGTAAAGGGGTCCAGGAAGGCTGGTTGCTCCTCTAAAATGAAGTCTTAAAGACACAGAAGCAGGTTGTCCTGTGCTGTAAGATGAGACAGCAGACAGGGAAGAAGGCTGGCATGGATGAATAGGAAGCTTTTCCTGAGACTCTTGTAGAAAAAGTGAATCTACCTCCTGTGAAAGAGGGGGTGGGCAACTGAAGGAGAGTGGCTAGGATGTGCAGGGAGAAAATTAGAATGGCAAAAGCCCAGCTTGAACTCAAGTTGACCATCGGGGTAAAAGAGAACAAAAAACTTTTTCACAATATATTTAGAGCAGAGCGAAGGAGAATCTTCATCCTTTACTGAATGTGGTAGGGAATGTGACCACTGAGGATAAGAAGACTGAGGTTCCCAATGTTTTCTTTGCATCTGTCGTTAAAATTCAGACCAATTATCCTTGGGATACTCTAATCCCTGACTTAGAAGTCTTGGAGGGGGAACAGAATAAACCCCCAGTGATTCAAATGGAAACTCCACCTGGACTATCACAATGCCATGGGGCCAGTAGGGATTCACCCAAAATCTGAAGATCTGCTGAAGGAGTTGGCAGAGGTAATTGCCAAGCCACTTTCCACCATCTATCGACATTCCTGGTCAACTGCAGAGGTCCCAGAGCATTGGAGGCTTGCCAATGTGACCCCGACAAAAAGAGTCATAAGGAGGATCCAAGGAACTACAGGCCTGCCTGCCTGACCTTGGTGCCAGGTAAAGTTATAGAGCAGATCACCTTGAGGGAGATTACATGACAGGTGAGGGACAACTGGGGGATCAGGCTTAGACTTGATGATCTTAAAGGTCTTCTCCAACCTGAGCAATTCTATGATTCTACGATTCCATGAAAAGCAGGTCATGTTTCAGCAACATCTTCTCCTCCTATGATCAAGTCACTTGCCTGGTAGATGAGGGAAAGGCTGTTCATGTAATCTGCCTAGACCTCAGCAAAGCCTTTGATGCTGTCTCTCACAGCATTTTTCTAGAGAAGCTGACAGCCCATGGCTTGGATGTATACTCTCTTTGCTAGGTAAAGAACTGTCTGGATGTCTGGGAGCAGACTGTGGTAGTGACTGGAGTTAAATCCACCTGGGGACTGGTCACAAGCGGTGTTCCCCAGAGGTCAGTACTGGGGCTTGTCCTGTTCAATATCTTTATTGATGACCTGGTCAAGGGCACTGAGTGCACCCTCAGTAAGCTTGCAGATGACACCAAGTTGGGAGGAAGCATCAATCTGCTTGGGGATAGGAAGGTCCTACAGAGGGATCCAGGCAGGCTGGATTGCTGTGCTGAAGACAGTGGAATGAAGTCCAGCAAGACCAAGTGTCAGGTCCTGTGCTTTGGCCGCAGCAACCTCCAGGAAACATTACAGCCTTGAGGCAGAGTGGCTGGAAGACTGTGTGGAAGAAATGGACCTGGGCAATTGACGCTCAGCTGAACATAACTCATCAGTGTGGCCTGGTAGCAAGAAAGCCAGTGGTGTCCTGGCTTGAATCAGAAAGTGTGTCCATCAGGAATAGGGAAGTGCTCATCCCTTTGTATTCAGCACTGGTGAACTCACACCTCAAGTACTGTGTTCAGTTTTGGGCCTCTAAGGAAGAGACATTGAGGCCCTGGAGCATGTCTAGAGAAGGGCAACAAATCTGGTGAGGGGTCTGAAGAACAAGCCTTATTAGGAGCAGCTGAGAGAGCTGGGATTATTTAGTCTGGAGAAGAGGAGCCTCAGAGGTGATCTTTACCACTCTCTACAATTGGAGGTCTTTTCCAACCTTGTTGATTCTGATTTTACAATGGGTGTGTAGAAGCTGGTTAGTCTCAGAGTGAATCTATGTTACAAGAACTGTTCTGTCCCAAGCTGCCTAATCATAGAAACCTAAGAAAACACCTTGTGTTATGTTGGGTGACAATAATGGTCTTTGGATATGTGACTTCAATATGAAAACTGAAGACAGAGATGGCTGTTTCTTTCCATATTAATTTATTAGCGTAATCTGTAATTCTATGAGATTTCCCACTGAACTTTAGTAGCTGGTCAACCTCCAAAATATCTCATCTAAATCAGAGTAAAATTTCGTTCTGTTAAGCCCTGAGGTGGTATGGCCTTTGGAGGTGCATGTTTTCAGAAGCTCCAGTAAGACCTGAGTTTAAAGATGCAACACCGTACTTCCAGTGAACTGGACCTGTGTCAGCATCTATCAGGGTTGTCTGCAAAGTGGAGGAGGCTTAGACTCCTCCTCTCTATCCTGACCACATTTTATCTCTTTACAATCCATTCCCCACGTACTCAGTTTTAGGAAGTGAATCACAGTTGTCCCATGGGAGAGCAATGAAAGAAAAGAAGGAGAATGCCTCTCAAATTCTCATGTCTGGGTGCCCTTTTTTTATATTTATTTATTTATTTATTTATTTATTTTTTACTTCCCTTCCTTCTCAACAATACCAGTGCCTGTAGGACAGAAATAACTGGGCAGATATATTCTACCAATACATCTCAAATCTAATAAACCTGGCAAAAGTGAGAGTAAACTGAGGAGGGATATAGCAGCTTTCCCTCTTCAAGCTGCTATAACTTTCAAAAGCACCCATGAATTTAATCATGGAAAAGAAACCAATGTTAATGAGCATATACCAGAGAGGTCAGATTACGACTTGTGCACATGCACAAATGCACATTCTCTGAAAAATCATAAGCTTATGGAAGGCCCTTCAATTCACCATGTTTTCCAGCTAGGTTGCCTCTCTTTGTATTTGCATTATTTCCTAGCATTTCTACCTTGTGAGACACAGAAAATCATAGATCCAATTCAGCTAAACATTTAACATTTCCTCAGTTTTAAATAATTTAAAATATTACTACAGAAATCCAGCCCACTTCAGTTATTTCTACAGGCCTCAGAAATGTTTTCTTGTAACAGTAACATGCTGTGCAATGAAAATTCTTGGGGAAAAAAAGCATAAGAGCAATGCAACAGAGATGCTTATAAGTACTGCCAGTTATTGCTGACATGCAATATTGTTTTACTTTAATGGATATAGGTCCATGTTATATCGGTGTGATTACTTTTGATTAGATTCTTGTGCGTATATGTGGGTATATATGAGAAGAAATACGACAACTCTTCTTGAAATTAAAATAGAACTTGTGCCACAGCTCTTGAATGCTGATGGGTGAGAAGATGATACTTAATGATTGCTATAAAGTGTTAGCATTTAATTTCACTGTTATCCTATGAACAAGTTTTTCCACCAAAAAAAATTATATATCTCTAGGCTGTGTAGCATACTGTGCTATCAGAGCTGACAGGGAAAAAAAAACAACTGTTCTCACACATATTACATTTTGCACATAACCCAATAGTAGGTATCTAGCTTCAGCTGTACAAGAAAGAACTTTGAATGAGTTTGTGAAATGTACGAAATCCCCCTAAATATCACAGCACTTTTCTGGAAACCATTGGAAGATTTTTTTTTCCTAAAGCTCAACTTTGCAGAACTTGTTTTTCTAATGCTTATATTATACAATGTTTCTGATAGTGTCATTTTTCCAAGTTAAGTTCTATCTTAAATTACAAATGCCAGAGGTTTTTGTAGAAGGGCAGATTCCTCCAGTTAAGAGAACACTCCAAATTAGTAACTTGTGCTTTTAATGAGTATATTTTAAAAGGGAGTTCTGAGAGTCCTTAAGAGAATAAATTAAGGACAGAAAAAAACAGCATAGCACAAAGATGATAATGTATTTTTAGCAATTTAGAGAAAATGCACAGAAATGTGTCTAAACCAGTTATGCTTATGGGTTGGTGTTATCCGAATCACAGAATTATGTGAAGTGCCTATCAGAGTGCAGGATTTGATGCAGTGTAAGAAATAATAAGTAAAATGAAGCACAGAACATTCAAAATCTGAAGTGACAGATACATTTTCATATACACTACATGAACTTTTGGTTCAGTGCTGTTACCTGCAGCTCTATGAAGTACTTCCCACAGTGGCCTTTTAGGCCTATAGCCAAAGCATAGATGTAGAAATCTAAAACTAATGCAGTATGGTCTTATCTGCAATATTTGCTGTATTGCAAGTGAGCTGAACCATGGTCAAGCCACAGGTGTCTGGGACTGGAAAAAATACAGAATTGTTGAGATAATAGGCTGTTATCAATGGTTCTGTGTCAGGGTGGAGGCTGGTCACAAGCAGTATCCCTTGGGAGTCAGTCTTGGAATTAATGCTCTTGAACATCTTCATCAATGACACAGACGATGGTATCAAGTGCACCCCCAGGGAGTTTGCAGATGACACCAAGCTGAGCGGTGCAGTCGATTCATTGGAGAGAAGGGAAGCCATCCAGAGGGACCTGGACAGGCTGGAAAACTGGGCCCATGAGAGGTTCAATAAGGCCAAGTGCAGGGTGCTGCACTTGGGTCGGGGCAATCCCAGGTATTTTTACAGACTGGGGGAAGATCTCCTTGAGAGCAGCCCTGCGGAGAAGGACTTGGGGGTCCTGGTAATGAGAAGCTGGACATGAGCCAGCAGTGTGCGCTTGCAGCCCAGAAGGCCAAGTGTGTTCTGGGCTGCATTAAAAAAGGGGTGGCCAGCAGGGAGAGGGAGGTGATTGTCCCCCTCTACTCAGCACTTGTGAGGCCCCACCTGGAGTACTGTGTCCAGGCCTGGGATCTCCAGCACAAGGAAAATGCAGAGCTCTTGGAACGGGTCCAGAGGAGGGCCACTAAGATGATCAGAAGGCTGGAGCACCTCTCCTACGAAGAAAGGCTGAAGAAACCGGGATTGTTCAGCTTGGAGAAGAGAAGGCTCTGGGGAGACTTCACTGTAGCCTTCCAGTATTTGAAAGGAGTATATAAACAGGAGTGGGTACATCTGTTTACGAGGGTGGATAGTGATAAGACAAGGGGGAATGTTTTAAAGTAAGGGGAGGCTTAAGTTAGATGTTAGAAGGAAGTTTTTCACTCAGAGGATGGTGATGCACTGGAACAGGTTGCCCAAAGAGGTTGTGTACTCACCAGTGGTGAGTACAAAGGATTGATCACAGTATTTTCTGAACTACATCAGTTCTTGGGTGGAAATACGATGATGAAAGCTAACCACTATGATGTAAAATAACTGCATCAATGTAGGTTTCTGTTCTGACCTAGGAAATACAATTTAACATTAAAAATCAGTGCTGAAGTGTGTAGACACAGAAACGAGTAGAACAAACACTGCAGAGGTATGTACATGCCACAGAAGTGATTAATAAAATGCTTACTTTCACAAACAAGAAAAGCGAGTTTCAATGTTGATTTGTCATCTGTTCAATCTGAAATTGCTGAGGCCTACGGAAGAAATCATTATTAATATCAGAAGATCTTACTGTAGATAAATAGTAGTTCCATTTTATCGCAGGATTTTCTTCTAAGGTTTCTGAGTGGACTGTGGGAAATTTCCATCTTTGCATCTTGCTTCACCCTCAATTAATGTCCTACCTGTAATACTATTTATACCGGTGTTAGTCATCAACAGACAATAGGGAAAGGAATGGACGTCATGCCAACTTCTGATACTCAAATCCCTTATAGACTATGAATGGAAATTAAGAATGCTTGGTATCTTACAGTTACCTGTATATTTCATTGTTCTACATCAAATTCAATTTGATTTCCAATTCTGTTTTGGCACAGAGACTGAGATTCCCAGGCAAAAGTGGTCCTTACATTCTCTTCAGCTATGTCCAGTGAAAAGCGTTGGTTAACTGTTGATAGCGAACTGTATTAGCTGAACTGCAGTGCTCATACTAAGTCTTCTCCTTGACCAAATTTTTATGTGTTTGGAAATGTATTCCACTCATTCGTCTCATTTCCAGCTTCTTGAGGTGCACGGTAGAACTTGGAGTTCCCCTGCAGTTCATCTTTATTTCTGACCTTGAACAGTTACACTGTATCTCCACGTGCTATTATACAAAGTGGCTGCATTCTTCTGAAACAGTTCTGAGTAGGTTTGTATCATACATAATTTGTCTACATTTCACTTAAACGGATTCTGTTTACCAGCTCAAGTTTAGCCTGAATTAGTCTTGCAGAATTTGTCAAACTCTGATTCTCCAAGGATGCAAACAGAATGCATATATTTTTCAATACTTATTCCCTTTTTCTCTATTTACCACAGTAGGTAATTTTTAAATGTCGGTCTAATGATGGACTTTGTACATCATTTCACATTGCAGGGTAGTGTCAGTTGCTGGAGTTGCAATGGAGGAAATGAATGTAAGGATCTCCAGATGCTGCTAGTGACTTTGGAAATATTAGCCATGTGTTCTGCATAGTGTTAAATGTATTGCCAAGAGGAGGATAAATAAGTTGCCTTGTCTCCTCTATAACAGGTAGAACACATCACAAAAGTATTAATGAAATCAGGATATAAAAACAGGAATCAGAATTACATAGCAAAAAAAGCTTAGTGGCTCTCTTTTGTCATGGCAGCATTAGACAGCCTTCCTCTCAGAAGACTTGGATAAATGTGACCTGTCTTGCTAACTCATTATTAGCAAGATGAAGAAAAAAGACCTGGCCCCAGGGCCCACTCCCACAAACCCTGATCTTCCTGACTTCAGATCTCCAGATCTGCTGAGCATCTCCACAAGACGTGAAGGGTAACACAGCCCCAGAAATGCTGAAGCAGAAAAGATGGCAGACAGTCCTCCCTTGAAGAGTTCATTCTCTCCAGGGAGCCATTCTAAGCTGAGGTGGAGAACACACAATATTTGCTTTTACAGATAAACCAGGGAAACACAATTGCATGATACTGGAATATATTTAATGTCCATCCCAGATATATGTGACACATGTGTAATTCAAGAAACAATTTGGTGATGACCTGTCAGGTGCTGCAAAACATCTTGAAAAAGCTACTTCATATCTGCTGTGTCTGAGAAATTGTACACTCAACCTTGTGTCCATTCTAGTCAGTATGTCTGGGCCATGAAAAAGAAACAAGCCCTTCTCATTCTTTTAAATCTCTTCAGGGCTCACCCAGCAAGATGGTCTTTCCTGAGGAAAAAGGAGAGATTTATATGAGCAGTTGTCTTTTCCATGATGCCTGATGATAACACTTTTTTTGAACAAACCCAATGGCATTATGCAACCAGAATCAGGATCTATAGCAAGTGTACTGGAGCAGCTGGTGACTGTGTCTGCCTATGGGAGCGGAGTAGAAATCAGACAGAAAACAGAAGAGAGCATATCCTTTTCTCAAAAAATCTTTTAAAAAATGCTTCTGCATT
>JAOWBP010004700.1:21810493-21820650 GCA_028571105.1 Tragopan temminckii | reverse complement strand
GGCAGCGCTGCGGCCGGGCGGCTCAGCCTCCCCGGCATCGCAGCCACGACGTTCACGGCTTTCAGCTGTGCCCTCCTTTCCCGAGACCGCGGGAGCAGCTCTTCGCTCGAGTTGAAGCTGCTGAAGTTTCAGCTGCGAGGTGTGTGGGCGTTGTGCGGGTGGTGGTGGCCATCTCCTGGGACATCTGCCCGCAGAAGCGCGTGGTGGTGGCAGCGGGACACCGGGGCAGGTGGCCCTGGCCCTGTGACTCTGCCTCCCACGGGGGCGCCGCCGGTGCCGTGCCGGGTCCTGCTTGCACTCGCACCTTCTGCGCTGCTGATGCTGCAGTGTCAGCAATTGCGGCCGCGCTCCTGGAGGGTCCAAAGTCATGATGGGCGACGCGAGCGGGACAGCGGCGTGAGTACAAAGCGCAAGAGTCGGGTTTCGCAGAAGCCACAACGTGTGAGGGTGCTGCAGCTGTCAGCAGCACATCGCAAAGCATGCCTCGGACGGGTGCTCGCTGCCGTCAGGTTGTGTTGGTTTCTCCAACAGCTTCCCGAACTTTGTAGCCCATCCTAATGAGAGTAGCGCCGCTCCTGGGAAATTCGTGCTGTTGTGCTGCAGCAGCAACTTGCAATAGTTCTGCCTTGCTGCCCTCAGTCCTAAAGGAGAACAGGTTGAGGAGATTCTAATTACCATCGTAAAGACCTGAGAAAGTTTTTCTAGTAGAGTGGTAGAAGTGCTGGGTCCCAATTGCACGAGGATATACATCATTCTATCCCCCTGATAACGGCTGTCCTCCTGGTGATAGTTGCAGCACTAGCGGTGGCTGCGTTCTGTGCTGTGTTTGTACAGCTCCTTGCACAAAGGCATTCCTTACTGTGACTAATCTTCCCAGGAATTACAGTGATGCAAGCAATAAGTAATTAGTATATTTTATTATGCTAGCGCTGAGAAACTCAGTCATGTTTGGAGGCTGCTCATCTTACAGTGCTGCAGAGAACTTCCTCTGGCTTTTTTATGACTGGCTCATTGATGCTCTATCAAGAAGCCTTCCTACTAATCTTGGAGAACCAGAAAACCCTCAGGCTGTATATCCTTCCCCTCGCTTTCCTTGGCTGACCACCCGCATTTAACAAAAGTGAGGTATCATCAGGGTACTGTGGTTTGGAAATCAGCCCCCCGTGGTAGTCCAAAAGTACAGGTGTTGTGAAAAGAATGTGAGCTGCCAAAACGGTGGATACTCTCTGAGGCACCTACTATAGCAATGCATGGCTTCTTAGATGGCAGGTAGCATGGAGGGTCAGAAAGATTCTGTGTAAATTGAGTGGAAGGCTTATTTGTAGTTTAAGTTTTGAAGCCACATCATCTTTCTTTACGGCAGCTGTTATTCCTAATCTGCATGTTGTCCCAACCTTAATTTCCAGCACTCTGTTTAATTCATTTATTTTTCCAGCTGAAATTCCTTTCCTTGGGAAGGAAAAGGAAAACCCATCACTGCAGTCATTTTGATTGTGAGCTATAGCCAGGTGCCTATGCAGCACCTGTGCAGCAGTCATCATACCAGTGCTTCATTTGGCGTGCATGCACTTTTCCAAAAATTAGTTATTAAGCCAGGGGCTGGTACCTCTGCCTGGACACATGCTTGTTGCACACAGCTGCAGGGCACAGCAACAACAGGAGCCTCCAGGGCTCTGTTTCTGTAGGCACAAGGCTGTTAGTGAGGCATTGACGCTTTCCTCTGGACTGGTGCTGAGATGGGGCAGGTGGGTGAGGGAGAGGCTGTCTCTGTTCATGATGGGCAGAGGATGTGTGCACAGTCCTGCAGCACACAGTCCAGGAGCACAAAGAGAGGTGACCATGTCTGCTCCCACAGTGCATGGCAGCTGCTATGGAGCTGCAGTAAGGATCCTTCAGCCTTCTTTGTTTTGGGATGGTGCTTGCTATCTAATGCACAAAATGCTCGTGTCTGATAAATGTCACATAACTGCATGTCTCCTGAGCTAGATTCATTACATCTCCTTAAACTGGCCTCTGGAGCAGTCTGATTCAGATCTTACTGGAGCTGAAGGGTATTTGCCTCCTACTTCAGTGGGTGAAGTGGTAAGCCAGCTCTTTCTAAACTGCACTGGAACAGTAGACAGTGTGGCATACTGTGCTGCTGGCACAGGTTTGTGAATTCTTTGTTTTGCTTTTTGAAGGATTACTAATCACATTTTCCAGGGGTTCAGTCTGACTTTAAATTTTACTACATGGTTTTCTGAAAGCGAATTTATAAATCATTGTTGTGGATTTTGAGTAACTTTGTTGTCATGCTGTTATTGATAGAGGTACAGTAATAAAGCTTTGAGTAAAGTCAGCTTAAAAAAAGGAGACTTCAGAAGTAATCAACCCAATCATATTCCCTTTGACATCACCGTAAGACAGGGCAATGCAGTGTCTCATTGATGAAGAGAAATATCTCACTGAAAGGTGGCAAGTGCTTGTGTTTCTTTGGTACAGCAAAATAATTCGTCTAGCACAACTGTAATATTCTTTGGTATTCTTGTATTGTAAGTTTCAGTCTTATTCAGCATTTCAAAGTGTCATGTAAGTCGTTATAATCAGGAGCTATCTATGGTGTGAAGATCAGATAGACTGTTAGAACATTATTAGCATCCTACTGGTTTTTAGTTTGTTACATATGCTTTAATGCACCTCTAGGTATATCCAATGTTTTGGTTTGAATCAGTTTGGCCCTGCTGGCTTTGATATGAGAATGGCATTTTAATGGAAGCTGGTATGAAACAAATGAAACCAATGAAAGGGCATCTGAGACCAAGTAAATAATACTGCCATTACTGCAAAGTACTCATTTAAAAAGATGGGGGAGCCAACTCTCTCCAAGATGTTTTAATATTTTGTTTGCACATTAAAGTAATGTTTACTTCTTCATTATAGAATCAGGAAAATGAAAACGAATTCTAGAGAAATAACTTGTTTCTGCTTTCATCAAAATGAACAAAAGTTGTATTGCGTGCACTTGCAGACATTTGGTTCAAAATATATCTTACTGGCTTGAGAAAAGAAATGACAGGCCTAGAGACATTTTCTCCAAATGTGGAAAAATAGCAGTAGACAATGATAAAAGTGAGGCAAAGACAGCACAGAACTGTCGTCATCATTGTAAAATAGAGTACAGATGAGAACAGCAGGGAGATCAACCAGCTTTGACCTGGATTTCACCTGAGCTGGCAGGTCTGCGTAAACTGTGTGTACTTCTGTTGATTAAACCAAAGGCACTTCTACTTAGTAAAGCTGATGCATTTGTCGCGTATTTCTTTGATTATATTAGTACTTTTTGCAGACAGGAATTATTGACAAGAATGTTCTTTTTTTGTAACCCATTTATAGTGCCATGCTGTATTGCTTTGCCAGTGAAACAACTGCCTTTGTGTGTCCTTTTCTAAGGAGCTACTCACCTGTGTTAGGGCAAGGTACATTCTGCTTTTAAACTGAGAAATTCAGAACATTCAGCTCTGCCTGTCCTTAGTTGAATTGAAAAGAGTGATTTGTGCTTCAGCTAGGCATGAAAATTAATAATACTGCATATAATTTGTGTACTACAGGAGTTTTATTTCTGTGATACACAAACATAACAAAGAAAGATAATATTCAGAATACATATTTCATAACCATTTTAGTGTTGATAGGGTATCTCTTCTTAAAAATGTCAGTCAGGGTATTGCTTTTGCTTCTGAATGTAATATGCATAGGTCTTTCATTGTTAATGAGTTTAACCCATAGTGTATGCGTGTGTGAGTATCTGTCCATGTGTATCTACCTTTACAGTCACTTTGATGACTTCTACTCTATTCTGAAGATGTGCTATGAATGCAGTTTTGCAAAAGGCATGTTTGGCATTATGCTTTTTTTTTTTTTTTTTTTTTCTTTTTTCTTTTTTTTTTTTGGCAGTTCATGGAAAATGAAAACTGGAACATTGTAGAAAGTCAAGAGTTTAACATGAAAGCCTCATGCAAACTTCAGTCGTGAATACACTGGTCATAACTTTTCTGGCTTCAATGCTGAAAATCTCATGTGCTGAAGGTAAAAGTTACGGATCAATGTTTTGCTGCAGAGAAGTTCTAATGCTGGATTCAAACCATAATATATACATGAATGAAAACCATAATTGAAGATGAACCTCAGTTTTATTCCTATCAACTTAATTTGTGTATCTAACCACGTTAACTAGGCACTGTATCCATGATTCAACAAACTACTTGAACATGTACTTAATGTTAAACAAATGAACCTAGTGATTAAAGTTGGGCATGTACTATCCAGCTGAATTAGGGCTGATATTACCCAATCTGTGTGACATCCTAGCCTAATGATTTCACTGATACAGCTTTTTTTCTACAAATCTTTTTTAGGCCAGGAAATGGTTAGATCTAATTCAGGTGTTCAGGAAATGCTCAGATGTTGTACTAAGAGATTAAGATAAGGATTATGGAGAAATACTGGTGGTAGGTGGATGGTTGGACTAGATCTTGGAGGTCTTTTCCAACCTTGATGATTCTATGATTCTTTGATGCTGCCATTTGTTAGGTCATGGCTGAAAAGGTCACTTAAACCCTTTACTGGTTTTGTCTTCTAAGAATGAAGTAATGGGAAAAGTAAAGTGTCTTAGTGGAAAGCCAGATTTGCAAAATTATTGGCATAAATTGGAAGATATTCCTAAAAATTTGCAGCTGAATGATGGCATCTAAGTTAGAGCATATCTGCAGATTTACAATAGAAATCTGCTTTTGCAGGAACAGCAGTTATGTTTTTGAATACCCATCAGAGTTGGGAGGGCCAGGAACATTTCTGTGGTTTTGCTTTTCCCTCTCCATTTTCTTGTGTGTACATTCTTTAGAATGTGAACTGGCATCTCTTTCCTTTTTTATCTACATCTGCATAATGCTGCCCTGCTGTGTTTGCTTTGCAACACCGTTTTAATTAACGGACCAAAGAGGTGACAGGAAAAGAGGAGATAGCCTGTTCATCATAGTGACCACAGTCTATAAGGGAGTCTTTTCAGTCCTGGCTGCATTCTTTCACTTGCTTAGCATTCACTTCATTTCATGGCTGGTTTAGCTAATGTGAAGGTAGCTGACCTTATTGCAGACTTCAGCTTTTGAAGAGGCAGGTTCTCTTTGTGTTAAAGTTGTGAGTCTTTGCTTAGCTTTGTTCTTTCTCCCTAACTGGCCCTGTAACACTTGTACTTTGTTGCTTGTAGCCAGTGATGTCACAGAGTTAAGAGCTCCGTGCAGACCTCTCTTTTATTTGGTGTTATTTACTACAACACCACCTTTTTTCTTTTCTTTTTTTTTTTTTTTTTTTTTTTTTTTTTTTTTTTTTTTAAGTGCATTCTGTTTTAAACAGACATATTTACAATGGATTACTTACTGACTTTGGATTGATGTCAGTCATAGCTATGGGTCTGTAAAAATACTCTTTGATTACATTAACTGCTTATAAATGAACAGGAGGTCATGCAGTATGAGCCACCCGACCATGGGTTTTCTTCATGTACCTGTGTTGTTCATTGGACAGGAAATCCCACTTATCCGAGTTCATGCAGAAATGCCCCACCCATCTTCAGGTAGCAGCAGCACAAGCCCAGCTATTGGAAACATGTTCACCGGTGTACACTCAAAGAGACCTCTTGAAGGAGAGGTAGGTCCTCAGAGTCTCATCATTAACAGTACAGTTCACCTTCCTACTTTAACTCGCAGGAGACAAGTGGTTACAAATGGGAAGCCTTTATTACAAGGTCCAGGCCCACAGTCTTTCATGACAAAACAGCAGGAATTGGGAAACGTATCTTCCCTGTGTACTGGTAATGACACTTCTTCTGCAGTACTATATATCTAGATGATACTGATTTTAGTTGATGAAATCCAGTCTCTTCTTTAGCATTCCTTTACTGCAACAGAAGAGATACTGAAACAGAATGTTCTACTATTTTTCACTAAAGTAATTCATCACTTGATTATGGCTAGGAACATTGTAATTGACAGCAGTTGCTCATATACCATAAGCTGTCCTATGTTTCCTTTTAAACAGCACAGTCTTACTTTGGTTTTCTAATGTAATTCAACAGATCCAAATAGTCACTTTGTGCTCTGTAGAGACAGAATTTTGTGAGTACTTCAGAAATATTCTGTCTTGGATGCATGAACACAGCTTTCCATCCATGACTAACAACTGCTTACTCATGATAGCAGCAGCATAGTCATAGTTTTTTAGTGTACTTAGACAAGGCAAGTTGTAAAGCACCTTGGAGCATGTCTTAACCACGGATTTGCAATTTGGTTTTTGGCAGTGTGTACCAATTTGGTTTTTGGCAGTAACCACTGTGTCTGCTGTAGAAAATAATGAAATGTAGCTCTCACAAGATTTGTAGCCTGGTCCTCAGTGGGTAAGTGCTTTTACATCAGAGATTTACGTGTCTATCTGGAATTACTTTCTTGTCTGCTCCTGAGTCTGTAAAGATTAAAGAGAACTTTAAGGTTTCAGAAATTATTGATTCTGGTTGGGCTGGAAATTGAGATGCTGCTTTTGAGGAATTAGAATATCTTACTTTAAGAACTTAATGTAGATAGATGTGAGGATTTCATGGATGGAAAAGAATTAAATATCTTGAAACACCAATAAAAGTTTCCATTTTCATTTGAGTACAAATGCAGAAAAGGAGACAGATTTCTTCTTTTATTCCAAGTGTATTGCTTCTCTTTGTCTTCCTTCTTCACTTTGTTTGCATTAAAATTCATTAAGTCCATCCACTTCAGCATGGCACACAAACTTGAAACCATCAGTATTTTAGAATGAGTTGAAAGTTAACTGCCTGCTTGAGTGTTCTGTGGAGTCGGGCCTATAGTAATGCATATATTTATTCATTGGGGAACCTCTGACTGGTGCTTGCTGTGGTGGTGGTGGGTATTCCTCACAGCATCTGGCTTCAAGCTTCTGCTTTTGGCAGTGAGAGGAAGTGGACTCTTTACTCTATGAGCTCTGGAGGAACTTCTCTCACTCAGTCTGCAGGTAGAGCCTAATTCTGTCTCAGTTCAAAGTGATTTGTTTAAACTTATCACAACATGGATCTCTGTCTTATATTTCTAAAACAGCCTAATGTAACAGTTGCTTCACCAGCTGTATACTTTACAGAGATCATCACATGGCAAAGAGTGCATCACCTAGTTTATAGTCTTTGGTATTTGGGGATTTGGGTCCACTATCCGTAACCACGGTGTTCCTGACTACTGTTGTTTTCACCCTTCTTCCTTGGCGCACTCTTCTGTCACACATTTAAAACAGTCTGGTGTTTTGTGGGATAGTGAATAGAGAGATTGCAGCAAAAGGCCTGGCACTGGGGAAGTTTGTAATTAACACTGCTGCGTAAACATTGTTTGCTTGTAATAAATATGTGACTGAAAAGACAAGAGGCAGGGACAGTTGTAAAGCAAATGAGGAACACTGGGAAAGAGATAAGGAGACAAAGGGAATGAGTGATGAAATACTTGCCTTCCAAAAGCATATCCTGTATTTTTCTTCTGTAGTCAGACGATCCAGGAGATCTGCATAGCCCTTAACTGTACCCTGTTCCCCTTCATCAAATGGATGTTAAAATATTACACTTGTAAATGAGAGAATATGTTGTGATTTTATTTTTGAGAATTTATAGAATGGCAGAAATTCTATGAAATGCAAATAGTTACAATGGAGGAAGATACTACAAGCTTCAGATACCATGGACTTAAGATTCTATGTTTCTATTGATTGGGATTAATCATAATTATTAACAATACTGCTTACAAAGTTAAAGTAGTATATCCACTATGGAAGAAAAAATATTCATCCACTTAGCCACATCCAGTTAATTTTCTAAGACTTTGATCCCTGATATGCTGTTTAAACCTTCTAAATTAATCTATAAACTTTGAAAAACTGTTAGTCTGAAAAGTGCCTGTGTAGTTCTTTCATATTTTGTCCTTTTCTAGTGGCTGTTACATAGAGGGAATGTCTTCTGATAGGCATTTAATTTAAATAAAAAATATTTTTTTCAAGAAGTCAATGGTTTTCCTTTTACAATTGTCTCAAGATGATTTAAAGAAGCAATTCAGGAGTGTGGGTTTTTTTTATTATTATTTGTTCTTTTTTTTTTTTTAACTTTAAAACATATGGGATAGTAAAAGCAGCAAGATACACAACAGACTGACTTAGTGGTTTTAGAAAATAGCTTCCCTATTCTCTTTCAGTAATGGATAAGCAGCACCACAACAGAGAAGAAGGAAAGAACAGAATATTTTAGAGCAGTCCAACCATGTGCCTTGTTTTCTGTGGATTTTTATTTATATATTTATTTGTTTATTTGGACAGGAGATGGTATTGTATGCTCTAAGAGGACAATAATAATCTACAGTAAGCACAACATGCTCTCAGCAACAGGCTGAGAATCTTTTATTTGCATGAGAACTATCTTTTATAGTGATTGAAAGCTTTGACAGACAATGGTTTTTAGAAAGGATGCCACCTCAAGTCACATTAGGAGAAAATGTTACACTTCTGTGCATGATGAGAACCTAAAGCATACTGTACATTTTTATTATATGGAGAAAAAAAACAAGTCTTAATAGACACTGATGTATGTTCCCAAAGGGGATATTTTGACACAGAAATTTGGTGCAAAATTCAGGCATGACAGTAAACATAATTGACACTGGAAATCTACAGTCTCTAATTTCATTTGATATGTGTATTTGACCACTTTTTGTGAATATTCAGTTTCACACTTACCAGATTCGCTCAGATTTTGGAAGCAGATCTTTATTGACAGTAGTTGCTCAGGTGACAGAGAGTTGTAAACACATCAGGGAAAAATAAGCAGAAAGAGGTGAGAACAGCAGAGGAAGATAGAAGTCCAGAAGGTGATAGCATTGGTCTTCAGCTTTTCTTTTTCAGTGCAGAAGATCTTTTGACAAATGTCTTGTACTGAAAAATAATGTAATTTAAAAAATCCAGCTTTCTACTGAATGTTCTATTGCTATGGTAAATTTTAAAAGAAATTCTAATCTTAGAATAGTCCAAATTACAACTGTAGTGATACCCAGACCACGTTATGTATTTGAAGATGTACTGCTTAGCTTATCTTCTCTAAATAAACATATCTGAGCAGCATTTCATCTGAAGAAACTAGTAGCTGTTCTTACTGCTTGTCTTATTCACTCATTTGTACAGACAATATTTTTTTGAATTTGAGCTGGATGATATTCAGGCACATCCTGAGGGCTATTGTGACTAACATGGTAATAAAAATCCCTAATATTTCAGAAGACACAATGTGTTTTCCGGGCAGCCAACATGTACCTGCTCTCTCTTATTATATGAATGAGAACATATTTTTCTGAAGTCCATCAAGAGGTATTAAAAACAAACATAATTCTGGTGGTTTAGCTAGTGGAGGACACCTGGGCTGTTTCCCTCATCATTGTCTAGTTGGAGACAGTGGAGTGTAGGGTCCTGCTGGGGGACTTGGGGACCTGGTCTGAATTGCTGCGATCATACTTATGTGTTTATGGAAGTTCATTTGAAGCTTAAAGCAGATTTTCCTGTAATGTTAGATAATATATTGTAGTCTTCAAGCAGCTCAAATTTGTCCAGTGGAGAATTTCTGCGGTGATTGCTGTTATCCATTGAGGTGCTGTTTGTGGAGGTGGTGTAGCTGCTGTACTTCCAGCCATTGTGCTTATAACACAGCAGAGATGCACCAGGTGGACACAGGAAGGGGGAAGGCTTTTGGTCTTCTTTACTTATCTGTTTGTGGTTTGAGCTAGTATATTTTGCAAGACTTTCTAGAAATTGTGAGCAGCTCTCAGTCAAGAGAGCTGTAGCCATCTTCTTGCTTACCCTGTTGTCTCTAGCAGCAGATGACAAAGCATATGTAGGAAGTCCAAGACTGGGAAACTAAGCTCACCTTTTTTTCCATCCTGGTTGCTCTATTAAAACTGCTCTACTCAACATGTGAGTACGTGTCTGAGGCTGCATTATAACTAGGAAGATTTTTTGAGGGGAGTAGGCGGATGGAGAGGGAGGGTCTTTTTGGCTTTTTTCATAGGCATTGGAAGGAACAGCACCTCCAGTGCTGTTAAGCT
>JAOWBP010004700.1:21784679-21810393 GCA_028571105.1 Tragopan temminckii | reverse complement strand
CCACACTGTACTTCCAAAGCAATTTAAAAAAAAAATAAAAAGCCTCATTCTGCCATGAATTAGTTTGAAGTTTGAAAACTTGAGTTTACAGCAACAAAGAATACAGTTGAAAGACAAGCCTCCTGCAATTAAGCATGCTGAGGATACCGCTTAAGTATATATTTTATGGGTATCCCTCAGGCAGCTTATGTATTTCACTTTGATTTTAAAAAGGTGCTTCATGTTCAGGCTGCCTAACTGCAATAACTTCATCTGGCCAAGTCACTCACAGATAAAAAAATGGTTAGATTCTCCTTGATATTTAAGTCCTAGGCACAGTAAAGGTTACGCTATTTTGTCTGTAGTACTTTTAACTTTTCCTTTTTTTTTCCCTCTATCTTTTTTTTGGTCTCTACCTACACTGTTTTACCTTAACTCTGTGTATGAAATAATATGACATTTATACTCCCCAGTACCTTCATTCCAAGTTTTAGGAGTAATGGCAGCTGTATGTCCAGGTATTCCTGCAGCAGGCCCCGGTCCAGTTGCAGCACCGCTCATTGCGTGCATCCCAATACCTAACAATTTGACAGAGGAAAGAATCATATTAAGAAACAAGCATTCAACAACTATTCTGCTTTCTAGCATACTAGCCTTTTCAGGCAAGTAGTATTTCTGTGCATTAAATATGGTTTTATGAAAATTTTACTGTGAAAGAAAATAGATAACAAAGCTTAGTAAAATCATGTATCCTAAAAAAAAAACAAACCTCTACTTGTTAGCAAAGTGATATATACCAAAACAAACTACTAAAATCATTACTAACCAATATCAGTTTAGCACTCAATTTCTAATACTCACTCAATAATGGAAGCGTTCAAAAAATGTAAGAGGTACAGGGTGTTAACAAAGTTTTCTCAAGACCAAAGTGTGCTTTGCTTACTGCACTTAAGATTTATTATCATTGGAAGAGAAAGACTAATAAAGAAAATTTTACTTTCCTTAAGGGTAGTCAACAGCACATTATACATGGTTTGTTTTACTTTCATCTGCTCCAAATTTTCTATGTTTTTACCACATAATAACAGGAAACTGGAAATTACTCTAAGAAGAGTAAAATTGTGATGGATAAACTATGATTAGCACTCAAAAAACATCAGGTATAATTGAGATGGACACTTCTATTTCTGTGTACAATATTCTATTAATAATAGGTAGGTTCTATGCACTTCCTCAATAATAAAAAGTTCAGAATGCTGACCCAAATTATAATCGTGAGCACCATGTTTCTGTAACATTCCACAAGTAGAACTTCAAGAATTACTTGTGCAATGACACAAGGCCTAGCTGCACTTACCAGACTGTCTGTTGAAGGCACTGGGAGGCTGCTGTTGTTGAATGCCAGGAAGGGTCCGCTTTCCCTGAACAGCAAGCTGGAGGTTTTCTGGCAAAGGCTGACCTCTAGCTAACATTTTGTATGCTAAAATCTGAGCCCGAAGTTGGTGCAGCTGTACAGGGCTGAAAGGGGAAGGACCTCTGTTGGGTTGACTCATAACTTGTGGGTCCCCAGGTATAATAGGTCCTGGCTGGCTGGGAGTCATCTGGGGTGGAGTCGGACCTCCTCCAGACATCGGACTGGATACATGCTCTGGTGCCCCTAGTGGAGACGGGTGTGGAGACATATAACCTAAAACAGATAAGATGATCACAAGTTTAGCATCCCAGCTAGTCAAATCTATATTCCACCACATTTCTTTGGCAGTACACAAGCACCTCTCTCAAGTCAGGATGGTTGTAATATTTTCTGCAAGAACAAAGTGCCACCTGCAATTAGCTACATAAGCTGTTGTTTGAGCAGTTATGGTTCTGTGGTTCAAATATTCCTAAAAAGAACAATCTTCCTCATATTTGGAGAATGACAAATTTTAACATGAAATACAATGAAGAGACATCAGAATAGCAGACTAGTTCTAGATTAAGGAAGAGACAGAAATCTGTTGGAGTGCATCCAGATAAGGGCCACAAAAATGATACAAGGCATGAAAAATCTCTCCTATGAGGACAGGCTGAGATAGCTGGGGCTCTTCAGCCTGGACAAGAAAAGGCTCCAATGTGACCTGAGAGCAACCTTTCAGTATCTAAAGAGGGGTTACAGGGGTTACTTCAGCAGAGTCTGTTGCGACATAACAAGGGGAAATGATTTCAAACTTAAAGAGGGTAGATTTAGGCTGGATATAAGGAAAAAGTATTTTACAGTGTGGGTGGCAAGGCACTGGAACAGGTTGCACAGAGAGGTGGTGGGTGGCCAGTTGAGGGCTCTGAGCAACTTCATCTAGCTGTGGACATCCCTGTTCGTTGCAAACGAGTTAGACTAGATGACCTTTTGGTATCCCTTCCAACTCTAAGGATTCTATGATTCTAGTTCACTGTATATTTTGCAGCTTGATGTTTCAAGGTTTGTGTTTGTGTTTGTTTTTTTTTTAATGCATATGCATCAAAGAACACCTACTCACTGACACAGACCTTCCTTGCAAAACTCTCCAAACACAAAAATAGAAGTATTTATTTTATATATAACTGCTTCTTAATTGACAAAGATTAAATCTTTGTATAAGACAAAGAACATCAAATGTCTCTTCCTAGGGATGCCTATCTTGGAACTGGAACCTCAACTGCCAACACAAACATCCCTTAAGAAGAAGCTGCTAAAAATGGCAGGACTCAAATGAAGCTCCAAGAGAGCAAGCAAAATTCTGAATCAAATGGCACTTGAACCTTATTTTTTATCACTTCAAATGATGAAATATTTAAAAGAAATCTTGACTTCCACTAAAAATTAAGAAGACAAATGATTAAAGTATCAAAGGATCATATCTGTAAAATCTTTCTACCAAACAGAATAAGAAATTTACATACTTACAGAAGAAGGTAAGAGAATTTTATTTAAGATACAGAAAAAATTACAGAAATTTAGTTCAGTATGGTATTTACCTTAATGGTCATTTCAGCCATCAATTAATTTTTTTTTTTTTAAACAGAAGAATCAAGTATAAGCTCACAATAAATAACAAGAATATATAACATTTTAGAACTTACAGTGATTGTGCCAGATCAAAGCTACCATTTTTATTTTCTTTTAAGATAAGAAATGAATAAGGCTTTCCCACTGATAGAGTGGTCAGTATTAACATCAGTTCTTGTGAAACTCTCAACCAAGAAAAAGATGAAGAACACCTACTCACTGACACAGACCTTCCTTGCAAAACTCTCCAAACACAAAAATAGGAAGTTAGGTGCAAAAATCATTTAAAACTAGGGCTGAAGAAATAAACTGTTTTGAGGTCATATGCTGGCAGGCAGATGGTAAGATGACCCAACACATCTTCTTTCATCTTTAAAACTCATCAGAAAGCAAAATGCAGTTAATTTAAAAACAGTAGGGACAATGAACATTGTTTGTGAAATTGTAAAATCTTGATGAATTCTGTAAACTATCTTAATATGAACTTAAACAAATACCAATCAGTGATTAGAAGTACACATAGAGTAGGTCCCAGAACCTTTAACACCTGCAGTTCTTATGCTTACAGTTACTAATAGCAATTTAAACCACCTGAACTACTCAAAATTGGTCTGTGTGCCACTCCCATGTCAGACTAACTGCATTTTACTTTTACTCTCAATACCAGGAAAACACAGGAAATTATCATAGAAGCATAGGATGGCCTGGGTTAAAAAGGACCACAATGATCATCTAGTTTCAACCCCCCTGCTAGGTGCAGAGTCGCCAACCAGGTTGCTAGACCAGGCTGCCCAGAGCCACATCCAGCCTGGTCTTGAATGCCTCCAGGGATGGGGCATCCACAACCTCACTGGGCAGTCCATTCCAGTGTGTCACCACCCTCTGAGTGAAAAACTTCCCCCTAATATCTAACCTAAACCTCACTTGTCTCAGTTTAAAACCATTCCCCTTTGTCCAATCACTATCCATCCTTGTAAACAGTCATTCCCCTTCCTGCATACACTCTCTCATTGTGTACTGGAAGGCCACAATGAGGTCTCCCCATGGCCTTTTCTGCTCCAAGCTAAGTTCCAAGCCCAGTTCCCTCAACCTTTCTTCAGAGGAGAGGTGCTCCAGCCCTCTGATCATCTTATTGGTCCTCCTCTGGACCCATTCCAACAGCTCTGTGTCTTTCTGGTGCCAGAGGACCCAGGCCTGCACACAGTACTCCAGATACAGGAGCCGAGTAGAGGGGGACAATCACCTCCCTCTCCTTGCTGGCTACTCCTCTTTTAATGCAGCTCAGAACACATTTGGCCTTCCAGGCTGCAAGCACACACTGCTGGCTCATGTCCAGCTTCTTGTCCACCAGGACCCCCAAGTCCTTCTCCACAGGGCTGCTCTCAGGGAGATCTTCCCCCAGTTTGTATAAATACCTGGGACTGCCCTGACCCACGTGCAGCACCCTGCACTTGGCTTTACTGAGCCTCATAAAATCTCCAGTTTCGGTCCACTTTATACAGCCTCCATCACAGGAACACCAGGCTTCTTTTTGCAGATTCTTCTCATTCCTCTTACAAAATAAATCTAAACATACATTTAATTTTCTGGATAAGTCTACTTACCATTTTAACAATTGAAAGTAAATTTCATACTTCCAGTACCAATATAGGCACTTCCAGCAGAGTTCATTCACGTAAGTTGAAAACATTAACACAGCCCAAATTCAGTTAAATGCGGTAAGATTATTATTTAAACAGCCAACTATGAAGTCAGAGCAATGGACTTCCCTTTCTATTTAATCTATTAGCATTAAAATAAGGGTTTTAAGACTAAAACAAGGACATCATTGTGCTTGAGTTCAAGAAAAGAAAACTGGTCGCTGGAAATAGTCAGGAATGCTACCCTTTCTAAAATTTGGCAGTGGAAAGCAGTAACTGTTGAGGAGACAGATACCAGCAGGCCGCCTGTAAATTGGTGTCCAACATTTGTAAGCAATGGTGTTGTAGTATGATTGCAACGAAAATGTAACAAACTGTCTCAACTAGCAAGAGATTATTTCTGCATGACCAGCTTACCACTGAACATCAAGAAAGTAAAAAATTCAGAATCTAAATAATAAAGGTGCATGTTTTAGGAATTATAATTAGTTTAAAAAGTAAATAAATAAATGCAAAAATCTCAGACTAGTGACCCTCATGGAAACAGAAAATACGTATTTATGAGCAGAATGACAGATTTAACTTAGAAATGTTTTTGACTTACTCATCAAGGTAAGTCTCATCACCTCAAAAAGGATCCACTTTTTGTTTCTTCACAGACTGTAATAATCATTGCCTTGAAAATTCTGTCCTGACTTGCTCTAAATTCAGTGGTCCTCATTTCAAGATTGTTCATTTGCAGCATATGTTCAGATTACACAGATCATGTATACCTACAACCACATGTGCAGTTCAATTTATTTCTAATTTATAATCCACATCTACATGCACATTTTCTAGATCCTCAAAATTGTGGATGCACATTTTCCAGTGAGCTGCAGATTTCAATGTTTTATTTATGTATTTATTTATGCACTTTGTGTTGTTGGTGGTTCTTTTGTTTGTTTGTTGTTTTTTTTAAGTGAATGCATGCTTTGGTACTTAGAAACACACTTCTGAAAGAACCTCCTTTTTTAAAAAAACAAAGGTTGTAATTGGAACACTTAAAGTTCAGATTAAATCTGGTTTTGTGATCACTTCTAACCATACACCACATACAGAAGGACTGTCCATGCATTTACCACAAATTCACAATCCACTTTCCTATTCACCAAGAAATAAAACCATTGTTTCCTTCTCTAGCTTCACATCTCTCCTCAGAATCTTGGAGTCTCTTTACAGGTTCACAGATTTCTGACAGTAAGGAGCTCTATGGTTATTGCAGTCTTCCCGACATGAGTAAGACAGACTCAAAGCCTTCACCTTCTACAACAATTCCCACCGTTTCGGATATAGGATTTATCAGAAAGACATCCACCACTGACTTACATTTCAAGTGACATAAAACCTACCACAAATATTTGGGTAATCCTTGTCCCAAAAGTTAATAATCTTCTTCAAATAAGAGGCAGATTTTTAATATAGTCTGAATTCATAAAACGTGAATTTGCAGGTATCAGAATTGCCTGTACTTTTTTGAGTCATCCATTACATTCCACTCTAACATCTAGAAATGAGGAAATTGATCAAGAATATAAAAAAATGCAGCGCACCATTCTCTAAGCAAAAGTACAAGTTTTCCAAGTTTCAAAATCATTCTTTTATGTATTTTCTACTCAAGACACCATTACATGGAATCATTAAGGCTGGAAGAGACTTTCCAAGATTATCTATCCCAACCACCTGCTCAAACAGGGTCAGATGCATCAAGCCACCCAGCAACATGTCCAGAAGGGTTTGGAGATTATCCCCATGAATAGGTATTAGACAATCTCTATGGATAACACTCGCACTGTTCAGCCACCCCTACAGTGAAAAATTGTTTTCTCATATTCCAGTGGAACTTTGTGTATTTCCGTTTGTGCATTTTGCCTCCTGCTCTGCCACTGGGCATCACTGAGCAAAGAATGTGGCCCTCTCTGTTGCTTCTTTTGTTCAGTATATGAGGTCTCACCTCATATGAAGCTTCTCTTCGTATGACAGATGCTCCAAACATTTGATACTGCCTTAAATATTTCTCAACATTGTTGTTAACTGCAGGTATTATAATGTAATGTGATACAACGTTTCATCCAATTTACTCTTGCTCCTGGGTGCATGCACTACATTCCATCTCACAGTTTCAAGTACTGCATATAGGAACATGCATTCAATTCCACCAGAGCAACCAGAACTTTTTTCAGCATCGTTGCTTCGTATGACATAATTCTACACTACGTACACAAAAGACAGCTTTCAGCACTGATTTTGTACTTATTTCCAGATCACTGACAAATAGAAGTGCTCCAAAAATTATGCCTCCTATCTTATTATGTTGGCCCAGGATGCCAGAGGTGGATGTTGATGGTACATCAGAAGAGACAGAATCTTCTCACCAATATTCCATTACATGTTGTTGCCATGCAACAGGTGGCAGCAGAAGGGCAGTCTGACATAACAGCATCTGACATGGAAGTACAGATAAAGCAAAAGTATGTCACTGAATTCCTCCATGCAGAAAAAAAAAAGGCACCCACTGACATTCACAGACACTTGCTGAACACTTGTGGAGAAACAGTAAGTGTGAGTGAGGCAGTGGGTGGTGCGTTTAAGCTGTAGCAAAAGGGATGTGGAAGACAAGCCACATTTCAAATGGCCATGCACAGTTGTCACACCACAAAATGAAAAACACCTGGATCAACTCATCCGTTCAAATCTGGAGATTACAAACAGGACTGTGTACAGAGGTGAATATTGGCTTCAATGCATGGTAAATAACGATGGCAACACTGAAATATCACAAAGTTTGCACCAGGCCAACAAATGCTGAGGTAGAAAAAGAACACTGGAAGTTTGCCAGGATCTGCAGAACTAATATGAAGCTGAACGTGACAGTTTCCTGGATCACATCATTACCAGTGATGAGATATGGTGTCACCACCATGAGCTAGAATCAAAACAGCAGCCCATGGAGTGGAGATGTGTGAATTCCCCAACAAAGAAAAAGTTTTGGATGCAGTCCTCAGGGGGTAAAGTGATGTGCACTGCCTTTGGGATAGGAAAGGGATGGTGCTTCCAGACTTCATGGAACCCAAACAATCAGCTCTGACCACTGCATCACAACACTGACTAAGCTGAAAGCCCTAACTTCCAGAGTCAGGCCAGAGAAGACATCCTTTCTCTTGCAACACAGTAATGCAGGCCCTATACCAGTTTGAATATTATGGAACACACTGCCAGTTTTCACTGGGCTGTCCTATCACACCCCCATCATAGTCCAGACTTGGTGCCTTCTGCCTTCCATCTGTTTGGGCTGATGAAATATGGACTGCACAGGCAACATTTTTCTAACAATGAAACTGTCAGAGCAGCTGTGAAACAGTGAGTCACCTCTGCTGGTACAGATTTTGACGAGCACAGCATGTATGCGCTTGTTCACTGCTGGCAAAAATGCACAGCTAATGGTGCTGACTATACTGAAAAACAGTATTTTGTAGCTGAGAATTTGCTCTATCAAACAGTGTTATTACGTTCTTGTATCTGCTGTAGTTTCCATGCAAATAAACAGGAGGCATCACTTTTAGAGCCTTCATATTTTGAACAGCACTGAATCAAAAACAACATACAAAATGAACTAGAAATATTCCCAATAGGATGACCAACTTCTAGTAACAGAGTTTTATAATCTAACATTCAACAAGTTTAATATATTTAATAGAACTTATATTGATTTTATACAGTGCTATTCCTCTCTTAAATTGCTGTCAGAGAGTAACAATCCAAGCACCTTTTGTAAGTATTTTATAAGTATATTATGACAAGCTGTGCCTGTCATACTACTACTAGCTTTACCATTACATGGGCTGTCTGATTGTGCTACCCACTGTAAAAATACCATTCTGCATCTGTTCATAGTTTAATAAATCAACCTAGTTTACAGTCCCCAGAAAAATAATAGTATATTTGTTTGACAGTAATGATTTTTCAATAAAACTGTTTCCAATGGCCTGCATCATAGGCAGCCATACAAAATTAAAAGACAGACAAAACTCTTTATTTTACCTAGAATCAGTGCTAGGCTAACCATGATATGTAACCATTCTGCTTACATGTTTAAACTAATTGCAGTCATCCATTCCCTAATGTTTTGAACATTTTCAGCTACTTTCCACTGAACTTTTGAAAATAACAATAATCATAACATGTATTCACCTACTTTGATTTCATGCCTACAAGCAATAAACCATAAAAAAAAAAGATCTAGAACCAATAATGTGTAATTTCTACTTGATTTGCATCTTGTAAAAACTATATACAACTAATGCAAACTCAAGCTACTACTCCAAAGTCTCCAAGTGTATGTTACATCATAAATTTTGGTTTCTAATAACATACCAAACATAACTGCAGATTTTGTCCAAATTAGAAGATTCACTATTCATCTCTCCATGTATTTGTAGAAAACTCACATTACTCCCTCTAGTGTGGGCACTCATGGGGAGAAGGGTTTCTTTTACTTTTACTTTCTACTTCTCTCTTTTTTTAAAGTCTCTTTTACTACATAACCTATTTTCTCAGAGGTTGTGGAAACAACTCTAATTGCCTGGTATATCAGACTGAAAGTAGGATACCACGTGTTGCAGGGCTATCAAGAAGTGTGGTTTTCTGTCATGGAAATATACATACTATGTCAGCAAACAAGATTTTCCTATCACCTGTAAGAGCTTCTACTGCTACCAACTTCATTCATGAAAAAACAATCATATAAGAAGAAAAACAGATGACAAACAGGCAAAGAAAGCTGAAAAGCTCCTCATTAACATAGAGTGCTTTAAATATTAGTGTTTTGGAGGTTTGTCTTTTTTTTTAAAACTGTTTCTTGAAAAAGCCTACTCAGGTGAGAACTCCAGTATTCTTGATTTACCTTGCAACCGTTGCTGACATACAACAACGAGATAGCAAGAATCTGCAATGTTTAAGCAGACACAGATATTACTAATACTATGATCTATTGCAGAACAATGCAGTTGAGAATTCTGATCTCAGCTAGCACAGAAAAGAAGGCAACTTAGTTTTCTGTATTTGAAACATTCGCAATTTTTGTTACTGTATATTTGAACTGACTATGTTTGAACTGGACCCATTTCTCACCTTCCAATTAAATGTCCTGTTCATTTCAAGGAACAATTTCACTACAAGCAAAACAATGAATGCAAAATCAGGTAAAATCTTGCTCTCAAGTGATTGTGCTTTTATGCTACTGAAGTCAGTGAAAATGCTTTAATCAATGGAGAATTTTGTCCTGGTAGAAGTTATTTTTCAGTTAGCTGATACTAAACAATGAAATTGGAAAACAATACTTCATTGTGTTGAAGGTCCAAGACAGAGACTCCAATGATGCATTAGCCACTAGGGTCATAGTCATCAGTAAACTGCAAAGCCACAAAGAAATCCAGGTAAAATCATTTTGCTAGCCTTTGTCTGTTTTATCCTTCCAGCATTTTTCTTACTCTCTGTAATAAACGTGTAAACACAGCAAACAAGTCTCTTAACATATCAAATGTGTATCAAATCTGAATCTTAACTTCAGGTGGGATTCTTCAGGTGTTAAAGTAATACAGTTAACTCTACAATATACCAAGTCTCATCTGCTGAACTAATTAATACTGCCAGATGTTACCAGTTAAATCTCCAGCATACTGCTTACAAAATGCAAGTCCTTTTATGCTACAAACTAAATGATATAAAGATAAGTAACAACATAGTAAGTAAAAGGCGTTTCTATTTTCTGACATAAAAAAATAATTGGCAAATAGTTTGATCAGCCCTTGATCAAACAACACAGATACTGAAGAAGATTGCTTCAGGTTTACTTGGATTCTTCTCTTACCATTCCTTCATCAATGGAATAGAATAGATAATATTCTATTGCATTTCCATTTAGCCACATCTGTTTAACAGACAAAAGCTAACATTTGTAACAGACTTACTCCAATTATTTGCCCTAGCCATGGAGTTGAACCTTAAGAAAATGCATTTTTTCTTTTTTCCAATACATGACCAATAAACACTCCAGACAGGATGTTATTCACCTTGCTACCTGATTTGAGCTAAGTTTTTCCAAGCAAAGATGAATGAAAATAATTAGAAAACTATTCCATGGAACTGCTGACTCTTTACAGCAGAATGTGGCCTCAAATTCATATAGCATGCATAGTATGTATGAACCTTGGCTATGCTGGTCCATTGGACTCTGAGGTGGGCCCATCCCAGGGTGAGGAGGTCGCATAGTCTTCATGGAGCCACAGTGAACATCTTCAACCATTCCTTTCTCATGTAAGCCATCAATGGACTGTGAAAACAAAATAAGTATTTAAACAGAAACAATGCATAAGTTCGCTATAAAAATCCAAAGGAGTTTAACTCAAAACCTAAGTAAATACAAAATACAGAAGTAGAAACTTTTCTTAACTGTCATTCAAATAAATTCAGCTGAAACATTTACCTCTGGAATCAAACATTTTAGAAAGCACAAATACCACTGGACTGCTCGTTCGTTCCATTTCCGTTTCTTTTTTTGACTTTTTTTTTTTTTCCCCCCCTCCTTAGGATCTGTTTGGCAACGCCAGAGAGGCAAACTGCCCACATACAAGCACATGAACGGCACTGGTCTCATATTACAAAGCAGTGTAACATACACCAACTTGTTAAAGTACAGCCTGTGGCTTGGCTTGAGCTATTTTTAGCCCAAACTTTGCCCTTTCTGTCTCTGCTCTACTGGAATGCCCTAAACACTTTTTCTCTTCTAACACGAAGATATAATTGCTAGAGGTTCCCTAGTTTTGCCTGCAAAGAAGAGGTTAAGGCAATCAAGGAATGGGAGACAAGGTTCTACTCAAATACTGCACTCCCTTCAGGTCCTGATACTTTATTCACTCAAGAACTACAGTTACCATGGTATTTGGTATGCAGAATAGGGCCAAATGTCTTCCAAAGACGGTGCAGAGAATACAGCTTGGGGTCAGAAAAACATGCTGGAGGCATGCAGGGCACTGGAAATTGTTCCTTAATAGAAACTGTCAGATTCCAAGTATGAAAACAAGGCAAAAAGTGGTATCAGAAGAAAAAGATGCCTTAAGAAAACTAAAAAGGTTTACCTGAGAACAAGAATTACACAAGGTCCCTAAAATGAAATGAGATTCTGTTTACTCACTGATAACTTCAGATAACTTCATTTGCAAGGCTTGGTACTAGGAAAGAAAATCATTCATCTCTATACAGAAACATCAAACTACCTCACTCTAAAACAAATACACAGGCACAGTAAGTATTGTTATTGCAAGCCCATTGTACACAGAGACCTTGCAGTTTGTTTAACATAAATGCATGCCTATTAATTGAGAACTCTTTATAAAAGAGATAGAAAAACTTTTTCCAACTGAAAATAGAGGTTGCCTAGGAAGCTACATTAAGTTAAAGGAAAGCACAGACAAATTTCTTCTCTTTGAGAAATTTGTTGCATAAGGATAACTCACGTTTAATTAATCCATTTTACACAGAAAATGGGAAAGAAGATAAAATTCTACATTTTATTTGTAAATTCTTCATAAAATTATTAATTTTCCATCAAAATAATTTTACTAGATTTAAAGCATCTTTAAACAAAAAGTGTTTGTTTTTTTTTTTAATTCAGCATTTTTGAATCATTTCACCATCATTTTTGCCTTACCAGAAACTAAGAGTTAAAAAAAGAAAAGTTACAAAAAAAGGAGAAGCAAAGAGGAGTTTTGTTTCAATAGGATGTTTTATCATGCCAATACAAAAACACTTGTGAAAAGAATTTGTATCAGAAAAAAAAAACCTGACACACTATTTTTGAGTACATGAGTTTGGGATATGGAACAGAAACGTAAAGATAGACTGAAGTGAAAAATAGTTTCACTGTGCCGATCAAATAAAGCTAACATCCTTTTCTGAAGTGCAAAATGCTCTTCCTGTTTCTTCTCCCCTGTTTATGAAGGCAATCAACCCTGATGAGAATGCTTAGTTCACATCTTATAGAGCTGAATATTACACAAACAGAAACACTTGTACAGCCAGAACCATTCCTATTTTGCCACAGTTCATATCTATAACTCAACTTTAGGACCTCCAAGAGGAGAAACATATTGAGTAGGAAACCAGATCTGATTTCTTTAACAGAGGACTATGGCTGTACACACCTGTGGTGTGACGGCAGGGATGGGCGTCACTGCATTAATGGACAGCAACAGTGTTGTTCTCTTGATGCTAGAAACTTCGAAGAGTCTGAGATGGTACACAACATACATATTCAGGGCATCAGAAATACAAGCACAAGAGGAGGTGGACAAACCATTTGGGTGCTAATGAAAAGCAGCAATGAAGAAGAAAGCAAACACATGCCCACACTTCTTTCAAAAGAATTTAAGGCAAAACAAATAGGAATGGAAGGATAGACACATGACCATAAACAGAAATGCCAGCTGGAGGAATGGTTCTGTGGGAAGAAGAGCTGACCAAAAGAACAGGGTTTTGTAAGAGATCTTTTTTTCAAAAAATTGAAAGCAAAACAAAATCTGGAACAAACTCAAATGTTTCAAGTCAAACAGAATGGAGGATAAGTTTAACAAAAATTGGGTTTGCTTCACTGTGTTTGCAGAAATTATGCTGTGAAAGTCTAAAAGAGAAATTCATTAGAAGCAGATTTAAAAAGGCAGAACTGATGGATGGATCTGTTTTTACTAAAAAAGCTGAAAGAAAGACGAAGGTGGCATAAATTTCTTCCAAGACTTCCAAAATTAGTTTCAATGATGCTGTTATGCAATGAGACTTGTGTTTTCAAGGATATATTTAATCTAAAAGTATCACTCCAGTCCATGGGAAAATATACAAAAACAAATAGGTAAGGACTACTCAACTTGAAAAATGGTCATTTCCCGCAACCTCTTTGAAATGCTACATAGTCACAAAGTTAGCTGAGGACTTGAACCAATGTAACAGCAGCACCATTATCAAAACCTTGCTTCGCAAGCCCAAAACAGTAAATTCCCTGGAAGAGTAAAATCACGGCAATCATGTAACTATACTTTCCTCTGAAATTTTCCCACCTGCTCATTATTTTCAGCTCATGATAAAATCCAAGTTTACACATTTCACAGTGCCCCAAAAGATCTTTAAGTATCTCTCCTTGAATCTGTGTTCTCTTGCACCCAAAATGCACATCAATAAAAATTGAATTGTAATGACCTTCCTGGCAATTTCATTGGTAGTATGAACATTTCTTGAGCAAGTAACAGGAAAGATAATTAACTTACTGTTTCTATCAAAGCTACGTTATTATGTAAATCAACTGTAAATTTTCCTGTGGAAGTCTTTTGGGGTTATTATGTGAATATAGAGTCTCCATCTTTCAATAGTAACTACTTTTAAGTAATCAAACTGTAGGAATCATAACTTTCACTTAATCAGTTATTGACCTACTTTTGCATATTTTCATTTTTATGCATTATAGTCTGTAAGCTAGCCAAACATCTAACAAAGAGTCAAGGTACTTTACCACCTACTTGGTGGATTTTGAAAGCGAAAAACACAATCTCACTGCATTTGTGCAATAAACAAGTAATTGTATAAATGGAACAGTTTTTGCTTACTCTCTCACTTTTACTACACTTTTGCTTGTCCACTTAAAAAAAAAAAAAAAAAAAGATTTTAAAAAAAAAGAAAAACAACCCAAAACACCATGTTACATCATGACATAAAGGCCATGGACCAGCTTTAAATAAACAACTTAAAATAAAGCTAAACAGAAAAAACAGAAAAAACCTACCTAGTCAAACTGAAAATTACAAGTAGCTGACCAGATTTTTTTTAACTGCGTGGAATGTTATTCAAGCAGCATTTGCAAAACAGTCTGGAGGCACATTTTCATAAAATTTCTTAACAGACCCTTTCCAGAACTTCTCTCTTAGTTGTCTCAATGCGCTCTTTCTGGAGTTGTACATGAGAACAGGCTAGAAAACTGATCTAGACTGAAAAGAAAAAAATCTTTCCACCTCCATCAGTTCAACAGACTTATTTTGTAGCTTAGGCTGAGCTTCTCTGTCTCTGTCTCTCTCTCTCACACACACATACTATCTCTGAAAGAAATTTAATGATTATTTCTAATGCTGATATAAAATCAGACATCTGAAGAACATCTTGATCTTTCAGGTTCCCTTCAACCCAAACTACTCTATGATTCTATGAGCATACAAGATGAAACATGATATAGCAGCTGAAGACAATGTATGGAATATTAAACTGCTGAACTACAAAATTCCTGGTGTTAGCCTTATCTTCTTCAGGCACAGAATCTCTTAATAAAGAAAGAACTGAGAAAATTGAAGAATGTAAACCTCATCCATCTATGATGCTTGGAGCACTCACCAGAGTAATGGCACCTTAGGTAGCCAACCACCTCACAAACAAGGAAATATCAACTGAAAATAGTAAATCTACCCTAGCTAACTGCTAACTTACTTCAAGATCCACATGCAAAACTTATAGTTATTTAAGGTATTGATTTTTCAGAGATTACAACTGCAACAGTTTAGTACAAACAAGGAGTTGGATCATGGCCTTCTTCACTTCAGCTGTCATTGTGTTATTAGAAATTTTAATGATACAGTTCTTCATGCATTGGCAGTGTTATGTCTACTGAATAGACGTTTTAACTGCTTTAATGACTAAAATTAATCCATATGTGAAAATGACACACAAAGATGCCAATTCATGAGAAAAATTAAGATATGTTTACATTACTTTAAGACTATATTATTACCATGATTTGAATTTCTTTACCGATGCGCTTACATAATATGTAAGTTTACATGGCAAGGTCTCAGTTGCAGCAAGCTGCAGAGGTAGCCTCTAAGCACAGCACAGCAGCTGCCCCATACTAGTTGAAAGCCAGTTTCCAGCTGGCTCCAAAATGGACCACTGCTAGCCAAAGCTGAGCTATGAGCCAGTTGCACCTCTGCAATAACGGTTCTGAGAAAGGCTAAAACGCTGCAAAGTAATAGTGAGAAAGAGGAATGGGAAAATGTGAGAGAAACAGCCCTGCAGATACCAATTCCACTAATCTTCCCCAAATCTAGTCTGTTTTGCCTGCAACAGCCATTGCTGAGTGATTTCTCTGTCCTTTTCTCAATCTGCTAACTTGCTCACTGTATCTCCTGCACTTTCCTGCCCTGCCTTGCTGAGGAAGTTAAGAGAACGGCTTAGGTGGGCACCGTCGGTCAGCCAGGGTCAATTCACAACAGCTTATAAAAGTAACACATAGCATCAACAAAAGTTAGCAAAATGCCTTTTGAATCTTGGCCCTAAAAGCTACTACTTCATTTTTTGTGAAAGTAGAATACCAGTAAAGTTTAAGTGATCTTTAGTTCCAAATATGTGGCTCACAGCCACATAAAAATGACAGTACTTAAGAGATTGTTCTCAAACAGAAAATTCTGCTCCTGCAAAAATCTTCTCAAAGCAGAAGACATTAAGAATAGTCCAAGTACACGTATGACATTAAGTATATGCCAACAGCTAATGTACAATTATTCACACATTCTACAATACAGAGTTTAAAATTCATTACTAAGAAGGAATCTGTGTAAAAGTATTTCAAAACAAAGTTTCTCATTCAGCACAGATGATTAAACAAATTCGTAGGCACAAGCCATTGAAAGTAATAGAATGAATATCAAAATTAAATCAAATCATAATTAAATCATATTAAATCATGCAAAACTAAAGAAGAACCCAGAAAAATTTTACAGCAGCAGATAAGGACAAAAAGTAAAAGGTGACTAGAATCATCTACTGTAAGACTTTAATACTTACAATTCCAACATTTTCTTTAGTCAGGTCTACTGTATGGAAAGCGCGATGTTCAAAAAGAAGGATTTCAAAAATAAGAATTTCTAAACTACTAAGTCCGTAATTCAAAGTAGCATATTAAGAGCAAAGAAGCGGTATGTAATCTCATGTATGCATCATCTTCAGCAACAAAGACAGAACTAACAGTGTTGCTGCAGTTTTGCAGGTGATACATGAGTTCTAGTAGCAATTATGCAGGCCTAAATGCAATAGAAGTTGGGTTTTTATTCACTGGAGAGAACTTCTAAGAATAAAAGGTTCACTGGTAATAAATTATTACCTTATGCATTTGGTGCATGCCTTCCTGTGGATAATCAGTGGGTCCCATTGCTGGCATTTGATGTGGGACACTGGGTGGACCAGGACTTGGCCCCATCATGCTGTGAACTGAGCCAGGAGATGGCCCTGGTCCTGGGCTAGGTCCTAGAATCGGTCCAGGTGAAGGTCCTGGTCCAGGGGAAGGACCAGGATGAGGCATGGCGCCAGGGTCTGTGGGCGTGGACATCTATTTTTCTGTCTCCTTTTCAGTGAGCCGAATAGCTCTAATAACAGAAAAAAAAACAAAACAAAGACATTTTCTATAAGATATCAGGGCATTCAAGAAAATGCAATAAAGAAAATTTACTGGCAATCATCACACATGTATGCAAGTTGTCACCAGCAGAAAATGCTTAAGTGATTCTTAATATGGAACATTTGTCTGATCACCCTTCAAAAAGCCCACCAGAAGCAGGAAGTTCCCAATAGTTCAGTCAATTTCTGGACGTTTATATATTAGTATGAGAGCAAAGCAGCTACTAGGCTATGTGAAATATCTACTGGAGAAAACTGTCGTTCAATAGACTTGCAGTCATCAAATTACACAACACACAGTCATGTACACTACTACTGAATACAGAGTAGACCTGTGCAACTCTGTGATATATATGCACTCAGAAATCCACACTCAACACACGTGATGGCAATTCTTATACAATTAATGGGGATATAGAAAAACAAGTGTTAGAAGTATTATTAACGTTATCTTCTGACTATTTTTTTAGTTCGACATTGAAGACTTTCCAGGTTGTCTCTATATGGTAATCTCAGTATCAAATGAAACACACAATAGAAAACACAATTACTTTGGCCTGAATACAGTTAGAACGCACTTGAGGGATTCGGCTGATGTCACAAGCCAGGAGAATGCAGCTCAAGTGGCTTATAAAACGGTAAGCGCTCAGAGAACAAATGGCAGGCTTTTACAAGCTGGAAAAACAACTACTACTATTTTCTATTTCTACGTTCTCAAGAGAACAAACTGATGCAGGGTACGGGCTTGAAGCATCCTTCACCTTTCTGAAAACTTCCATCAATGGCTAGTATTAAGAACTTTTAGTCTACTACTGTCAGAGTATTCTAATGCAGTGACATAACTGCCATATTTTTACAAAACTGATGGCTGATGCCAACAAGACCAGCGTATTTCTTGGTATTCCCCTCTCCCAGAAGCCTCATTTTCTTCTGTTTGATCACAGGGTGATCTCATTATCTGAGTAGCTAAGACAGCAGAAAAGTAGCACTGCATAAGAAAACAAATTGCAATTTTTTAGGTTACCAAACTGACTTTCTAAAAGGACAGATGGATCCCAACATCAGCACAAAGAAGCAAGCAGGATCACCCCCTTTCACCTGACCATTACACAGGATTAGCTTGCTCTCTCAATTCAATCCAGACACAGTTTTTACATTACCAGTTCATAGTTACTTGTCTCAGAGTAATAAATACAGTATGGTGAAAAATGAGCCTTCACAAAAAGCATTTTAATTTGCAATATTTCCATAGTACATCATGGGGTTCCCTGACCCATATTCTCTTCTTATAGGAGTTGTTACAGAAGATAGTTCTACACCCACATCGGGGTTTATATACAAGCCATGGTTAGCAGTAATCACTTTCTAACTGGAGTAAGTGGTGTAACCCTGTTATGGCACTGCTTACATAAACCCACGTTGTAACACTGCAAACACCCTGGTTCACAGAAGTAAAATTAAGAAACAGACACTGAAGACAAGCAAAGTACCCTCCTGAGATTCCTACCAAAGCAGAAAAGAGGCCCATCTGCATGACACATCAGAAAGAAAAGTAGACTCATGTTTAATTATGGCAATTAGAGAATTCAAAGTTTACGGAACTCATCTTTTTTTTTTTCTTTTATGAGCAAGAATCTTTACTTACTGGGTCCAGTAGAGAAGATAAAACACTATCACATCAAGACTACTTTCAATTATTTACCCCTAGTTATCTGCACGTTGTGTCAGGATCAAAACGGCTTGCTAGCTTTTATTTATAAATTCCCTCCTGTTGCATTTTATTAGCTACAACTCTGTTCTGATTCAAGGCAACAAATTAGAAAAATGGCTGCTTAGTTCATTTAAAATAAACCAGCCTTACTTGAAGTAAGCTACCTTAGGACCTTCTATACTTGCAAGGTAAAACAAGGTGATACCTCTGAAGCTTCTCTCTCCAAAACAAAAGGTAACAACAAAATACTAGAGTCACCAATCAGTTCCTCGCATTCCCACAACATTGCCACAGAAGAAACTGCATCACCAAATGTTCACAGCTGCAAACACCATGCCATAGCTTCTTGTAAGATGCCTGGAATTGCCTGGAATTTGGCTGGAAAACAGATATTTCCACAAAACAAAGAGCTTTTATACAAGCCAGGTTCCATTGCGAAACATAATACTGATCCTGTCAAAGCTGAGTCTCTCTGTACGGTACTAGCCAAATTCAGTACATTTAACAAAGCAGAACCTAGCACCAACTCCATCATCCAGGCAAATGGGTACAGAACTACAACTCAAACAATTACAAGCCTACTGTCAGTTCACAGTATCCCAAAATAATCTATTCCATAAAATACTTCATTTACACCTATGTATTAAAATCAAAATCAAAATCTCCCCTTCTGTTTACCTTTATTGCAAACTTAACTTGTCATTTGCCTAAAAATTAACTGGTCCTGATCTCAGCACTGCTAACTAAAAGGTCATTTACATATATACTAAGTATTTCCAGCAAGCAAATCTGAAAAATGTGGAATACTTTTGAAAGGAATAGCAAGTGCCCAACCTGTGGAAAACAATGAATACAAGAGGGTCATCCTACACTCCTGACTCCAGATTAAGACCCTTCTCCAATCCCTTTGAAAGCTGAGAAAGTCATTCAATTTTGTATCATTTTGAATACATCTAAAGAGATCTTTATAAATTGAAGAAAATATTTATGTGGAAGAAAAGAATAACTATTTATAAAATCCGTATAATGGGAACATAAAATAATGTAAACTCTAACATGAGTGCAAGTAATGTATGGTGTACAAAAACAATTTTTTTTTTAAACAGCCACTACCATAAACAGGAACACATTATACATAGCCTGCCCAGTTCTACTCAGAGTAGAACTGCTAAAAAAGACATCTATGAATTAAAATATTTCAAAAATAGTTTATATTTACTAAAATTGATACTGTATTAAAATTCACAAATCAGGAAAACCATTCTCGTTAAAATTCAGTAAGAAGTAGATATTTAATTTTTCTAGGTCCTTATAAAAGTCTCATTAAAGTCTTGTCAAGGAAAAAAAAAAAAAAAAAAAGAGAGAGAGAGAGAGAGAGAGAGAAAATAGATCCAACAATGGCCAAGTTCTATCCAGAAAACCTTGTTATAACTTTGGGTACATTCTGGTGCCTTCACTGAAATAAGCAAAATGAAATCAACATTCTGGAAAAGCCAGAGTTAACTCATTTGTTTTGACTGCCTTTTTAATGAGTAGCTCCTGTTAGTTACAAGAAAAACAAAACAAAAATCTTACTGTCCCAAATGATATGGCTGTTGGTTCAGACTCCCCTGTGTATTACACACTAATAGTTTCTCAAGTGTCCAATCTTTAAATTTCCTCAGATTTCCAATGTAAGCAGTATCATTCACATGACTTCCAGTAAGACACAGCTATTTTAGAGCTGTAATCTCATGTCACTTCTTAAACTTATTTGCATCATACTCCACCAAATATCTTTAGTGAACAATCCAAATACACAGGCTGCTCTGGAAGTAATGCTTCCTATTTATTTGCATGGAAATCACAACAAATAGCACGATAACAGTATCTGGTAGAGCAAACGCTCAGCTACAAAACTGACAGTCACTACCATTAGCTATGCATTTTCACCAGTGACAAACAGGAGCCGGCATGCCACACCTGCAAATATTTGTACCAGCAGACATGACCCACCGTTGCTGTCACCACTGCAAAGTGCTCCACAGTCTTCAAACCTGTATGCAGACTGGTGTTATCATATTGCAAGAGAAAGGTGTCCTCTTCTCTAGTCTCACTCTGCAGGTTCAAGTCTTCAGCTCAGGCAACGCTGTGACATAGCAGTCAGAGCTGACGGTTTGTCCAGGTACCAGGAAATCCAGACGTGCCATCCCCTTCCTATCCCAAAAGACAGCGCATGTCACTTTACCCACTGAGAGCTACATCTTGAACTTTTTTTTTTTAAGAGGTATTCGCACACCTCCACTCTGTCTGCTGTTTTGACTCCAGCTCATAGTGGTGATACCATGTTTTGCCACCGGTAATGATGTGATCCAGGAAACTGCCATCTTCAGCTTCATCCTGATTCAGTAGGTCCAGATAAATTTGCATACAGAATTCTTTCTGTCGCCACAGCTGAAACACGCCACCCAAAACCTCACACACACAGTATGGTTCCACAAACATTCTGCAAGTGTCAATGAATGTCAGTGGTTGCCATTTTTTTCTGCATGGAGGAATTCAGTGACACACTTTAACTTCATCCACACTTTCATATTAGACACTAAATTTGTCAGAATGCCCCTCTACTTCCATCTGTCACACAGCAAAAAAATGTAATGGAATATTGCTGGGAAGGCTCTACCTTCACTGCCATCCCACCAATGTCAGTTCCTGATGTCCTGGGCCAACGTAACAAAATAGGAAGCACTACCTTCAGAGCAGCCCTTGTAAAAGGACAGATCCTTTTCTCTCACATTTGCACAGCAAGGTGTAACATCTCATTCCTTCCCTTCCCCGACATTAAAGTCTAGGCAGACTATAAACCAAAACCAAAATCCCCTAATTTCTTTAGCCCCTGTCAACAGAACAAGAGGGGTTTTAATTGTGAATCCTACTATTCTTACTGGTCCCAGGGAATTTCTCACACCTTTTCTGGACTACCCAGAGTTCAGACAGACAAGCAAAAATTCATCACCATCAAGGTAGCATCAGAAAAATGAAAATACAACAAGAGCCACAACACTAAGAACTGAAGAGAAATACTCACTACTCCCTTTGCTCCACTCTTTCTAGAAGAAACGATCCAGGACAGTATCTGCATTATAAAGAATTTGAGTATGCTAAGAGGGAATGTTAGCTAAGCATGTACATTTTCACACCTAGAAGGTTTTGTAACTACAGCTCTTTCATCGTGCATTAGCTCAGTCTTTCAGAACACAGAGCATTTAAGCACATTATACACACTTTGCTATAAACCTGATACAAGTGAACAAAGGCATGGATTTGAAACTAAACCACAGCGGACAGTAAACCATCAGCACTACTTAGGAATTCAAGACCAGCTGGACTACCAGAAAGATCCAGAGGTTATAGACTGCTTTGGCACAGAATAGTTACACTGCATCTAGGAACAGATGGAGCAGTAAGTATTTATAATTCTTCTAGTTGTTTCCCTTAGCATACAATTCAACTCCTGCCTGTCTGTGATTGACTCGACCTAAGCTGAATTTCAGTTGTTGTATTTTCAACCAGATCCTCTGCGTTGGACAGGTAACGAAAAGCAAGGAAACTGTGCCAGTTACATCCAAAAAAAGGGGAATGTGAACCCAAGCAATAGCCACACAGATGCCGCAAAGCACTCTCCCCATAACTCCACAGAAAAGCTATTACAGTCCACATGTCCTCAGACATCTGCAAAAACAAGACAGATTTCATAGCTGGCTTAAAAAACATACACTGCAAAACTGAGATACGCTGTATAACAACTTGTAGTTATCTTTAAAATACTACCAAGCAAAATCAGAAATTATACTGCTAATGGTTTGCAGTATTTGCCTCACCCACTAACTGATATCAGATGAAAACGTTCACAGTTTAAGAAGTGATTCACAAAGACAGTAGCTTGTTACAATTAAAATAAATAACTTGTAGTCTTGGAAAGCAGATCAGCATTACGTGTTTTACAACACCACTGGACACTATGCAGTGACATTTATGAGGACTTAACTACTGTTGTTTCATCAATGAATCAATCAATAAACAGTAGGTATACGTGATTCAGCGTAAAATAAGTAAAGCAGAAGAGTCACATCTTCAACTAAAATAAGCCAGCATTATTCTGTTCACACAGGAGAAGCCAAACACAGTAACAGCTGAGGGATTCTGCCTTTGCATATTCAGACACATAACTTCACTGTAACTTCAAAATCTTCTGGTAGGGAACTTGTAGCTTGGACTACAAACCACAGAATCAGAAATACTGCAATGTAATTGCTTATCCAGATACTTCAGTGAGAGATAAAAACCCTTGGGCACTGCCTTAGCTGATTATCTAGCTGTCTACCAGAGACTGTCTGCATCCTGTTGAAGAAATTCCTATTCCTACTGTGTAGCTGTTTCAGTTTTCCATGAAGAAACTTCTCAAACTACTTAAACTCACAGACTAAATTCTCCCAAAACACTAAAGCAGCACCAAGAAATGACCACCTATCAGCTGGGGCTGAACATACTAGCCAGCTCCACAGAAGTCATCCTAAGTCAGAGTTCATAGAAGTTAGGTTAAGCTACATCACCAGACTTCAATGAAGAGGCCAAAGCACAGACGTGACCCTTTGCATTGGATTTGCTACAGAAGGCAACAGCCTTCAAGAGAAAAGGAGGGCAGGCGTTACAGTTGGAAATTCACAGAACTGCCTTTTAACCCCATAGCCATGGTCACCACAAACAAATCTGTCAATGCCCAAGACCAAGCCCATGTCTGATGCACACGTAGGTTCTATTGTACATCCAGAGTGCAGCAAACTGACTCATGACAGCAATGATTGATTACAGATTAAGTTTCCATACAGTGACCTTTTCTACAAGTATTAATGACAATTAGTGAACATCACCTTCATGTCGGACTCTGAAAAACAAAAGCCATAATTAGAGGTAAGGCAGAGGGAAAGGAATTCATTACACATCTCTATTTAGATGGGGAAGAAAAGAAAGAAGAACACTGTTTCTTACTACGAGTTACTCAAAATAAAGTATCAACAAAGATGAGGCAAAAGCATCATTTTCATAACAAGAAGCGTTCTTAACAGATCATTTAGATCCTGGCTCTAAATGATTCACCTAGGTGCTGCAACCCCACAGTAATGAGTAGGGACACACACAGAGCAAAACATTTACACACAAGAAGAGTAAACTTTAAATGTGTTAGAAAAAATAAAACAATTTTCAGTCTTAGTCCTCTTAACCTGTTATACCAGCAAACTACCAGAGCTCTGTTTAATAAAGCCTTGCTTCTTTCTCCAAGTCATCCTTCCTTATTTTATAGCTTGTAAATAAGACATAAGCTGTACTCTGCTGTCATTTTCACGACAAGCGATCTTTATGTCATAACACTGTTTTTCTCATTCCACGGAAGGACCAACTGAACAAATGAAAAATAAAACTGATACAAAAGAGGTGCATGTCCAAAAAACACTTTGTAAAGAGAGAACACACATTAAAAAAAAAAAAAAAAGCGTTTTAACAAGTGATCTGCAAAGTGATCTCCTAATTCATCTAAAGAATAAAGTCTTTTTTGGTTCAGGATTGCTACTTTACAGCAACACTGATAGTCCGGGCCATGGACACTGATGGAAGAAGTGCAGACATGTTTAAAGTTGCTCCCATGCACACTGTGACCTTAACTTCAAAGATCAACAAAAACTGAGAAAACACATCTAGAGATGTTAATTTCATATATACCTTTGTCAAGAATATATTTCATATGAGCATTAACTGGAGCACTTTTTCCTCTTGTCAACTTCAAGCCTCAGGCGTTGGTCAAAGCATTTTTCAAACTTCACAAGAAATGCTCACAGACCACTTCAGAAATGAACAAAAGAAAAGATCTGAGACTGCTTTGAACACACTCTTCTGGCGCGTATGTTCTGTGAAACAGCACAGAAACACCAATCCTGAAGCTGAGACATAACTCATGAGAGAATCGCTGGATTTAATGAAGCTTTAACCTCACCTCTGTCATGTCCACGCGTTCTGTGCGATACACCCAACTCTGGATGTATTTTAAAATGCTCATTACTCGATCTTTCCTTCTATCGCTGACACAACCCTATCTTCACTGCTACCACTCTACTACATCATTTTTCTCTTAGAATCACAGAAGGACAAAAGGAACAAAGTCAAAGACAGTAAGGGGGCAATTAGGCTCCCGAAGAGAAAGCGTGCCTCGCTTTGCATAACAATGCCCGGCTCACACGGCAGCGACGGCCCCACCTCGGACTGGTGCACTACCGAGGGAACTCGGCTCCCAAACGTGTGTTTGCCTGGGCCGCAGAGGCTGTGGGTAACGTTAAATGACGCGAACAAACTGGAAACAAAACAAAAGAGATTGCAAATGGCACAATGCGGTGTCACAGGTCCTACGTCACTTTTTGCAGAAAGCGCGCACGCTACTTCCAGCGGTAAAAATGAAAATAAACTAAACGAAGAAATAAACAAAAACCAACCGCGTTTTACCGTTCCCTTTCTTCGCTTATTTACTTACCCGAAGTATTCACGGGAAGACAAAAAGAGCGGTGTTCACCGAAGTTCGGCCAGGCTGCGTGTGGCCAACAGCCGAGGCGAACCGCGCGGCCACACCAACCGACACGGAACGACGCTGCTTACTTAACAGCGATGCGCGCTTCGCAGAAGGGAGAAAGGGGGGGGAAAAAAAATCATAAATCAGTTAACGGTAACTTCGGCCGCAGCCTGAAGGACCGTAACTTTCCCAGCTGTGCGCAAACATGACAAATTCTGGGGGGGGAGGAGGAGGGAGCAGGCAGAACC